>OX638095.1:26524733-27063725 GCA_951804965.1 Horisme vitalbata
TTTATACATTCACTAGCTAGTACTGACTCAGGAATGGATCGCGTGCTTTGTCTTCGATTCGTTCGCGATTACTTTTTGTGGCTATAATTTCATTTGCATCATTTTATGGATTGTAATATTTATATTTTGCCATTCCTTGCTGGTTTTCTCTTACAAAAATTTTAAGATGTTAACCGAAAAGTAGCAATGTCTAACTTAGCCAACGTAGTATACCATACACAGCTGGTTTTAGTATATTGGTAGAAGTCTTGCCGTGGAATAATGAAATCAGAAGTAGTTAGTTCAATGCGTGTTTTTGTCTGAGATTTTGTAAAGTTTGTGAACAAAAGCAGTAATGTAAAGAACAGGGAAGCAAAAGGTCGATAGTATCGTTATATATGTGGATATTTATCAGTCTTTATGGTAATAAAGGGGAGGGGGGGCTAAGTCAGCTTCGGCCATATCGTATTAAGTAAATTGGATGGAAACTAACTATTTCACTGTGTTTTTCCTACATATTTGGGGACAAATCGTAGCTTTTAGGGTTCCACGGCGGAAGTCAGCGGTGCGTCTTGTGGGGGAAATATTTACCATATTTTTACATATTACGAGGGGACTTTTATGTGATTATTTAGTTGGTTCTAAATTCACTGGGGCCTTATTTTTAGGGCTCATGTTGAGTATTTTTATTTTGATATGGGAGACGTGGCGTTTGATGCTGACCTTAAAACATTATAGCAAGTACCATCCTGATGTAAATACAATCGCGCCATCTTTTAACTAAAATGAAAATCATAAATTATTATCACTGTTGGAAAAAAGTTAACTGAGGATCACTATCAGGTAGTATCAGTCGTTTTAAATACTATTTTTTAACCATTTTTGAATATAAAATTGAGCTGATTCAATTATTAATTTAAATTAAAAAGGCTGACAATGATAGATTACAGAAATTGTGTCGGAGCCTCCACCATATTCTCGACTCACCCTTGTCCGTTCCCAGTAGAAATATATCATAACAATGCTTGAAGTAAACACGCGTAACTCTTTTGTAACGTCCTCTATTGTTGGGTTGTGCCTTATATTTCATCAGCCGTTTGTATTCGTGGAGAAATATAACGTTTATAAATAAACCAAATTTAGAAAAAAAAACACTTTTTAGTTTAGTCAAATACTCGTCTATTTATTAAAACCGCTTGGACCACTTTGACCCACATATTTTGTATACACCGGGTTATTTACTTTTAATTTCAAGTTTAAACAAAAAATCATTTAATTAAATATCTACCAAATAGTTATTTACATGACGTGACATGAGTAATGTGTGTGACTTTTGCCTGCACTAACCAATCGTACAGTCACTTGCAATAATATGTATACAATTATGTACTATGTCAAACGAAAGCGTTTTATGCGCTCTATGAATGATTCAACTCTTTACAGCGACACGGTCCTAATATATTCTTATTTCACGTGACGTTACCACCATTATTCTGAGTGACATTATCATAAAAAAATTCGTTCAATTGACTTGACAATCATTTTGATATGGCGCTATAACACTTGTACCTACCTATTTAGACTCACACATGGGTTGATCTTCATCACTATCTCATACCATGTTTGTCCATTTAACATATACTTATTTTTACTAATGAAATAAAAAACACAATTCATCATTATCCGCGCGTGCAACTCTCTCTGAGTGAATGGTTTGTTTTTGTTTTGCACTATCACTGTCGTTCACGGGCTGTATTGTTTTTGATGAACTTTTGATAAGCTGTAATTAATCTCTCACGTGAGTTCTTGAGCAAACACCTGACGCTTTTAAGGTACAATCAAATCTATTTAATAAAAAAACTGGCGGCCTAAAAGATTTTCCTCGCGAATATGTCTATCAGACCCAACTCGTGGATCAAATCTCTCCATAGGAATCTGGCGGATCCTCTCCAGCAATCAAGTCCTAAAGTGGCTGCTCCCAGGCCTTTGTGTAGAACCATTTCACTGACAATGAAGTGATCACTTACTTCGAAAAGGTCCGAGGAGCTACAGACGGTTATTGCCTCATATACATACTTAGAGGTCTTTTTATATTGGACGCGCTTGACCCTCGTCAGGCCATAGCGGAGAGGAGTAAGTAGGTTTTCTTGTTGGATTGCAGTCACGTACTTTAAATAGCCATAGAATATAAAGAGGTACCTATAAAGAAGTGGATGATTGTGAAAAATGTTGATCTTTTAAATATACACGATGAGTTTGAATTAATATGTAGGATTTTTTTTCCCAAAGGTCAACAATATTTTACAAATACTTTTAGGACTTTTTTAGTTTTTGTGAACGCAATAATTTAAAACATACTTGAAAGGCCGCCCTAAAACAGCTGATTTGGTCCTTGACATAATGATGATAAAGATAAAAAAGATAAGGTCAATTAATTATTTAAGATATATTTTTTCCCTAAATTGAAAACATTCCAGTTTTCGGCTGCGGTTCTACTCGCATGGAACCTAAATAGAAAGTACGCATTTTAATGAAAGTTCAAATTTCATTAAAATGCGTTCAGCCGTTACGAAGTTGTGTGAAAACAAACCTACTTACACACACAAATTTTAGCATTTGTTATAATAATGTGATCACTTGGAACAGAACGATAAATGGATCTATGTTTTCTGACTCAAAATTATTATTTTTTACTTAATGTCACTAGTAGAGAAATGTAAATATAGAGTAGGTAAATGTATAATGACAGCGTGTTAATAAGTTGCCTTGTAGGGCCTTACTGGCCACAAACTAACACTGAGACTGTGGCTCACTTCGGTAAGCAACACTTAACAAGATAATCTGCAATGCATTAAGCAACATTCCGCCCGGTAACTACTTGGATGGGTGACCGTTTAGTGGAATTTAGATCTGAGCGCTTCCATGCTTCGTAAGGCACGTTAAGATGTTGGTTCCGGCTCCTTTGGTCCTTAGACGTTGGTCCTTAAGCCATTTCGGAGCCCTGGCGGCCTAAAAACTTCGTCACTACAGATAACCACTACCTCATACGAAGAAGGAACGAATTAATGTAATAAAATAAGGTTCTAATAAGTTGTGTAATGCACCCACTGCGTCTCCTCAAACTGCGTAGCTCATAGCTCAGGGTTCAGGTGTCGCTTTACAATAAATTATACGGAACTCTTGACAGAAGGGCGGCGGGTGGCGGGCGGCGCGTGGCGCGCGGCGTGACATGATCGCTTTAGGCGGAGGCTTCACGTCATGTGTACTTTGAATCAATCTGTGACGTCGTGGAAAAGGGTTTTATACCTAAAAATAGGTCAGAAAAAGTTATCTTACGTAAACTATCTTATTTTCACTTTGAAGTTAAAAATTGGCTAAACATAAAATAAATAAATAATAACGAACAAAGTAAGTAGAAACTACTACCCCAAATTAAGCAACAGACAAAACTTTTTTTTTATTATTTTTTGGTTATAACTCTATATAATGCACTGCAATGGAAGCTTTAGATAGATGGGTCGGGTAATTCGTTGGACCTTTATTTTGTGCTGCTGCTGCAGTCAACGTGTTAGAGTATTAATTATATTTAATGTTATTACAGTACCATGCCAATATAATGAAAATTTACCGTTTTTGTTTAAGAAAAATAGCGACAGTTATAATGACTTACTTGACACTTGATAAAATATAAACTTTCTGTTACAAGAAGTTAGTCGATCTTTTAAAAGCGGCAACGTATACGCTTTTTTAACAAAATCCCAAATGACGTGATCAGCTATTTGTCAAAAATATTGTTAATTGTAATGTCGGTATTAAATATAAGCTTTGTTCGCTTTGGTCGCTTTAAATTAAAAACATTTTTTTATTCTAATGTTCCATAAACGAGGAATAAAAAGATTTTGAGTTTGTGACCATCCTCTTTATTCTTGATTATAAATTGTAATAAACCTAAGGTCTAGAGAAGTTAGTAGTTGCCCTTTCAAAAAGCCTTGACACAACCCAGAAAATAATAATTTCACCGCATTCACTATAAATAAGAACCAGAGTCGGAAAAAGATGAAATTAATACAATCCAACCAACAAAAGAAAAAATCTCTTGGGAAAAGAGACCTTATGCATTACTAGATAAGAGTGGTGAGGTTTTTATTCTCGAGCATTTGAATAACAAAAGGGGAGCCTGCCTTTGATTCCGAGTACAATAATGTTAACAGTTGCTTAAGGTAAACTCGCGAGCATCGAAATTTGGCGATAGTAACGCGCGTTTAATATAACGTTTAGTTATGTTCTGTTTCAAGTTCGAGTTTTAAAAGTCCACTGTAGGACAATGTATTTTAATTGAATCAATGAAACCTTACCAAAATATTGGTATTTTTTCTGATAGTATAAGTTTTTACTTTATAAGATACTGATTCGAAGCTATTTTAAAATTCATAAATACTACTTCTATAAGTCACAAGCTTTGATGTGAATTTAATTAACTAGTATATGAATCAAAATTAAAATTTAAAAGAATTATGCGAGGATTTTTCTTAGAAATTAACTATTACTTTTAACATTGACCAAGTGGAGGCCACTAAAAAACGTATGGACGAAATTGAAAAACATCACACCAATGACGACCTGCACGCCGAAATAACGTCACTAAAAAACTCGCTCAAGTGCCTACAAATCGATGGTTTACGACAGCAGCAGCGTGATAGAATGTTCAACGTCGAAATCACGGGGCTTCCTGAGTCCAAATCAGAAGATCTGGAGCGTATTCTCATGGGTATCGCTACGTACGCAGGTGTGCCCATAACCTCAAACGACATTTCCCACATTAACCGAGTGCAACCGATGAAATCGGTACCGGGCCGCCCACGCACCATCATTGCGAAGCTACATAGCCGATTTCACAAAGACAACATCATCGCGGGGGTTCGTAAGCACCGCGGCATCACCACCAAGGACCTCAGCCTCCCAGGGCAGACCAGACCCTTATATGTCAATGAGCACCTGATTCCGCACAATAAGGATCTTCTAAAAAAGTGCAAAGAAGTCGCTAAAACAAAGCAGTACCAGTTTGTGTGGGTAAAAAACTGCCAAATCTTTATGAGAAAACACGAGAAGGCCCCCCTCGTCACGATAAGAACGGAAGAAGACCTAGTGAAGTTGTAAATAATAATAATTTTCCTTTGTTAGTATTATTTCGTAACTTACTTTTATATGTAAAACTAAACTTACTAAAAATATTGTACCTATTTTTGTGTACCTACTTATTTGCAAGCATACCCTACCTCAACCTCCAACAAAACTTCCATAAACATACACTGTTACATAAAAGTAGTAATATGACTTTTATTATTAATATGCAGGTTTGCTCACAGAGATTTGGAAAATGTTTATATTCACAGCTAAAAAGTTTATCATACACAAATAATTATAAATACACACCAAAGCTGCTAACAGCCGCGCTCATTCATACAATACCTATTACCTGCGCGTATCGTACCTTTAACCTCTATGTACAAATAGGTATCTGGACTGAGACGCAAACATATATTATGGGATTATTGAGTACGGTATTACCTGTCTCAGTACTCTTATCTAAGGTAAATCATGATTGGTAAATGGAAAAAGTTACAGATCCACCCTCACCGATCAAACCTCTCAAAAAGATTTATAGTTTTCTGTCACACAAACACACTACTTTTCTCAGCGCTTACAATACTAGTACTGCCGCCCGATTTTCTATGCCGCGCGATCACACAATATTATTGTAAAAAACTAAGTATTCCTGAATTCCATTTTATTTGTTATTTCATACTTGAACATTCTTTATACCACCAATACAAATCTAGAAAGGTTAATTTTATTCATTATTCTATGTTGCTATTACACGGTTGGATTAACTTATATAAAAAATGGATTTAAAAATATTTTACCAAAATATACGCGGTATTCGTACTAAAACCTACACATTTCTCTCTAGTATCCTAAAAAACGACTTTGATATTATAGCCATCACAGAAACCTGGCTATGTGATGGAATATTTGACTCAGAATTTTGCGACTCGCGTTACGATGTTTTTCGCTGCGATAGAAATCTAACGGCTACGAATAAAAACACCGGTGGCGGGGTGATGATTTGCGTTAGAAAGGATCTGGCTGCATACCTAAGTACAGAAGGCGACTGGTCTTGTAACTCGATTGAATTAGTCAAAGTAATCATTCCCGCGCGCAGCGTGAGCGCCTGCAGCGACTTACACATAATTTGCACTTACATTCCCGGGAATCCAATCAACCAGGCCCAACACATAGACTTACTCATAGCACTTGTTGACTCAGTGGTTTCTACTCATACTAATAACCCTTTTACTATACTACTCGGGGACTTTAACCTTCCCTGTATTACTTGGAGCTCATCAGTGCCAACAATAGAAAAAAAGGGAGCCGTAGAAATCCAAAATTCTGCATATAAGCTCGTCAATAATCTTAGCTTTCAGGGTTTTACTCAATATTGCAATTATAAAAATTATGCCGGTAACACCCTGGATCTAGTCTTCAGTAACTTTGCCTTGGAAATTACAAGATGTGATGCACCCCTTGTACCAGAAGACCGTGCCCATCCATCCTTAACTATGCATCCCATTGACTTGTCTATTACACCACTAGTAAATAAAACAGTTACTAAATATCGCTATCATAAAGGCAACTACAACGCCATAATCAGCTACCTCACCGAGATATCCTGGGATAAAATATTATATGCAGGCACAGTAGATTAGTAGTTAAGTATGAGTAGATTAGTAGTTAAGTAGTTAAGTATGAGTAGTTAACCTTTTTTACAGTCACCTATATGGTGGCATTGAAAAATTTATTCCGAAATCCACTTCCCACGGTCCTAATAGCTATCCAGTCTGGTATAATAAATCACTCATTAAAATTATTCGTGATAAATATAAAGCTCATAAACGCTGGAAGTTGTATAAAAATATGAATGATTATAAGGACTTTTCCACACTCCGATCAAGAGAACGCAAGGTCGAAAAGAAATGCTTTGAAGAATATGTAAGTAGAATGACTGAGGACATAAAAAGAAACCCTAAGACATTCTGGAACTTCGTAAAATCTAGACGAGGAACCAGTAATTACCCTCAGTGTATAACATTAAAAAAACAAAAATTCTTTACTGGGGAGGAGATCTGTACAGCTTTTAATAACTTTTTCAAAAGTGTTTTTATTTCTCCCGCGAATCACTATCCGCCAATGAACTTACCACCCCCTCCTAGTGGTATCACAGCAATCAATAATCGTCCTTACCTGTCATCCATAGATATTAAAAAAGCCCTGCAAACACTAGACGCTAACAAAGGAGCTGGCTGTGATAGCATTCCACCTATATTTATTAAAAAATGCACTTCCGCATTAATAGAACCTCTTCATATTCTATACAACCGGTCAATCCGCGAGGGTGTCTTCCCAGATATATGGAAAAAAGCACATGTCGTACCAACTCATAAGAAAGAATCCAAACTGAGGGCTGAGAACTACAGAACAATTTCAATTTTGAACGTATTCGGCAAAGTATTTGGAAAGCTTGTATACAAACATCTTTATGCAGCAGTTTCCCCAGGTATTCCCTCACAGCAGCACGGATTTCTTACCGGTCGGTCTACCGTCTCAAATCTTTCTGTTTTTATAACACACTTACATCATTCTATAGATAAACGTAAGCAGATTGACGTAATTTACACCGACTTTGAGAAAGCCTTTGACCGGGTAGATCACTTTATTCTACTGCTTAAGCTTAAACATTTGGGAATACAGGGAGACCTCCTTCGATGGATTACATCTTATCTTGCTAACCGTTCTCAGGCTGTGGTTGTCGGTGGTTTTCGTTCAGATTTTGTTAAGATCACGTCTGGCGTCCCACAAGGATCGCATCTAGGTCCTCTCCTCTATAATATATTTCTATTTGATCTTTACTATTGCATTAAAAATTCTAACTTTCTAATGTACGCAGATGACACGAAAATATTTATTGATGTAAATAAACCCGAGGACTGCTCATATATGCAGGACGACCATAATAGACTATCGGAATACTACGCAAAGAACCGAATTAAAGTTAACACTGAAAAATGTCAAGCTATATCATTTACTCGGAAATTAAATCGCTTTCACCTACTCCATCCAGGGTTCACACATTGCTAAAACCAACGAAGTCAGAGATCTGGGAGTCCACTTCGATAGCAAGTTACTTATGGACACACACGTCAACAAAATCTCAGGAAAGGCTTATAAGAACCTGGGCTTCGTCTTACGTGTTTGCAAACCAATAACCGATCTTCACTGTATCAAAATAGTGTACAATGCGTATGTTCGCAGCTCTCTGGAATATGCCAGTCCCATTTGGAACCCACAATATGTAACATATATAGAACAGTTAGAGTACGTCCAATCTAAACTTATAAAACATCTAAACTTTAAATTCAGGAAACATTTTGATTCTTATGAAGCTGCGTGTTTGCACTACAAGGTGTCAACTCTTTATAATCGTCGAATTATATCGGATATGTCGCTTCTCTACGATATTATTGCTGGTGGTATCGACTGCCCAGATTTGGTGAATCAAGTTGGCCTGAATGTGCCCACTCATCGTACTCGTCATAATAAATTATTTCATGTCCCATTTCACCGAACCAACTTCACTCAGAATTCAGTTCTTACTAGATTGACTAAAACATACAACATCAAATTTTCACATATTGATCCTTTTGTGCTAACTAAGTCAACATTTAAAAGTCACATTACAAAATCTCTTTCTCCCGTTAGGGAGTAATTAGGTATCACATAATAGAAGAATTCCCCTTCCCCCTTCCCTTCCTTTCCCCATTCTCCCAGTGCTTGCAAATGGGTAAATACATTCATATTACTTTTTTATTAAGATAATTATAATTCTTACTTATATTAAGTTTACATATTCATCTTATCTTCATTATTTCTGTTGCTATTCTTAAGCTCTTGCTATGTTGTGGTTAATTTATACCGTAGTACGTACATGTAATTGCTATGCTCTTGGTTTATATAAAAATTTGATCTATCTACTTGGCTTTAACTAGGCTTTGATAGACATTTTGTATTAGTACTAACCTAAGTTCCGCTTTCTATTCTAATTTACACTCAGAATTCGAAGTGGAAACCTGTTATTGGCCGTAATTTAGCTAATAAGTCTTTGTATATTATATCTGTATGAATCGCTGTTGGTTTCCCAATAAATAAATAAAAAAAATAAAAAAAAAACATTACCAACAAAAATAAAACAACCGGTGATGGTGAAACTCTAACAAAAGAAGAATAATATAAAAACAATAATAATAACCTATCTATAGTTATAGTATTGATACTTAAAAAAACATACCGTGTGTATGTATACTTTTACAATAAATACGCGCGTCAATAGCACAGTCTAATGCAATGCTCGAAAGTATACATTGACATTGTCAGTAAGTTTGATTTGAGGCGAAAAGCTAGGCTTTAGGTTACTCTTAATGCCCAACTTGCTATAAAAGGAATATTAAAAGTTATTTTGTGTAATCATATAGCGTAAAAAGAACTTATCAAGTCTTTTCACTAGTCTTTTGGTCTGTGTATTTTTGTAATATTATTATACGAAACAATAAAATTTAGCTACTGAATTTTAGTGATGATTATTGTAGAGCCTTAATCACCAATATTTAACTTACAATTTTTTCTTCATAGTCTACAGATGCTCAAGTAAAATAGGCAGATAGATCAATAAATAATGGTAATAGTCACTTACTATTCTTTTTGTACATAAACATCTATTTAACCTACAACTAAACCAAGAAAAACCCAGTAGCACCGAGTAATAAAATCGCGCGGCAGACCGCCGCAAAAAGTCAGCTGTAATAAATTACTAACCGCGGCCGGAACTTTTGTTTGCGAATTATTTTTTGCGAACCATCTGAATGCCGAGAGAGAGATTATTGTGTGACCTACTACTTACAAAACGAAAACAATACCTTCGTACAGGTTTTACACTAAAAATCCTCTAACTTTAATTATGGCCACACGCGATCAAGTTTGCCGTCTCGTTTGCAGCGCCCGTCTGAATCGGCATCCACACTTGACCGTGTGAGGCTATCGAAATAAGTCTTGTCATTCAAAATGATAGCTCGATTCATGTTTACTGGATAGCTCGTGCGGCCACTATAAGTCATAAGTTACTTGAGGTTTGTACGTCTGGGAGATTGTTTGAAGCTATATCAAACACCTAAGATATTCGTGGCGTGGTTTACTTTATTGTTCTGTTTTTTTTTATAATTTATAAAGTTCAAACTTTAAAGATAATTTATTCAATTAGAACCTTAACTTAAGAACACTGGCTTCTCAACTTTTTTATTTTACACCTATAGACTTACGTTTGACCACCATCTCACCTGCTGGTAAGTGATGACGCAGTCGACGTTGTACCACGCTTGCATAGATAATCTTGATAATTGATAAATAAGCAACCCTACTTGGATGAGTGACCGTTTAGTGGCATTTAAATTTGAACGCTTTAGTGTTTTGGAAGGCGCGTTAAGATATTGGTTCCGGCTTTCTGGTGGTCCTCGGGCGGCCTAAGAACTCCGACACTACAGTTGGTCACTCGCCATACGAGTTAAGCCGGTGAAGTTACAAGCACGTGAGTTATGTGATGGTATAGGCAGTGGTTACCACTTATCAGGTGAGCCACATCACCACATGGCAAGCATACGCTTGTTCCATCTTCAAGCGTTATTAAAAACCAGTCAACTTTGGAAAATTACACAAAATATGTATTTACCCTACTTCCCAATCGCATTTTGTTTCCAATGGAATCACCTTTCAAGTTTCGAATAACTTATTACATTTCCAAGGATTCCTTTTCAATAATTCTGAAATCAAGATGGCTGCCGGCAAAAATATCTTAGTAATGTTGTTTTTATCCAGCAAACGTTTGACGACCCGTGTGGCGTAGTGGGCGAACTCCCGCCTGAGACGCAGAAGGCGTCGGGTTCGATTCCCACGCGAGACAAATGTTTGTATGATAATGGTCTGGGTGTTTTCTATGTATCATGTGTATGTATTTACAAAAAATGTATTTAATAAGAAGTGATATCAGCCAGTGTCAGTGGTGTCAGTGTGGTTCCCATAGTACATGCCCTGTTTAGTTTAGAGCTAGATGATGTTGTGATTAATAATAAGTATCTAGGCATTATTTTTATTTATGAAAAGTATACAAAAGTTAGAATTTCGTTATTACTAGTTGATTTAAATTGATTATTCATATTTACTATTATATACATTTACTTGGTTATTCGCATTTATATAATTTTTTTTTTTTAGATTTTTGGCTTGTTTCTTTGGGCTTGTAGAGAACAAACATCCACAAAAACAGCATTGAGGCTTTGTTACATCCACACCACACCACACCAGCCTATATCAGTCCACGGACATATGCCTCCTCTAATAAAGGGGGATATGCCCATATTCTCCACGCTGGGCATGCGGGTTGGGAATCGCAGGACACAACATCTCGATCCGCCGACGCTGTTGTGTTAGGCTGCGCTATGCCGCAATCAGCCCCCGCCAGAGCCCCGTTTGTTAGTTAGCAGGGTGCACCACGGGCACGTGAGGTTAGCTTCCAAAAATGGGGGTCGGAACCCCTTACACCCTACACATGCTATGTTACATAGTAGATCATGACTAACCAACAGGTGAGATGGCGGTCAAACGTAAGCCTATAAACTGTAAAAAAAAGATCTATTATGCACTTCATTTATGTAATTTGCATAATCTCGATCATAAAAATAACAAAATACTTTCAAAAGAAATTCACAAACTATACTTGTTACCAAAAGTTCGATCAAAATATATTTTTTACGGACAAATTGATAAAACCTGACTCCATTATGAAAACGATTTCAATGATGTAACCGCTTGCTCTACTTCTTGGTTCGAACACAGCTGCATCAGCCGATATAGGTAGTTAGGTATAGTGTTCTGAATAAATGTTGTGATTACTATTACTGTTATGTTTGGCATCATCATCATCATCAACCTATAGCAATTCTTCTCCGGCATTATGCCCTGTCCTTAGCTCGACGCATCCAGTTTTTAAGAGCAGCCTATCGCAGATCCCTATCCTCAGCTCGACATATCCAGCTTCTTCCAACAGCCTTTCGCAGATCTATTTTCCAGAGATCTACATGGAATTGAAATTAAATTAATTTACTTTAATTAAATCGGTTGGACTCGTAAAATTAAAAAATAGGCAAAGGCCATAAATAATACTTAGATAGTTGCATTTATAGAATATTGTTTAGATTTTAATTACTGTTTATTTTCCAAATAAATAAAATATATATAGCAGACTGTTAGTTAAATTTAGGATTCATGATCATCATCACCACAATTATTTAGTCCGTGAACACCCACTGTTGGGCATAGGGCTTTAATACGCTGCTCCTCACTTCTCAGCTACGTCCACGATGTCGTTTGACCATCATCATTGAGGTCAGCGTCGGCTTTTAAGATGATTTAAAATAAAACAATTCAAAGCATTTTAGATACTCATTATCAAACAAGAAAGTAGGTAAGATACGCTTTATTTATTTGCCAAAGATTAAAATATAAGTAAGCAACAACACTATTTGCATAAATACAGAAGCACCCCTGATACAACCACTTTATGAAATTATTATAAGCAGACTAAAACATAAAATCTGTCTCAGAAATCCCTGAACAAGTGCAGTTTGGAACGAGCTCAGTTTTGAGACGCTATGAAGTGAACTCCAACATTTAGCTTGAATTATTCAGATGGACGTCCTAAGACCAGATAGCTGGATCGCTGAAACGGTTTACAGGAAGTTCTAAGAAAATAGGTCCAACGGACCTCTTTTATGGGTTAGGTTTCCAACTAAATTGGAGCCGCCCGCGTAGAACCGAGATAAAATTTAGCCCACATAGTTTGTGAAATATATACATAAAATATATATAAATTTAACTATATACATAGGTAAGTATAGTCCAAGATTTATTCAAATCGTTTCAGTCATTACGGATTTGAGTAGGAACATGCTAACAAACAATAATCAAAAATACACAAACTTTCGCATTTAATTATAGTTGATCTTCTTCTTCTTCGTATGAGCTAGTGACCAACTCTGGTGTTGGAGGTTTTAGCCGCCCGGTTTGAGCCGCCCGAAAGCCTCCGACATGGCTTGACGACTGAAAAGCTGGGACCAACCTCATAACGTGCCTTCCGAAGCACGGAAGCGATCAAATCTAAATGTCACTAATTATAGTTGGTATTAGTGTGTTATGGTTTTTAAGCTTTATAAGATTATGGCTATGTTGGTTTCAGAATTGGAAAAAAGAGAAAAGAAAAGTTAGATTTACTTTTCTACAAAGTTCAGCTTAAGCGAAATATTTAGTTGGAGTTTCACAGTTCAGTTTTTTGGTCAAATCTAGTTTCTACTTGGTCTAAGATCCTGAACAGAGAATCCCATGTACTGTTTTACACGAGTAATTATTCATGGCAGGAGACGCCGCGCGCTGCAGCCAGTCGCGAGCGTGGGGCTTTTGGAAAACCATGGCCGCTATATGATGGAATAATTATTATTAGGAAACTTTGTTTTGGTAATCAATTTTGAATCTGAATAGAAATACAAATCGTTTCTAATAACTTAGTGCTAAGTCATTTCTAAGTAAACGTTGCTTAGACGACTGCATGTGCATACCAAAGTGTATGCTAAAAAGAGCCAAAAAAGCCAAAATCAAAAAGTCAAGGGAATACTCGCTTAAATCATAAAGAAACGAAAGAAACAATCACTTTTTAATATAATTTATAATTCTTACTAATTTGAGACAAATTTATGCTCTTCATAAACTTTGTCGGTCTAGGTGAATTATTGAGCTTCATCGAGGGCTCAGGTGGCTTATCATTTTGTACTGGTGTTTGTTTATTTGTGCACGAGGCACGTTTGTTTATCATCCGTAATATCACTGCCGCTATTCTTCAGAATGGGTCGACTTTCAGAGTTGAAAGATTAATACTTGTTCGTTTGAGCTGAGCTCAGTTAATTACGACGGTGAATAGGTGAAAGCGTCGGTTTTGTGTTTCCGTCGCGTTTGACTTAGCGGCTCCGCCAGCTACGCCCCAGGAGGATTCATGACCTGCTAGTTGTATAATAAAACCTAGGTAAGTTATGAATTTCAAAAAACAAAAATTATTTTATCTTATGCCAATTCAATGTCTAGCAAAGTACCCGGAAAAGTATGCATACGCTTTTCAATGTCATCGGCGCTTTACTTGGGATAATGTTTTTACCAACTGTACCCCTAAAAGCAAAAAGATATCACACAATTGGAAGCTTAATTATTTAGATTTTTTTTAATGAATGTTATAGTTTTAATATTTTTTTCTATATTGCAACAAGCGAGTCTATTTATAGATGAAAATGTTTTATTACCCTTCTTGCGAGTCTCTAGGACTTACGGCCTACCCTGTGCGTTGATTATCAGTAATACAGTGAGTCAGTCAGTGAGTCAGTCAGTGATTCAGTCAGTGAGTCAGTCAGTCGGTCAGTCAATGGATTCCTTCCTTCTTCAAAGTTGGCCAACTCTCGTGTCGGAGTTTTAAGGCCATTCAAAGGCCTTCGACATGGCTTAAAGACTGAAAAAGCCGAGACCAACATAAAATGTTGGTGCTGGCTTTTTCAGTCGTACGTGGCTTCTGAAGCACAGGTTGTAGTGCCACCACAGCCAACGGTCACCCATCCAAGTAGTGACTGGGAGGAGTGTTGATTAATCAAGATGATCTGTTAGAAGCACCAATCGATATTATACTGTTATATAACTTGAAACCAACGTGAGTATGAAATCAGGAAAAAAACACACCATTTAATACTACCATGGAGAGAATATAGGGCGATGTAAGTAGCTATAATTCTTATTCTTATCAAACTCCAAGGAATACTTGTATGAATATTAAGTTAAGCTAAACAGGGAAAATCAGCCTATATAACCATTTCCCATGAGATATAGCCCTCGTCAGACTGAGAATACAGAGCGCTAGCAAATTTTTTGGAAATAACAGATTTCCTTGTATTTTTGGGTTACAATTTTGACATAAGTAGTGCAGCAATAGGCCGAAACCAGCTGAAAATAATAAACATGATGATGATGATAAGGTGATATTATGATGCAAGTCTGGCAAAGAATATTAGACCATACATTTCTTTCTGAAGAATTGAGAGTCTACCTCGGGATGTAATTCAGGGGATGGGGGTGGGATAGGAAACATCATCCTCATCATCATCAGCCGATAGCACCATTGCGCCCTGTCCTGCCCTCGATGAAAGTTTATACCGACGGGCAATAGCGTCGGCGGTGCAAGGATCTGTACCCTGCAATCCCCAATCTGCAAGCTCAGCGTGGAGATAATGGGCATATCCCCATCTTAAAGAGGAGGCCTATGTCCAGCACTGGATCGAATAGCCTGGTGTTGTTGTTGAAAGTTTAAATGAAAAATATGATCATGTGATATGTCGAAATGTATGAATTTTTATAGTTATTTCCTTAGCGCAAATTTAAAAAAAGCTCTTTCACGTCATTTCTGAACAGATTTAGCTGCTCAGTGTATACTTTTACGTAGTTATAAACCTAATCACTTATAGGATGCTTTTTTGCCGAATACTACGCGAGCGAAGCCGCAAGTGGGAGATAGTGATATAATAAAGCCTACAGCCATAAAAGGATGCAAGGTGAAAGACAATAAATTTCCAAATTAGGTCTCATGGATATAACTGAGCCTACCGTCGTAAGACTTAGGTCATAAATCGAAGTCTAACGATGACCTACGAAAGCCTACGCCCTACCGTCGTCTCACAGTTAGGCGATTCAAGTTAGGCTACTTCGTAGATCGCGCGCTAGTGGCCTACTCTGGTGTTGGAGTTTTCAAGCCGCCCGAAGGCCTCCGACTTGCCAACAGAAAAAGATGATCGAACCATGATCATCTTAACGTGCCTTACGATGCGCGAAAGCTAAGATCTAAATGCCACTAAACATTCACCCATCTAAGTGAGCCGGCCGGCGAAATGTTGCTTAACCAAGGTGATCTGTACCCCTAGTACGAGTTGCACAATTCGAAAACTATTATAGTTTTTTAATTATTAAGTTTTCGAGCTCAATTTTAGAGTACCCTTTTTCGTTAATTACCGAACTGTTTCGAGTGATAAACATTGCAATCTGCAAGAATATATAACCGACGCTGTTCGATCAATTTCTATTTAAAACCAGTTGCGTAATTTCCAAAAAACGTACAATAAAATTGAGCTCAAAAACTAAAACTATGAACGTTTCCGTATTATGCACCAGAGGTACTGGTAATGACAGTGAAGTAAGCAACACCACGAGGGCTCCGAAGCAGTATTTGCCAGTTCAATAAGCAAGTCAGTGCGCGTGTTGTCCAACTAACAAATTAGGAAGTTTGCGTTATGTTTGTTTTGTTAGTGCCGCGCCGTAGTAAATGCTGACATAGAAACGTCCTTTCACACTCCTGGTAGATTCATTATCATTGTCTAACGTGGTAGACGTCTTGTACAAAATCATTCATCTAACGTGGTAGTAGTCTAATAATCTCCTTCCACATTAATGCTTTCTTGTGTTGGAGTCTCCTAGGTTACTGACTGAAGTTGTGAATAACAGTGCACCTTGCTAAAAACAAACGAGACTCTGGCAGCTAACTGACTGCGGCATAGCGCAGCCTACACCAGAACAGCTAAATCCCCTGCCCCTGCCCCAGCCGCAGGCCGCTGGCGGGCAGCAGCGTGGGCTGCCAGAAGTTGTGAGGTTCGTTTACTAGCCCACATGCCCAGCGTGGGGATTATGAGTATATCCCCTAAAGGCTGATGTTGTTGTAATTGTAAGTAGCTTATTCAATTCAGATTGTCTTTCCATGAACAATGCTATACATAATACTCTACAATGCAAAATATTAAGTACAAATTTCGCTAACTTTCTCTGACGAGTTCCACAAGATGCATTCGCGTGCACAGCGCTCCCACCCACAGATTCACAAGCAAATCAGAGAAAGAACAAACAAACAAGCAATTAATAAATACAACCGTCTACCGACTCTTCCACCAAACAAAAATAAACACGTTAACCTGTAATTAGCTTGGAGAAACAACACACACAAATACACAAGAAAAAACCCAACGTTAACCCAATTCTACAATATGTCGCCTTCTCCTTATGGCATCCTTAGGACATGATCGACTTGCTGTCCACCTTCGACGTCACTAAAAAACAGCAACGACGCGTTGCTCCGCCGAGCGCTAAACAGAAAGAAAAAAATCACCTGAGTCAATTATTTATAATGCTATACTTATTTTATGTCATAGTGTATCTGATAAATAACGTCGTTGTCGTACGAAGTTTCATTTCTCGTTGTACTAGTCCGTGCCCGTTCGTAGTCCTCACCGGGGAGTAACCTACCAATCCTCCCTGTTAGTTTACCACATGAAACGAGTTAGTTATATTTGTTAATTAATAACCCTTGCCATACCTCTAAACTTAAACAGACTGACAACTTGTTATGTATCCTGTGTGTATTATAATATTATTTAACTTCTTCTTTTTATCCACTTTCAACCTTAAATGTTTAGGCCTCCTTTATACAATACCATTTCTTACTGTCCTGTGCTATCTCCATCCATTTCACTCCAGCTGTTTTTTTGATATCATCGTACCAACACATTTGTGGTCTTCCTTGCGGGCGTTTCTCTTCCCAAGGTCTCCCCTCGTTAGCGTTTGGGCCACCACGAGCCTGGTTTTCTGGCGATGTGACTAGCCCATTGCCACTTTAAAATCACGACAAGTTTGATGACATCGGTGACTTTCGATGTTTAACTATTTCATTTTATGTTTATATGTTTTATTCTAAGTAAACAAAAAAAAAACAATTAAAGCTATTCTTACAAGCGTCAAACATGTTCGAGTTTTAGAAGTACTTACTGTGCACAGAAAAAGGAAAAAAGACCACTTTTTTGTTTTTGTTGTGTGCACTGTTACCATGTACCGAATGTAATGTTTGGATTTGCCTCTGCCTAACCCCTATGGTATCTTCAATAGATTTGCGTACTGAAGACTTTGCCTACTTAAGATATCCATTATGAGGAAAAAGTGATGATGTTTGTTTGTTTTTGCTTGTTGTTGGTAGTAACCTGCTGTCTGCGCTGTAGGTCGCGGGTTTAATCCCCGCCCAGGACAAACATTTGTGTGGTGAACATGAATGTTTGTCCTGTATCTTGGAGTTTTATAAATATCTACACTCATACTCATTTTATTTCATTATAGGAACGTTACAGTACACTTGGTTATGTCAATCAACTGAGTTCTTACCTACTTCAATCATGGTCGTAAGACTATGTAATAGGTCCTTACATATGAAATTGGCGTTTTTTCAACAGTCAATTCAACAGCCATATTACTAAATTAATTTATATTCTGAACTTCACATTATTTCAAAGATTGAAAATTCAATAAATTCTATTTTGGGGGAAGTTTATCCTCAAAAATTAAAACTTAAAAACAGTTCATTTCATGTGTTGTCACTTTCGAAGATCCTGTTTCGGGGCATCAATACATGAAATTTTCAGACTCAAACGGACAGACAACAACCCTTAAATTCGTTGTATTTTTAAGTGTTTGTTTTATTGTATAAATAAAAGCTATGCATACTTTTCACAATGTTGTCCAATTATACATACAGGAGAAAAGAATTTTAAGTTCCAGAAAAAAATACAAAAGTGTACGTATTGAGATATACATTTTCCCGAAATTTTTCATACAAAACGTCAATTTCATATGTACCCCATATGTTTGTCAGTCTCCAGTACCCATAGTACAGGGTCTGCGTCGCTTGCGATCAGTTGACCGTGTGTGAGGTGTTCTGTTTTTTTTTGTGGAAACTTATTTCAGTCGTTACCAGCAAGATAACAAGTTATCGGTGAAAGGGCCCAGGACCATTCTTCGTGAAGATCCTCATCGGACCTGTTTTCAGCAGTGGACTTCTACAGGTAGTTGATGATGACGATGATACTTAGTTCAGTGTGTAGTATTTGACGTGTAAACAGCTAGTTATAGCAACAGTGTGCATCGGGGGGGGGGCAAGTTGTTTGAACTATATTGTTTTTGTGTAAACACGGGATCACAATGCAACTGTGTTGCATTTTGCGAGATTCTGGCGCGCGTGTCCACTGACACTCATCGTCATCATCACAAGCCACACATAGACGTCCTCTGTTGTAGATAATATTTATTTATTTTATTCATCGAGATATTTATACTCGAGTGGAAGACGTGGAAAAAAGTGTCTGCACCAAAACTCTGCGCACGCTGTCAATTGCGAAGACTTTGAACACTTTTCAAGTAACATAAGGTCTAAATTAGTGCAAATTTAGCATTTTGATGTTTATTTATGTCAAATACGCTTGGACAATTTTTGACAGTATTCACTTGAAGACTGTCACGCTATAGAATTCTTTATAATTATCTCGATGATTTTAATAAAGAATTTTAGAACAACTAACAGCTGTTAGTTAACAGCTTATCAGCTGATAAGAACCTACTTAGGTTACAAAAATTAAATGCATATTATGTAGATGCATGCTGAAGGCCAATAAAAAGTTTCCACAAGTAAAAAAAAAATAAGTAGGCAACAAAGACAAACAGTAAGACATGGTGTCAAAAACACAGTTTGTAACAACCTTCACTAGACCACTAGAATTATCTCCTATGGGTGGGTATCAGGAAGTATGAGTGCAATATTGTAAACATCTAACCAACCACCACTTGACACAAATATTTGTAGATCATGCAAACATTAAGTCCCACAGTCTCAGGAATCTCATACTCAAACAATTACAGCTGTTCTTGGTTCCTGTGATTTTAGAGTAAAAACGATAAGGAAGGAAGGATAAGGAAAGAAGACAGAGTAAAAAATACTTACATTATACAAACACTCGCATAAAAATACTCGAGTAGTGTATAGAGAAGCTTTGTAAACATATCGGCCACTCTACTCTATCGGTATCGACCTATCCATGTATATTGAATAAAATCTCGTCTATTGACATTTTTGTCATTACCGGAAACCGGAAGTAGATGGAAACGTGCACTCCACAGGAAGTATTCCACATTCAGCCGGCGTCTCGACACTAACACGGATGCGACGTCACGTGCCGTCGAATCTAGCGAATTCTTTTAAAACTAAAATGGCGCCTCGAGTGGCAACCGAGGTGCAACGTAACATTTTGAATATTTAACGATGGAGCCTGAAAAGTCGCAGGTTTAACTTAAAATGAACCGTTTCCCGAGAGTAGGCAGAGAGATGCTTGCATTTGCTTCATTTATTTGTGTTTTACCTGTAATAAACGTTATATTACTATTATTATTTAAATAATAGATTATAATTATTTAAAAAAAAATTAAGTCACCCATTATTATTAAAAAAATTAGTAAGTTATTGAATGAAAACTTTTTGACTTTTCATGGCAATATTCAAATCATCTAACTTTTTTTGTACTATTTTTTTTACAAAAAAATACATAGATAGATGGATAGATACAGCTTTGTTGTACATCATACAAAGCATAACCATTTTTATTCATTATATGTAATAGTATCAAAAGAAGAAAGAAGAAAGACAAAAACCTGTAGAAAAATAGCGAAAGCCTAGATATTGTATGCGCTTTTCATATTAAATAGACCTTTTCATTTCAACCTTATTTATGTAACTATGTAACGAACAAAATGTTCTAATCACATTTGGCGATAAACCGTAGCGTTACCGCGGTAAGTAACGGAACAGGAAAACGTTGCCGCCCAGAGCCCACCTTCCATTGTTTCCCCAAGGTGTTGGCCCCATTACTTAGGCATGCCGCAAAAACCAAGCCTGAGATTAAAAATATATTTTTTATACTCTGTTGAAAAATTCAGTGTCTTACTTCTTAGCTAGGACTGTGTGGCTTCGGGACACGAAACAAGTGCCATTTTCACTTCTTAAGGTGACTATACATGTCAAACCTCCCTGTCGCTCGCTCTATTCAGCATTTTTGAAGATATAAAATCACTGAATGTAGTTATGCAAAATAGCGAACCTTCACGGCCTAGAAAATAACAAAACAAAGGTTCAGCAATAATATAATTTTGATTCTATCATGTTTTCTTACCAAAAAACTTGTACCAATATGATCAATTTTGATGCATATAGGGTAATTTTGAAGGTTTTCTATAATCATCATCATCATCATATAATTAAGCCTTCAGTACCACTGCTGGGTACTGAAGGCTTAATTATAACTTGCTTTCCTATTATTATCGAATGTTGAACTTATTATAGTTGAAAAGTAATATATATGAATAAATAAGGGTTGGTACATTGGGTAGGTAAATTGTAAGCATGATTATTTTGTATTTGAATTGTTAGCCCACACTTCAGTTGGTAGCGCGTCCCCGTATTTATGGGAATGGTTCAAAACCGCAGAGTTGATATTTTTGGGGTATTAAAAAATGTTACATTGTGTGTACCACGTGTGTACATTATATAATAATAATTATTATGTCTTATTTCTTTCAAAATCCTTTATTCCTGTCAATGAAAAAACATGATGAATTAACAAAAATAATAAATCGTTTTGTTCATAAAAAATTAAAACTAATTGTTTAATAGATTGTTCTACGATATTATCTTATCTTATGGGCCTGTCTAGTTCCACTGCAGGGCAAAGGCATATTACCTTAAGAAACTGAGCATTTCCTCCCATTTGAAGTCGGCTAAATAGCCCAACTCTTCGGTCGATATCATTAGTACAGAATCGTCAACACTGACCAAATAAAATAAAATTATAGCCAATAAAATCTATATAAAACTGTTGGCCGGTAAATTCCGAAGTTCTTCGTCCCATATTTCATAGTCCTAGCTGGAGTGCTCTATGTAACAGCGCTAATGTAATTGGTCGCTCGCTATAAATAATGGCGAATAGAAGGCGAGCGCGGGAAATATGGCGGCTTTGCGAGCTGACCGATGGAAATAAGCTGATTATCTTTGTCGGGTTATGTCGATGGACATGCTTGTGACCAGCTTATTAGCGAATCAAAATACTATATCACTTTACTTTAGTAGTTTAGTAGTTATATTATTGACTGAGGATAGAGCCCGCAACGAGACTATCTGATATAGGACCACAGTTGTCGACATAGGTCAGAGAATTAGCAAGCTTATGTGTAGTCTTCTCGTCTACACATAAGCTAATGCAAAATCAGTGCGTCCTACTCGTCATGCCTAAACGAACGAAGCCGAATCGTGGACACTCACAGTAAGGTTATTCCAGCAGTTTAAAGTCGCTCAGCGGGCTATGGAACGAGCTATGCTCGGAGTTTTTGTAAAGGCCTGCAGCGAAACTATCCTACATAGAACTAAAGTTGTCGACTTAGCTCTGAAAATGAGCAAGCTGAAGTGGCAGTGAGAGTTTAAGGGGCCACCCTCACCTCGGAACCCAAGCCAACCTCACTTGCATGTGGCGCACCCTATATCTTCTTTTAGGGAGGCCTTTGTCCAGCAGTGGACTTATATAGGTTGGTGTGGTGTGGGAAGTGGCAGTGAGCTGGCCATATCTGTTGAAGAACCGTCTGCCGTTGGGATAAACGAGTTCTTGAGTGAAGACCGCGCCTCGGCAAACATAGTTTAGGATGGGTATCCTAAACTATGTTTGCCTATGTTTGTCTGACTAGATGGAATGAGCATTTTCGAATGGCTGCTGGTAAAAGTTAGTTGCATCGTGCTGAGGACAAGGCGCAATGGCGCTCATACAGAGAGGCCTATGTTAGGCTGTGGGCCGCTTTTGGCTGATGATGTTGATGAATAGGCACTGATCTTTTTGCAATGGCTATGGCTAGGTCACTAAAAGCATTGCTTTTTCTGTAAGGTTGCCGGTGAAAATGACAGGGAGAAAAATATTAATTATTCTCCATTCATACAAACACAATTAATGCGAAAATAACTTCTCGCTTTCACCACTGAATATAAGCAGGCTGAGGCGACAGGCTCATGAAACTTAGGATTCCGTGCCTTGAAAGGAATCATCTATATAATACTCAGATCTGCAATACATTGGAGCTGTGAATTAATCAAACTTCTTAGTGAACGAAATCAAAAGATATGGCGGTTTACGGCGTATATTATGGTACATTCAAGGAAATCAAATCTTTTAGGGTACTTTCCGTTAACCTTAAAATTTGGCAAGAAGCAATGTCTTACGAGTAAATTAATTATTATATATAGTTACAACACAAAAAAATTATTTCATACCTACAAGTTTGTACGAAACCCTCGGTGTCCGAGCCCGATTCGCAATTGGGCGTTTTTTCCCTTCTTGGAATCACACAGTCCGGTTTCTATGTATATGTACGGTTAACAAAAAAAACTATATACGTAGTTTATCAGTCATATGGTTCCCAAATCCAACTCTGCTTGGTTTGGGGCTACACGATGCCTTGTGATAGTGTCCAGTATTAAGATTGTGTCCTTCTATAGATTTTCTATAAATAGAGACACAATAGAGCCAGTCATTATGGGCTATCTCCGAGGTGGCTACACTGGCGCTGGCGCTGGCGGCGGCGGCGACGCGTCCGCGCCGTCACGCGGTACTTGTAACGTCGATGAGTGATTGATGGCTCTGCGGATGGCCGAGTGATTTACAACAACCGCCCCGGGGCGAACACACCGGCGGGTGATACACACTCTACAAGAAATATTGCATGATCTTTCGATCTGCAGTTGTATAATCCTATCCTACTATCCTACTAATATTATAAATGCGAATGTTTGCGAGTATGTATGGATGTATGGATGAATGTTTGTTACTTTTTCACGCAAAAACTACTGAACGGATTTGTATGAAACTTGGAATATACATAGTTTGTGACCTGGATTCATAAGCTACTTTTTATCCCAGAACCACGCGAGCGATGCCACGGGCAGAGGCTAGGATATAATAACAAAATAATTATTAATAATAAAATAATTTATTGTCTTTAATTTAATGTAGCACCATTTGATACTTACAGATAACTTATAAGTAGGTACTAACAGTACATACTACCATAGGTAGGCTATTTTCCCCGCACTCAGTATCATCATCATCATCATCAGCCTATAGTAGTCCACTGCTGGACAGAGGCCTCGTCATTTCGTACTTCGCTGAATTGTAGTAGACCCATTGTTACGTACGGTTCATGAAACACAGCCCGCTGATAGACAGACGAAGACGGAGGAACAGTGGAGGCTTAGTAATATGATCCAGTTGGGCACCCTTCGATTACGGAACCCTATGAATGAGTATTTCGAGTATGATGACGTCCTTAGCATAAGGGCGCTTAAGCAGCTACTGGTTGCAATGAAATGTTTATCGTTATTATAATTATTATTTTCAAAGCTTATCGAGTTATAATCTCCTGGTAGTTTGTGGCCAGAAACGTATGTATAATATAACTAACATTATATAATAATTCTACAATCATCTACCAAAGCTCACCGTTGAGAGACGCGAGGTTAAGCAGTCGCGGTGATAAGAGGCAGGAGGATGCAGGACACGAGGTAACGATGTACGAGGAGGCGGCTACAATTTTTACTTTTTTTTTAAACTACATTGGTCAAATTACTCGCAAGCAATTTTAAAATAAATACTAATACACACATACAATAGATCAATTTTACTTTGCAGGCCAGCTAGGGGTGACAGAGACCCTTCAAAGGTCCTCGAGGGCCTATTTACAAGGCAATTAATAAGGTCGCATTCGAGGGGTTCCAGGCCTTTTATACAGATTTTGACTTGAATGAACGAAGCAGCTCCTTAACTTTTCGAATGTTAATGAATGAGATCAATACCATAAATAATGTTTATTATCAATTCACCAAAGTCATTTAAGGTTCGAGTGTAAGGGGTTCCAACCCCCATCTTCGGAATCCAAGCCAACCCCACCTGCTTGTGATGCACCCTCTGGCGGCTGGCTGATTGCGGTTTACATAGCGCAGCCTTATCTTGGCACAGCTAAATCACCTGGCCACCGACGGGCAGCAGCGTCGGCGGTGCGAGAAGTTGTGCCCTGCGATCCCCAACCCGTATGGCCAGCGTGGGGATTATGGAGGATACCTTTTATTAAGGGAAGCCTATCTCCAGCAGTGGACTGATATAGGCTGGTGTGGTGGTGAAAAAGTTGAATCAATTTCACCGCGGCACTTTATTGTTCTTAGGAAAAAGAATTGAACCAACAAAACCCTTGTTGATTTTTTTCACCTTAAACAAACTCTTCGCTTCTTGTTCAAGGAAAGCTAAAAGTAAATAAATAAAAATCAATGATATTTCTGTAGAGTTTAATGTGGCGATACAAATATTATAAAGGTGAAAACGGCGAGTTTATGAAATATGTGAACATGAGGAATATGAAACTGTGAAACATTGTATGTCACTTCTTTCTTCACGCTAAACTACTAAAATTAAATAAAAATGAAATCATCGGAAATACTGATTGATGGTTTATTTGCGTAGATTATATGCATTAACAGGTTAACTGTCAAAAGACCATTTATGGTATGTGATCAGACTTGAGAACCAGTCCACAGACCGTATGTGGTCTGTTCGCCAAGGTGCCCAAGCCAACTTCACCTGTACGTGGTACACCCTGCCAAATAACGAATGGGGTTCTGGCAGCCGGCTAATTGTGGCATAGCGCAGCCTTCATGGTTCGCATGGTTTTGGGTGTAGAAACCACAGGGGACAAATGCTGGTCAACTTCCTAGAGAAAGAGGGGCTCTTCTTGATGAACTCGTTCTTCGAGAAGAAGCCCCACAGAAAGTGGACATGGCGTAGCCCCGACACTGTGACCAAAAACGAGATCGACTTCATCATGACGGATAAAAGGCACATATTCAGAGACGTCTCCGTGATCAACAGGTTCAACACCGGATCTGATCACAGACTTGTCCGAGGCTCTCTGAATATCAATCTACAGCTGGAAAGAAACCGTCTGATGAAGTCCACGCTCCGACCCAATCTACTCCAGATCATGGCGGGCACCGAGAAGTTTCAGAAGCTTCTCGGTGACAGATTCGTAGCTGTGGAACCTACCGATGACGTTGATGAGGCTCTACAAAACGTGGTTGGGACGTTGAGGGAAGAGGGCATCAAATTCTGCCAAATGCAGCCTAAAGGCAGGAAGTCCAAGTTCACGGATGAGACTCTTCGGCTGATGACAAAAAGACGGGAAACCACTCAGGCCACTTCGTCAGAGAGGTCAGACCTGAACAAGCGAATTGCGAAGATGATACGGCGTGACCTTCGGAGCTCCAACACACGCCTCATTGAAGAGGCAATAGAGCGAAACCGAGGGTCCAAAGTATTCACTCAGCAGCTTGGCAGGAACCACCTGACGAAGTTAACAACACGCGATGGCCGAACCGTCTTGTCAAAGCCGGAGATATTATCAGAGATCGAGGACTTCTACGGCCAACTGTATGCGGCACATGCTCCTTGCCCCCAGCGTAGCAGCCACGATTCTCGAGCCACCCTCACCCGCCACTATACCGACGACCTGCCAGAGATCAGCCAAGACGAGGTCGTACTAGCCCTGAGACAGCTTAAAAATGGAAAAGCCCCTGGTGAAGACGGAGTCACTTCAGAACTTCTGAAGGCAGGAGGAGCTCCTGTTGTGCAGGAACTGCAGAACCTCTTCAACTCCGTCTTTCACTGTGGGAGAACTCCAAAGGCGTGGAACGAGAGCTTGGTGGTTCTGTTTTTTAAGAAGGGAGATAAAACCCTTCTTAAAAACTACAGACCTATTTCGCTCCTGAGCCACGTCTATAAGCTGTTCTCTCGGGTTATTACAAATCGTCTCGCCAGAAGACTCGATGAGTTCCAGCCACCGGAGCAGGCCGGGTTTCGCGGAGGATATGGCACCATAGACCACATTCACACAGTGAGGCAGATTATACAGAAGTCCGAAGAGTATAATCAGCCCCTGTGTCTGGCGTTTGTGGACTATGAGAAAGCCTTTGACTCTGTAGAAACCTGGGCTGTCCTGGAATCCTTGCAGCGATGCCAAGTGGACTATCGTTATATCGAAGTGTTGAGATATCTGTACGAAGCCGCCACTATGAGTGTCCGAGTACAGGGCCAGCAATCTAAACCCATCCAACTGCGCCGCGGAGTGAGACAGGGAGATGTCATATCTCCGAAACTGTTCACAAGCGCGTTGGAGGATATGTTTAAGACACTGGACTGGAAAGGTATGGGCATAAACATAAACGGCGAGCACATCTCACACTTGCGATTCGCTGATGACATAGTCCTAATGGCGGAGTCGCTGGAGGAGCTGCAACAGATGCTGGACGGCCTAGCATCAGCCTCGCGAAAGATAGGTCTCGGCATGAATTTGGACAAGACCAAAGTTATGGTCAATGACCGAATTGATCCGAGTCCTGTCGTCGTTAATGGACACCTTCTTGAAGTTGTTTCGGAGTATACATACCTCGGGCAGATATTGGAGCTGGGTAGAAACAACTTCGAGAAGGAGGCCAAGAGGAGAATTCAGCTGGGTTGGGCAGCATTTGGAAAACTACGTCGAGTTTTCTCGTCACCCATACCGCAATGTTTGAAATCAAAAGTTTTCAATCAGTGCGTCCTACCCGTCATGACATACGGAGCCGAAACGTGGACACTCACAGTTCGACTAGTCCACCAGTTTAAAGTCGCTCAGCGAGCTATGGAATGAGCTATGCTCGGGGTTTCTCTGAAGGATAAAATCCGCAATGAGTTTATCCGACATAGAACTAAAGTTGTCGACATAGCTCAGAGAATTAGCAAGCTGAAGTGGCAGTGGGCTGGCCATATCTGCCGAAGAACCGATAACCGATGGGGTAAACGAGTTCTTGAGTGGAGACCGCGGCTCGGCAAACGTAGTGTAGGACGCCCGCCGGCCAGGTGGGGTGACGATCTGCGAAAGGCTGCTGGTAGAAGCTGGATGCGTCGAGCTCAGAACAGGGCGCAATGGCGCTCATTAGGGGAGGCCTATGTCCAGCAGTGGACTGCGATAGGCTGATGATGATGATGATGATGATGCAGCCTTCATCAGCACAGCTAAATCCTCTGGCTACCATCGGGCAGCAGCGTCGGAGGTGCGAGAAGCTGTGCCTTGCGATCCCCAGCTCGCGTGCCCAGCGTGGGGATTACGTATATATCCCCTTTTATTAAGGGAGAGCTCTCTGTCGAACAGTGGACTGATATGTTTATGATATAGGCTGGTGTGTTTGTATTATGGCATCGAACAAAACACCACTTTGCCACACAATATCTGATTGGACATTAAAAAGCATTGAAAAGACTATCGCTTGCCGTTAGAGATAATCTGTCAGGCCGTCTGCGCGCCCCCAACAATCACATTTACATCTATTTGTTAATTCAGCCGATAGGCGCGATCCGTCTTCCTCCGCCTCGAGATCCGGTCCGGCACCGGAACCGGTTTTTATTACATTTTGATGGCTACCCGCGTCGGCAGAGTCATTGTAGCAGGCTACGACACTCGTTCATTAGTATGATATTAATATTACTGACAGTATTACGCGCAAATACTAAAAAACTATTGATACAAATATTATATTATTATTTATACTTTCAATCCTTTGAGTGTTGAATATAACACCACCGTACGTGCTGTAGGACGCTAAATACTGCAAAAAGTGAACATTAGTGAACATCATACTTACCTAGGTACACCCCATTTAATCCCTTTTTTGGACATATTCAGCAATATCTGACCATAGAAAATAATGCAATTTGAAACTCTACACAACTATTTAAGATCGACTCAACCATTTAAGACGCCGCTATCTTTCATTCGCTCATTTTCATCATCAGCCTATGACATAGTCCCTGCTGGACATAGGCCTCCCCTATTGAGCACCATTACGCCCTGTCCTCAGCTCGACGCATCCAACTTCTACCAGCAGCTTTTCGCGAATCGTCACTCCACCTGGCTGGAGGGATTTATACGTTACGTTTGCTAAGTCACGGTCTGAACTCATTTATACGTTACGTTTGCAAAGTCACGGTCTGAACTCATTTATACGTTACGTTACGTTTGTCGGTTTTCGGCAGATATGGCCAGCCATTGCCATTCCAGCTCGTTTGTCGGATAGTCTCAGTCTGTCACGTCAATTTGATACTACTTAAAAGCTCAAATATTTGAGTAGAGCTACAGTGGTGATCAAATTGACGTATCAGTACAGATTCTTAAAGCTAAGCGTCTCAAATACAACTACTTAGTAATGCTTGCGTAGCTTGCACTTGAAAAAAATAATAATTGTGTTCTTCAAAAACACAATTGAGTAAAAAACAACCCTAAGAGAATTAACTAATAAAATAGTCTATACAGATAGTTTTATGCTAGGATACAAAGTAACAATTTTACTAAATCTGGTTTATTATATAAACAATGGATCCTGAGCAATTGTGTTATAGGTATTATGACAATGTTGATGTTGTGATGTTGAAGGTTTTTAAAAACAAAATTTATTGTATTCGTCAATCCTCAAACTAGGCCGAGCCTGTATCGTGAGAAGGTACTACGGTAAGAATTTTCCGATTTCAACCTCAAAAGCGGTGCAAGATGAAGTTGAAAAAAACACGAAGTACACTATCAGTCCTAACAAATTAGCCTTTTGAAAAGATTTTCGGTCGAAATCAAGTTTTCAACATAAAGGTTCGTACAGCCTTATTGCTCTGACTTCCTCCTTTTTGTGTTTGTTGAATAAAAGATTGGGGATGAGAGGGTTGTATAAGATTCGGCTAATAATCGAGATATCTGTATTAGCGTTTTTTCCCTCCTTTAAATTGGTTCCTCAATATTTCGTTATTATGTGATGGCGGTTCGAAAATTGTATCTCAGCTTTTTAGGGAAATAAGTGGGTTCTGGTGGATTTTTTGAAAATGAAAAATAAAGAGGCGCTTGTCATTTATTAACATTTCACTTTATTTAATTGTAAACTTGTCAAAAATACCTTATGAAAGTGATACTTTGTCGCGGTACCACGGTGTGACTTGATATTAGTATGAAAAAAAATGTACGTATAACGCAATTGTACGTCCAATTAAAATAATTGATTTTGCGTTTTCACAAAAAAATAACAACTTGTCTTGAAAAGCATATATTCCCCGCAGTACCACGCTGTGTCGACGGAAACTAAGAAATGTATCTTTAATAATTTTAATTATTTTAATTAGGTACGGCTCTTGATAATTAAAGTAAATAAATAAAAAAAAGTATCTTAATACGATTAATTGGAACAAAATATACGAAATTCAAAGTAAAAGTCACTCACTAAGTGCTGCAAAAGTAAAAAATGTGAAATGAGTGAATCAGTCAGCTTCATAATTATTATTAACATATTATTTATACATGTTTATGAAGCCATACTACTTTTAAAAACCTGCATTTTTGCCTAAACTATGTGATCACTATTGGCAGCGTCTGCTCCGGATATTACGTCACAGTGTACTTGTTGGATTAATGTGTTGTTCGCTCTGAGTTGATTAAACGCAGCGATGGCCTCTGATACAGGGAATAGCTTCACTATCTCTGGAATATAGGGCAACATTTTTTGTGCGTTTCGGTACGATAACTATTAACACATTTAAATAATAATAATCTATAAATATATAAAAGAGAAGTTCATTCACTGACTCACTCACTGACACACTCGTCACGAAATCTCAGAAACTACAGGGTCTAAAGATTTGAAATTTGGCACAAGAAGTCTTTGAAGGGTCTTTGCGCACTAAGAAACAATTTCTGGAAATTCAGCCCCTAAGAGGATGAAAAGGGGTAAAAACGTTTGTATGAAACATAGTATTCCTTAATCTTAGAAACTTAAATCCTGGCATATGTATTATTCCATATAATTAATGAAGATTGGTATCATTGAAAATTTGAAATACTTCTCGAGGGAGGTGTGATAGGGTGTTAAGGTTTGTATGGGAAAATCTTAAGAAGTGGTGCGATTAGCTTGAAACTTTGTCAGAATACTTTGAATATAAAATAATAAATTACTGCATTCAAGAAAACCTCATGAGGAGGTGAAGTAAGGTGATGAAACTTTTAAGGGATAATTTGAATGTGTGGTTAGAATCTTTTAAAACATAAAAAACAAACGCTTTTCTAAGTAATGAAAGTTAAACATATTTGAAAAAATTCCTAATACTCACCCCAATGGGAGTGAAAGGGGTAAAACGTTTCTATGACTTTGTTCAAAATTTTAAACTTGGCATAAGTAGGTATTACTGTAGCTACTGTTCGAGTACTATGGGACGATATTAGAAAAATCTCCTTTAAGGGGGTGCAATGGTTTGAAAATGGGTATTAAAGTTTGCAGAAAACTTATAAACGCGTAGTGCGATCGGTTTATATAACTTTGTTTAAATATTTTTCAATACAGGTGGTTATGAATCAACTTTAGAAATGGGGTGCAATGAGGTGTTGTAAGGTAACTTTTAAACGTAGTTAGGTCGTCGGTTCGAAACTTTTACACATATTCTTTACCTCAAGGGGTAGTTTTTTAATCATCTTTAAGTTAAGGATCTATGCCTTAAAGTGGTGCAGTGGAGTGTCTTAAGAATTTTTTTAAGGCGTCATTTGATTAAACAAGGGGAAATAAAGCAAGAGGATGCCTTGTCAGCAGTGTTGTTTAATTTAACCCTAGAACACGTTCTACGCAAAGTAATTTCACTGAATGGCGGAGTGGAACTAAATGGACAACACAAGGTGATAGGGTATGCTGACGATATTACGCTCCTAGGAATCAGCAAAAATGAGGTTGCTGAAGCTGTCCGATGCTTGGAAAAGGAAGCTGCGACTGTAGGTCTTGGTATTAATATGGATAAGACCGAGTATATTCACATGCGACGTTGCAGAAACTTTCGACAGCGACGTGAGGATCTTAGAGTCGGCAACTCGATCTTTAAAGGTGTGGATAGATTTAAGTACCTAGGCTGCACTATAACGGATACCAATACTAGAGAGGATGAAATTCACATACGTATCCAAAATACGCTTCGTTGTAGTGCAGCATTACATAAAATCCTTGTGTCAAAGCTTCTTTCCCGGAAAACCAAGATTCGTATTTACAAGACGGTAATACGGCCGATCTTAATGTATAGATGTGAAGCTTGGCCACTAACTCAGAGAGAAGAACATAAGCTTCTGGTGACGTAGAGAAAGGTACTGCGAAAAATCTTGAGCCCAGTACAACGAGAAGATGGATCCTGGAGGGTGAGAAAAAATCGGGAAGTTGCTGAGCTGGTGGCTAAGCCAAACATCATTGCCGAATTTAAATCACATAGGCTTTGCTGGCTCGGCCTCGTGCTACGAATGGAGGAGGATCGGGCATTTCTGGGGGTGCCAGTCGGCCGACGACCAGTCGGGCGACCCAGATACCGGTGGAAGGACGAAGTCGTAAAGGACCTCGTCTTTCTTCAAGTGCCGGACTGGAGAGAGGTAGCACAAGATAGAAGCCGGTGACGTTCTATTGTGTCGGAGGCCAAGACCCGCCTCGGGGTCGATGCGCCAGGATAGTAAGTAAGTAAGTCATTTGATTGTTTTGAAATGTTATTTAAATATTGTTTACTAAAGATGGTTGAGGATCAACCCCTTAAATAGGGTACGATGGGGTGTTATAACGAACTTTTATACGCATCATTCAATTGGCTTGAAACTTTGTATAAATATTTTTCTGTACCACATGGTTGATGATCAACTTCTCAAACGGGCACCCCTTTGGCAATTGGATGTTTTATGAGAACTTCAACAAGTGTTGTGTGCTGGTTTAAAACTTTGTATAAAATATTCTTCGCAAAACAAACAAACATAGATACACATAAAACACCCAGACTCAGAACAAACATCCATGTTCATCACACAAATGTTTGTTCTGGGCGGGAATCGAATCCGCGCGACTTGCAGCTCAGAGAGCAGAGTTACTACGAACTGAGCTATGAGGCCAGTCAATGCCAATTTAATGTGGTTTGTCTATATTTATACACGCACAGCCTATACCGTAATCCTAGAGATTTGAAATTTTGAGGCCATATTTCAACACCGCCACAAAAATGGCACCGGGGACTACCCCTTCCCTATCCTATATTCAAGAGGTTGGAACCCTTTAAACCCCCAGGATTTGCTTCATGCCACACAATTAGCCGGCCACCAGAGCCCCCTTTATACCCCCTGAAACCAAACCAACCTCACCTGCCGTGCACCCTGATATATAAGAAAACGGGGCTCTGTTGACCGGCTGATTGTGTGGTACAGCTGATGCGGCTGCCGACGGGCAGCAGCCTGCATATGTACTACGAGAAGCTGTGCCTTGCGATCCCGAACCTGCATGCCCAGCGTAGAGATCATGGCCACTTCCCGCTTATCTATTTCTTATAAAGATGGCTTATGTCCAGCAGTGGACTAAATATGCTAGTGTTGTTGTGTTGTTGTAGGTAGTCGCAGGACGCCCATTGGTCTGTTTAAACTTGCTAATTTTAATTGAATAAACGTCTATTGTACTAAACATTGTCAAAGTCGCGGCCGTACGTGGGTTAGACTAGCGCAGGATCGTGGTGGATGACACAAGTTGAGGGAGGCTTATACCCAGCAGTGGGTGAAATCAGGCTGTGGATGATGATGATGAAGAAACGTCTATTTATACGTCGTATATGAAAACAAAGTAAAATACGAAGGTTTTACCATATTAAAAATAGTTACCAATAGGAGTGTAGAACATAATGGATATTCTACATTGTTAAACGATATACCGTAACATTTTTGTACTAAGAAGATGCATAAAAAGTCACGTCTAAATCTTGGGTGTATTCAAGACTAGCTTCAGGCCGCGGATTCATTCACATGCTACCCGGTTAAAAAGAAGCCTCTATGTTATTTCTGGTCTAAAACTAGAGCTATATACGTTTGCAAAACTTCATGTCAATTTGTTCAGTAGTTTTGGCGTAAAGGAGAAACAATCATTCCACATCTTCATAATAAGTTACACTTTATGTCTTTTTTTAAGCCAATAATCTTAGTAAAGTAACAACCTATCCGATAACTATTTGGATGGGTTACAATTTTGTAACAATATATCTGTGCTTCAGAAGCGTTAAAGTTTTGGTCTCAGCTTTTCAGTCGCTAAGCCATTTCGGAGGTGTATAGGTAGCCTGAACTGAAGTGGCAGTGGGCTGGCCATATCTATATCTATATAACGATAACCGTTGGGGTAAACGAGTTTTTGAGTGGAGACCGCGGCTCGGCAAACGTAGTTTAAGACGCCCTTCGGCGGGTGGAGCGACGATTTGTAAAAGAAGCTGGATGCGTCGAGCTGAGGACAGGCCGCAATTGCGCTCATTAAGGGAGGCCTATGTCCAGCAGTGGACTGCTATAGGCTGATGATGATGATTATGATTATATGTGGCCTAAAAATTCCGACTCCAGAGTTGGCATACAATGAACAAAAACTGGAATGCTGCCCGTGTTAGTGTTCCGTATGTCTCCAAAACACAATAAATAGTCCAGTGTCGCGTCACGATCTCAGTAATGGAGGCGACATCTGGCGGGAACGATTGCAAATTTTTATTTACTGTACTAACGGACGGAACGGCATACTAATGTTCAACATTAAGCTAAGTGGCCGGCTGATGAGTGCCAGGTGGGTCACATGGTACATCCGGGTTGTACAGCCTCATTATCAGCATCATTCACTACATGATTTCATACATTTTTAAGCTGGTAAGGGTCTCAACCTCCATCTTTTGATGGAGCCCATCCAAATATGGAGGCCGTCTTCACCCGTGATGCACCTTACTGTACAATAAATGGTGCTCTAGTGGCGGTCAACTGTATAGCGCAGCCAATCACCGGCACAGCTAAATCTTTTGCTAATCGCCGACGGGCCACAGCATCGGCCGGCGGTGCGAATAGTTGTGCCCTGCGATCCGCAACCCATATAGCCTTAAGCATATGCATGCATAAGGGCATAAAAATTATATATTCGTCGCCTATTTTAACCCACGACGGAACGGAGACAACTCTTACTCTTTGACCGAGACGCTGTATTGCCTGGGACATGTTTAGATGCAGTAGGCTTCAGCACTTACACCATCCTCTCAGCCTAGTCGGCCTTACCCACAGGTAATTCATGGTCAGTATGTGTGGAGCTGACTAAGCCGCGAGTTTCTTCACGATGTTTTTAGAACATCTGGTGACTGAAAAGACAAAAAACAAAAAGTCAAAGTCTCGTCTTCCAGATCAAAAGTCGACGTACATTCTTTTTCGAGGTAACAACCCATCGATGAAGTACACCGTCGAGGCAAAGACCCGTCGAATTAGAAACTCTTTGAGGTATTGATCTTTTGACTCATCGACGAAACGTACCGTCGAGGTAGAGACATTGAGCTATCGTGTGTATGAACCCCCATCTAACCACTGCGTTATGGCTCTATCGATACTAGCAAACCAAGTTAGGAAGGAAGGAAGTTTGATGTCTTGTTAGTGGTATTTTCTTAGGCAGAAAAAACATTTTAATATCACCATCTGTTTTGTCCGCGCTTCGGTGATTCATCCCCGTTACTGTTAATTTACCTAAAAGTCCTTAGGTAATTGAGAACATCTATTTCACTACATATGACGATGTCTTTGGTGCAGTGAGTGTTGAAATGTGCCGGTTGATTCCTGTTACGGGATAACAGGAAGCATAGTAATAGTGTTATTAGATTTCTTAGAGTATTTTTAAGTTAATAGTGAGTGAAGGAACCAGCAGTAGATCAAAATTGTATTACAACACTAGCCTATTTAGTCCACAGCTGGGCACAGGCCTTCCCTTATGAAGTTCCCTTATGAGGTATATTCCCATAATCCCCACGTTGGGTATGCTGGTTGAGGTGGGGATCGCAGGAAATTCCTGCTTACATTGATCATAATGTTTTGATACATAATAGATATTATTCCTGCAAAATATATTTATTTCACGATCAACTAGTGATTTATCACAATAATATTATAAATGCAAAAGTTTGTGAGTGTGTGTGTTTGTTCCCACTCAACTCCGTATTGGCTGAACGGACTTGGATGAAACTTGGAATATCCATACCTTATGCCCTGGCATAATATGTGTTATTACATGCTACATTTTTATCTCAGTACCACGCAAATGAAGCCGCGGGCGGAAGCTTGTATTATATATTTTTTATGCATATAAATAGTGTTTTGTCATTATCAAAGTTACTTGATTAGATTATAAAGTACTGTTTGTTTTCCAAAGATACTAAAATAACATTAAAAATGATTCGATTTAAATTTTGTGTCACAAATTCACAGTCGAGGCACTCGAAAATAAAATAAACACAAAGAATGAAGGGTACCCTTCTAACTAAACCAGTTATGCTATTGTTCAGCTGTGTCCTAAAGTCCTCGTTATGAAGGGCATTAAGGCTTCAAATGAATAATACCTAACAATTTGGGGACGCCTTTAAAATATGATGTTTGTTTTGGTTTAAGTTAACTGGTGAAGAAGGCTGGTCTAAGTTTAACTATGTTAGGACTCAACCGTGCAACCAGTTACAAAACCTATTTACAACAACAACAACAACACCAGCCCATTGAGTCCACTGTTGGACATGGGCCTCTCCTATAAGAAGGGGGATATGCCCATTATTTCCACGCTGGGCATGCGGGTTGGGGATAGCAGGGCACTATTCCTCGCATCGTCGACGCTGCTGCCCGTTGGCGGCCAGGGGATTTAGCTGTGCCAGTGTCAGGCTGCGCTGTGCACGAGACTCCAAATATAACAGGTAGGATCTGCCCAAGCGGTAAACGCATAAATCGTACGGAATAAATTGAATAAATCGTACTTAATAAATAGAATAGAATAAAGGTTGATTATATGATGTAAAAAAAAATTTTCACTATAATTTTAAAAAGTAAATCCATGAAACGATAAAACAATTAATGGTTAGTGATTATGGTTTATAAGAACAAGCTCCAACGTTTATTATGAAACTATCTTCCTCCCGCGGCTTCAATCGCGTCTTACTTGGATAAAGTATCAAATATTCTCATTGTCTTATCTCGTTCCATTTCGATAACTTCATGTTAACTTTAGCTTAATACGAACAGAAGATCTGATATTACAGAACAAACATAATAATATTACTTACATTATTTCTTCCTCACAAAATTGACTATTTATAACATTTCTTTTTATAAATCACTACCTTCCGCCCACGGTTCCTCTCACGTACCGGTTTTTTAATAATCTTCCAATCCGCTTAACCGTTACGGAGTTGAGTGGGAACAAACATACTAACAAAATAAAACCACTCTTGGATATTTGGAGAAACAGTGCATTTATGTGGGACGGGGGTGTTGACAGAATTACACTTTTATCACGATATCTTCATATTCACAGACATAACAATATGTAACGCAACTTAGATAAATCATGAATACCCTTCCGGACCGTCCTCGCCCCATTGTATCACTCTATACTCTACGTTTCCTTGCACACAGAATTTATATTTATGTATATTTGTGTGGGACGCCCTCCGGCCAGATGGAGTGACGATCTGCGAAAGGCTGCTGGTGGAAGCTGGATGCGTCGAGCTGAGGACGGGCGCAATGGCACTCATTAGGGGAGGCCTGTGTCCAGCAGTGGACTGCTGGATGATGATGATGATATTTTTTTTCTAATACCACAGTAAAGAAATATATCGACGACGTGTCAAACGTGTTATGTGATGTCCTGGCCTCACCTGAGATGCAGGCGATTCCCGTCGCGAGACCATGTATATCTATGTATTGTCTGTATGTATTTACAAATAATATATTATGTAGTTTATCAACATTCATTTAGTTCATATATTACAAGCGCTGCTTATTTTGGGCTAAATGATGCTGTGCCCACCATTATTTATTTTATTAAAAAAATAAAAAACAATTTATTTTTTAGAATAAAACGCACAATATCTGATGATCTTTTGCATGATATTGCTCTAAACGATTTTTTTTGTACTATTACAGTACAAATGATGTTTTACAAAAGTTCACACAAACTTTCGCATTTCATATATTATTGTGATGAGACAAAAAATCCAGCCTTTCCTTTTATCGAAAATGCCTTATTTCTTGTTTGAGATCCTAAAATCACATCTTTCCCCCATTTTCTTATCCCTTAAGCCAAGCTTTAAACCACAACAAACGTTAAAAAGCTTTTAGGATAATCGTTCCGTTATTTAGCCGTGATGTTTTAATATTGTGGCATGTAATCCGGTTATCGTCCGGCTAAATACCGGGTAAAAGCCGGTTGAGAGACGGCTCCCGGATACCAGGGAGTAAGCCCATCAAATGCTCAAATATAATCATAGAATTATAGTAACTTTTTATTCGTTGATTGAACAAGCATTTGTCCTGGTCAAACTGGTTGATAATAAAAGCAAAAGTGCAGGTTACATTAATGTAGCAGTAAAAATAAATCGTTTAGAAATTGTGCCGTAGTAATAAACATTTTTAGCATAAAACCTTATACTGTGAATAAAAAATATTCCAATAGATTATTAAAATAGTTTAAATTCTATTTGGTAACAAGAAAAATCATGTAAAAATAACAGCAAAAACCTTTTTAAAAACTCCACAATATCGAAAACGTTTCTGATAAAAAGGTGAAAAGCAATTCTGATTCAATTTCATATCATCGAGTGCTGGAACTGATAACGGCGCTAACCGCGCTACGGCGTGCGCTGGCCGCAGATAGCTCACTGCAAACTCCCTTTGATCTAGCGAGTTGACGTAAATCACGCAAACTGTACAACCAGACCACGAGGTACATATGACACGTGTATTGCCGTCGCACATAACACCTCTTACACGTTGACTGCGGTCCTGAGCAAGCAGCAGCAGCCCGGCTAGAGCAAGTGTGTTTTCAGCACTCAAAGCCTTATTTATTAGATATAAGAAAACAATCAAAACTAAGTTTTATAGGACTGATATAGGAAGTTTTCGATGACCATGCTTATTCTAAAGAGGGGGGGGGGGGGGGGGGGGGCGTGGAGTGAGAATTAATTATGCCTGTTCATTTACAATAACGTATTTTCTTAGTTACTTGGAGTGACCAATCTGGCCCATTCGCTATAAGCTCACTCTACAATCTACATTGCAGTCACGCATTCGAGCTTTTATAATAAACATAAAAGTATCAGTTTGTAGTCGACTCACCGTCGAGCCGCGGTTCGACTCACCGCCACCGGCGGGTATTGATTATAAATACATTGTTTGTATCTATGAAGAAAAGGTAATAAAGTATACGGGAACGTTAAAGATGTTTTTAAAAACTAACTTTAAAATTATTGTTACGAATTTTCACAATAAAAACAATTTTAATTTGAGACGTCCGAGACGAAGTTTATTCTCGTTACGAATGAATAAAAGTACCTTAGGATCTAGAAGCACGGATGCAACGTGCGTGGGCCGAGAGGCGATAAGCGGCCAGCTGCACTACTAAGAATGCATGCTTGCAGTTTCATGTGTTCAATGTTGTGATTAACCTACTGACTGGCGGCATAACTCCTCCCTCCTCAAGTGCGAAATTATCGGGTCTTGCAGAAGCTCTGATCCGATCATTTCGCGTTACATTAAATCGATACGCTAAATAACTTAAAACTACTAAAACTAAAATTAAGTACAATAGAAGAGTGCCTAAACTAACACTTTTGATATTTACGCCACTGATCTTATTTTCCACTTCACTTAATGCATTTTCTTTTAGTTTTAAGACTCGTGAAAAATGCTTCATTTCCTCCAAATTGATGTTCTTGATGTTTATAATTGACGATGATGACATATCCGTTGATTTTAACTCAGGTAAAGTAATGATAGGAGTTATTACCTTATACTGTAGGTTCTCTGCAAAAGATCTGCGATAACCTAATTTAAACTCGCCCAGGAAAATTTCACATCCATCTGCTGTTGTTATGATATAGGTACCAGAGAGTGACTCTCTCGTGCTATCTCGATAACATGTTTCTACCAATTTAGTCGGTTTTCGTGTAAAAACAATCCAACTATCTAAGCTTATTTTCTGAACCTTTATATCTTCTATGTTAACAGCATATGGTACACACAAGGTAGGGTCGGCCTGGAATTCGAGGAGCTGCTCTGCACAGGTCATGGTTGGGAACAAAGCCACGTTCTCGTCGTTGCATAAGAAATAGTTATCTGCAGCAATTTTCTCGCATGGCTTAGAGACCGGCAGGTACTTCGAATCTTTCACCAATAGGTAAGGAAATTCAGGAAAAACTACTACTGTTTTGTTTAAAGAGCTCTTGTACATTGGGAGTGAATAAATTTTAAAATAATTTTAAGTATTTTTATCTGTTAGAGGAACTTCCAATAAGAACGTTATCTGGTTTTCCTTCACATATGCTTTAACCTTAATAATTCTTTCTAATTTCAACAAATTACTCTCATTTGCTTCATAGACTAAATGGCTAACTTTCTCGATAGATTTTAATAATTGTAGCAGTTCGGTAGAATTTATAATTGACTGATGTAGTACAGACACCTTACTAAATGCTAGAGCAGTCTCTATTTCATTCAATGTCACGTAGATGGTTCTAAACATACTCATAAACATATCAAACATACTTAACACATATGTCAGATAGAGGCAGGTATTTTCTTTGAAATTTTTGAATTCAATTAATTCTTCAATTACTTTTAGTCGTTTATCTAATATTACGGTATTTTCATGTAAAGTTTCTGTACTATTCACAAAATTATCCAACATTTTAGTGATAATAGTTAACCTTTTCTCATTAGCCATTTCCTTTGTGCCAATTTTGGAAATAAGCGCGTCATATCGAATAGCATCATCATTGTCTAAATTTCCGGAAACAGCCTTAACTAATGACCCAAGGGGATTCAGTAAACCTCTCTTATATCTACGGAGCGGAACCAACTGTTGAAATTTCACTACAGTTATGTTGCGTAAGTATTGAACTTGAGTCCTTATACTTGAGAACTCATCAATGAAAGGCTTATGACTATCTACTAGCTTAACAAATTCCTTAAACTTTATAATATGATAATCTAAATCACTACTAATACCGCTTAAGTCTAAAATCTTAATAATAATCCACTTATCTTCTACCTTATACGCTTGTCCTTCCTTAACAGGTAAAATACCAGGATTGTTTTCAATCTTTTGAAGACGAAGGGCCTGGCTCTGAGGAAGTAGAGTCACTACGACCAAGCACCACCTGTGGAGGGCGTTTAACATTTTTAATTGCCACCTTCGTATCTCTTTTACCTACTTGCATTGAAGCTATATTTCGCTGCACCTTACTTATCACATTTTCTCTTTTATACCTTGGTTTATCTTTGCTTTTTCTAGTATTGATGTCTTTTGTATAAACAATGTCACCTGGCTCTAACTCTATATTTTATCCTAACCTTTTCTCTCTAATCTTTTCCTTCTTTTCTATCATCTTATCAGAAAGATACCGATAGAGGTGTTTCGTCCGTTTGGCATGATCATTCAGCAACTGCTGCGTATATGCCTTTTCAAATTCACCATCAAACAATTTATTTGAATCTGTATGTCCAAATACTATCTCAAATGGAGTTAAGTCCGTTGTAGAATGTATTGTATTATTATAAGCCATTATGGAGTATGTCATAACTGACGCAGCGTCAGTACATTTTTGATCATATTTTGCTAAGCGGTAAATTTCTATTATTGTCGAATGGAATCGTTCAACGATACTTGTCGAATTTGGATTATTAGGAGTACAGATGTGTAGTTGAATTTTGTACATCTCCATAAACTCCTTCATTAGCTCATTATTAAACTCAGATCCGGGATCGCTACTGACTTTGATAGGGACACCGTACATGGAAAAGTACTTAATCAACGCACGAACTACTTCTGGTGTCGATTTATTTTCTATTTCTATTGCCTGTCCTAGTTTACTAAACGCATCTACAATGGTCAAATAATACCTACTCTCAATGGAAAATATATCAATAAATATTTCCTGAAACGGTGCTGACTGTGTTTGAGTTAACTCTATTGTTGGTTTTATCGGTTTTCTATCATACTTCATCTTTTGACACGCATCACACGAATTTATGACCGCCGATGTTATATCCTGCATGTTATGCCAAAAATAGTTCCTTCTTATTCTAAGTATGGTTTCTTTTATGCCGCGATGACACGTTTTCCCTTCGTGATGTTTTAATACTATCGCTTTTTGTTCATTTTCATCTTCTACAAATATAGCCCTTTCAGTGCATTCATAAAAATCTACAGTTCCTTGCTTAAACAATTTCATTATAACGCTGTTAAAGTCTTTACTGTGTTGCTTGTTCTCAAAATACACGAAATACTTCTTTTTGGGTTTTATATATTCCTTGAGAAACTGTTTTATTAATTCCTTGTCGTGTAAAGGCAAAAACACTTCTAGAACCTTTTGATGTACCCTAGTTAATTTTTTAACATTCATTTCTTTCCTAGACCAAGTAAAAACTAATATTTGGTTTGGCTTTGTATCAATAGCTTCATTTAATATAGGCATTCCTTTAGACTCTAAATCATCAGCTGAATGAACCGTACCTTCCGTACTACTAGATAGCGGTGGAAGTGGGTATGTTTTTTCTAATTCTGAAATATTACGAACTGTTTCTGTATCTGACGTGTCTGATAATACTATAGTTTCCATTGGCGGATCATCATCCTTCGCCAGGTCAACTATTTTATTAGTTATGTCTTGAATATGACTCTGAAGTTTTTGTTCTTTCTCGTCTAAATTTACTTCCATTGATTCATCTGATGAATCATCGTCCAGAGCATTAACTTTAATGCGCGATAAAGCGTCAGCATTCGTGTTCTGCTTTCCGTTTTTATACTTAGTTTGATAGTCGTATTCAAGTAGACGTAATCGCCAACGTGTCAATTTACTGTTTGGTTCCTTGATAGAATCCAACCAAGCAAGAGGTCGATGGTCTGTGTAAATAGTAAATTTATTACCATACAGGTAGGGCCTGAAATGTTTGATGGCCCACATAACAGCTAAAAGCTCGCGCTCTATAGTGCTATATCGCATTTCAGTCTCACTTAGAGTCCTACTAGCATACGCAATTGGCAGGTCGGTCCCTACAGTACCTTGTGACAGCACGGCGCCTAGGGCCACTGCTGATGCATCTGTTGTGAGAATGTAAGGTTTCGATGGATCTGGATACTGAAGTAGAGGCGCATGTGTAAGAAGTTCTTTACACTGATGGAAAGCGTCCATATATTTTTGATCTATTACGATTTTATTCCGTTTCTTAAGACAATTAGTTAGTGGTTTCGTTATTTTTGCGAAATCTTTAATAAATCGCCTGTAATAGCCTATGAGACCAAGAAAACTCTTAATCTCTGTCACAGTTTTGGGCAAAGGATAGTTTAAAACTGCCCTTATCTTATCATCATTGGGTTTAAGACCCTGGTCCGTGATAGTATGACCTAGATACAATACTTCTTTCCTTAGAAATTCTGATTTATCAAGCTGTACCTTCGAATTAGCTTCTCTTAACCTGTGAAATATAGATCTTAAGTCCGTGACATGTTCCTGCATGCTCGTACTGTACACAATTATATCGTCCATGTATACTAGGCAGTGCAACCCTTGAAGCCCCCTAAGGACGTTGTCCATGGCTCGTTGGAAGGTCGCTGGGGCTGTTTTTAGCCCAAATGGCATCCGTAAGAACTCGTAATGGCCTGCTTCTGTGCTGAAAGCGGTCTTTTGTCTGTCATTGTCATTGATTTCGATCTGGTGGTATCCACTCGCTAAGTCCAGAGTCGTAAAATACTTACTTTTACCTAATTTATCAAATAAATCTGTTATATTAGGTAAAGGGTATTTGTCATCCGTTGTAATTTCATTAAGTCGCCTGCAGTCAATGACCATTCGATACTTCTGCTCACCTGAAGCATCCATTTTCTTGGGAACGAGATGAATAGGAGCATTCCATGGTGAGTGTGATTCCTGAATCACGTTGTTTTTTAAAAGCTTTTCGACCTGAGATTTAATTTCTTGTGTTTGGACAGGAGGTTGTCTGTAAGGTTTTACATAAATTGGGTCTTCATTTTTGGTTCGAATAAAATGTTTTACTTGGTTTGTGAAGCTTAAAGGAAGCTTATCACTGTAAAATATGTCCTTATATTCTCTACATAATTCAGAAATACAATTACGCTCTTCTTGATTCATGTGATCAAGCCTTAGTCTCGTAAGATTTTCTTCTAAAATGTCATCTACTTCCATGTCCTTCATTTCAACGTCACTATAGCAGTTTACATTTACTTTGTCACTCTGAAATTCATCTACCTTAAAAGGAGCAGTAATTACTAACGTCCTTTGTTTATCTAATGCGTTTTGGATAACGGTGGTAGCATATCCATTTTCACAATTTACTATAGCGGTAGGCATTCTAATCCCCTCCGCAAATTGTTGAAAATTCAAGATGGCTACTCCTGAATACAAGTCTGTGGGTATTTTCACGCGATGTTCTGATCGCGGGGCTAACTCTATAACGTGATTAGTTATCCGTGTTACTATAGGTAAGGTCACTGTTTTTGTCCTTAGCTTATGATGTTTCAAGTCAATGACGGCTTCTAACTGCACTAACAAGTCATTTCCTATAAGCCCATCGTATTGTTGGTCTACATCGTATACGTAAAACTTATGAAATTCACTGCAATTAAAAGACGGCATCAATGGAATCTCAATAACTTCATTGTGACTACTTGATGCATGAGTACTTATAACAGTGAATGGTTCACAGTGTACAAACCTACGAAAAAATTGATGAGCTTTTCGCGGACTGATAAAAGATCGCGTACTTCCCGTGTCTATCATAAATTTTCCATCAATTTCAGCCAAATAGACATACGGCAGTTTTAACTTTATGTTGCAATTTAGATGTATTATTTCCCGTCCTCCGTTGAGGCCCATATGTGAAAATTTCCTACTTCAGTCACTTTAGGGGTTTCCTCAACTTCCAATTTTTCCTGCTCATTTTCCGATATGATTTCCATTTGGGGATTATAGTAATCCTCATAATCATTGTCATTATAATAACCTTCCTGATTGGCAAAGTACTCATAACCATAATCGTCATTTAATTCAAGCTCGTTCAACCGAAAACCCTGTGGTTGTTGTTGTTTTAGAGGAGGCGCGGTCCTCATGGAAACATCAGTGTTAAATTTTGGATTTAAATTGGGAGGCTTGTAACCGATTTGGTTCTGGACGAATGGAGGCCGATAGCCGAATTGTTGTGGTCTATAACCTGTTGGAGCTTGTGCACCGAATTGATTCTGGATAAATGGAGGCCGATAGCCAAATTGTTGTGGCCGCATCGAATGTGGTCTATAACCAGTTGGAGCTTGAGCACCAAATTGGTTCCCGGAATATGCTGGCGGCCTATACTGACTGTTTGCCGGAATCCCGAAGTTAAAACGAGGGGGCGTGGACCTAAAGCCGTTGGGTTGTATGAACGCGTTTTGGGTTGGAGGGTTAACATTCAGTTTCGCTGGTGTTAATGAAGTCGCTGCTGGTTGCATAAGCATTTTATTCCTAAGGTTATATTGCTCATAAAAGTTTACGTCTTCCAACACAAACTCTAATGCCTTTTCAAGTGTAGACGGACTTTTCATTCGCACAGGTCTTAATAAGTTTTCGGGCAGGTTATATAAGAACACGTTAAGGGCCAGATTGTTGTAGATCTCTGTTTTACTCTTAATCATTTCTATATTTATTAATTGGTTCACTTTAGAAAACAAAACAGATCGAACGGATTGTATCCTATTACAAAACTCTAAATAGCTTTCCCCTTGTTTCATTTTTAAGGTTTCCAGTTCTATGGCTATACATTCCTCACTTCTAGGATCACCAAAATGTTGAATTAACACAGTCTTAAGTTTTTCATAAGACGTAATGTCATTGCGCTCGCTTGCTAATGCGGCGGCTTCATCCGTTAACCTACTTGTTATGTTATGTAGTACATAAGTATTCTGCTCGAGATCACCACTAAATTTATCATACACATAATCACATTTCTGTATAAATAAGTTGAGATGACGTTTACTGCCATTAAAATGCGGTATTATACACATAATTTCTTTCGGTATCGCTTTGAGCGTCGACATTTTTACCCTTTATAATTATTTTTATCTTATTAATTTAGATTTTTGTGATTTAAACAAATAATACTAAATTTTAAGAATGTCTAAATTTGTATAAACACTGTTTACTTAACTCTACCTACTTTACTTTCACAAGTCCCTACAATAGGAAACCAGAAAACGTTATAATCGAAAAAGTTCGATTCCAAATATAACAAAACACAAAACATGAAAGATAGGAAAGGATGGTGAAAATTCTACTCACCAGCCAGTCACCAACATGCTCGATCACCTCCCAGGAACTTTATAAATTTATTTGGTTCGCACAGAATCCGTCCCGCTGGTATCCAGCACGTAAACTCGCTGAAACCACGCGAAAAACTTGGAAAATCTGCCCCGGCTGCGCCAATAAAGTATACGGGAACGTTAAAGATGTTTTTAAAAACTAACTTTAAAATTATTGTTACGAATTTTCACAATAAAAACAATTTTAATTTGAGACGTCCGAGACGAAGTTTATTCTCGTTACGAATGAATAAAAGTACCTTAGGATCTAGAAGCACGGATGCAACGTGCGTGGGCCGAGAGGCGATAAGCGGCCAGCTGCACTACTAAGAATGCATGCTTGCAGTTTCATGTGTTCAATGTTGTGATTAACCTACTGACTGGCGGCATAACTAGGTATTGTTTATTTTTCAAATTATACAAAATTGGAAACTCGGGTAACGTATAGTATTATTTTTATATATCTTGGTATATATTTATAAAGATAGTACTTTTTTTATTATAAACTTTAGTTTGTTTAAAAATATGTATCTTTCACGCTAAAACTTCTAAATAGTTTATTCGATTGTTTGTATTATTATATTGCATTTCTAGACCAAGAAAAATAAAGTAGCATCGAGATCGTAACAATAATATAGATGTATTATAGGCTACTTTTTATCTAGATACCTCATGCGTTGTACTTAGATACGACCGAAGCCACAGATGGAAACTAGTTTATTGAATATTTTAGTTGTTAGAGGTTTCTGTTGAGCAATGGCCAGGTTAGTATCTTAAGTTCTAGGTCGGTCTAATACTCACTAAAGAATAGCTTTAAATAAAGTAATCGACTACTATTAGCCAGTTTAAGTCAATTATAAACCAATAAATAAAACCTTATTCAGAGAACTCCAAGCGCAGTATTCAAAAGAAATCTGTACCACCTATCATTACTCCAGCCTCCGACTTTTTGCGCGCATGTCGAATAAACGATACTCTAACGACTTGCGAGATAACGACCGCCCCTCGACCCTATACCCCGGTAATAAAGCTCAATATCGCGCGAAAATGGAAGGTAACCTACTAAGATATTCATTGGATGTGTTGAAATTCGCAATAAAAATCGGAATCAGACCTTTCTTCGTAAATCAATACAATGAATAGTTGAGAGCATAACTCTCGTAAGTATATTTTATTCTATGAATGAGAATGAGCTGCAGATACCTTGCCAGGGTAGGGTAGTAATGTAGGGTAGGTGGGGTAGTAAAATATTGTAAATGACTGAGGAATGAGAGTTTTCACGTATTTGCAATATTTTACTGCGGGGACCACGTTATGGCAGTCAGGTCCGGTGGCCGAATACAATGGAGCTCGCTCGTCGAATTCATGAAAAACCTACTTAATACGCTTTCTTAGAGAATTTATTCAGTTGAAAATATTCAATACCTAGTTGAAAAAAACAGCTGTCAAGCCTTTTCATGTATCCATGTTCCAAACACTATAGCCAAGTCAGTGAGTAAAAGTTACCACTTGAAAAGATAGGCGCTGTATTATATTACATAGACGTTCTATTTAAGTTTTTTGTCTGGCTAGTGAAAAGCGCTTTCACTTCGCAAAATAAGTGTGGTAAAAAATTTATATCATAAAAATGTTATTGGAAAGTGTTAACGTTACTTATTTGTGATTGAGCAAAAAACTTAAATTTATAAAAAATTGTGTCAGTTTTACTAGTAATAAGTTAGTTAAAGTTAAACTCCAGCTTAAATTGAGCATCTTAGTCATGATCTTAATTAATTATCAGTACTTTCTTTTGAGGTGCTTTGGTTTAATCTTCGGGCCGCTTGTAAGAAAACAGTGAATATTTAATAAAGCCGAAGTGCTGCTAAGACTTTTATCCTTTATTCGAAATAAAGTCTTTTTTCGGTTAAGTGGCTGTAGTTTATCTTGCATCAAATTGCTGTAAACCTGTTGTAAACATCTTTAATTGCAAAACCGAGAGAGTATAAATTTATAAATAAATATCTAATTTTCAGAATTAAAATAATAGTTATTCACAAGCTCGCGCCCGCGGCTTCTTGCATGTAAAAATTAAAATGTGGGTTAAAAGTACTTAGTCTATGTTATTCCTGCTCTACAACTATATTAAATTTGGCAACATTTCAGCTCAGTCTGTTCAGTAATGGGGTGAAACTTCACATCCAAGTTTACACAATTTTTGACACATTTTGAAAACGACCAATAAATAGGTTGACAATATAAGAAAAACCGTGGACGGTACCTGGCTGAGACTAGCGCAGGATCATCGCTTCTTTTGATTATACCACTTGCATCGATACCCAGCAATAAACTATATAAAAAAAAAGCTAAGCAGATTTTTTTGCACATAATTCTTTTCTATTTGGTCGCTTTACGAATTAAACAAGTTGACTATTAAAAGTGTTCCTAAGTTAAGGTTTTAGTTGAATAAAATTTTTTTTTGTTTAAGTTGAAAGGCAAAAGAAGCGTCGGAAGACCAGTAGCGAGATGGGTCTACGACATAGTACTGTCGCCGGACGATCGTGGATACGACTAGCACAAGACCGTGGTGGATGGCACAAACTCCGGGAGCCTATATCCAGCAGTGGATAAAGTTGGGCTGTGGATGTTGATGATGATGATGAAGACGAATCTCTGACGATATTAACATTTTTATTTGCTTAAAATATTTGCTCACATTATCAATTATTTGATCACCAAATAGCTGTTGGCTGAAAATGTGCGTTCATTAAGTTTATTGAGGAGAGCCAAGTAATATTGGTAAGTGAGACGGGTCGCGGGCGGGCGCTAGGCTGGAAGGGTGCCAGAGTATCATAACTTGAGAGATTTTGGAATCCGTTCGGGCATCCGTTCGGGCCGTTAAGGGTATCAATCCCTTAATTTGATGGCTTGAGGTTGTCGATATATTTTTTAATTTATTGTTTAAGGTATGTTTTTTATTATTTGATGTCTGCGGCTTTGTTCGCGTGGTATCTACTATGGCCGCTGATTCTGACGAATAGATATTTATCTATTCCTAAATCTATTACGGCTTGATACGGCTTCGTAAGTCTACGATATTATCGAACACACGCCGAAATACGTATTCTGGGGCACAATAGATAATCAGAGTATTAGACTTGTCATTACGTATGTTCATTCAAATCATTTACACAGAGTACAACATTTGGTTTCTGCCAATGTACGTTCCATTTTATGTCGGATTTTTCGATTTTTTTCTAATTACTTCTTGTGAAACGGAACGTTATTGACAACTTGAATGACAAGAATCAATTCAACAATTGTATTTCCGTTTCCTTTTGGTACGTAAGTACTTCCTTAACGAAAAAATATTGATTTTATTGTAAGTTTATGTAAGTTGCAAAATAACCTATTTAGTTTTTTATTTTTATTTTTCAGCTATTCCTTTGGGATTTTCCTAAATTTTCCTAAATTTTCCTTAGCATCCCCAAAAATAAACATCTATTTCGTGTGACAGATACGACGACGCATGCGTGTTGCGCTGCTAACTCATTATCTATTGTAGCATTGAGACGGTCAAGTGCTCTTTACCACTCAATGCATATCTACCACTTTAGCATTGATATTTATCTACTATCTACTAACTATTTACTTTCCGAGAATACTGAAAAATTCAATTCTACCGAATTTTGTCAGTTCGCGCGATATATATCTAATGTGATAAATAATAAATAAATAAATAATAAATAAATAATGCGGGACGTAATCACACAGCATCATGTAGCCCCAAACTAAGCAGAGCTTGTATTATGGGAACCACATGATTGATATACTACACATATAATTTTTTTTTTGTAAATACATACATATCATACATAGAAAACACCCAGACCCGAGACAAATATCTACAGAATATGCAAACATTTGTCCCGCAGCGGGAATCGAACCCGCAACCTTCTGCGTCTCAGGCGGACCTTCGCCCACTGCGCCACAGAGGCCGTCTATATAAAAATAAATATATCTATTCCTCAGAATTAGGTCCCTGTTATAATAAAAAATAAATAATAAGTATGTTAATTCAGTGGGGTGATCGGATAACTCTGTTGCAAATAGAAATTATTGACACCGGTCCTGTTTTTTGACATTGCAGCCGTCGAAATTCAATGAACTTCAATTGACAAACTGTCACAGTTTGTTAAAACAGGATTGCTGTCAATCATTTCTGTTTGCAACAGAGTTAGTCAATCACCCGGCTGGTCACAAACTATAGGCCTATAATTCGAGTTTCATACAAATCAGCTCACGGACCTCCGTAACAGGGAGTTGAGTTCGGTACAAACAAAAACTTTCGTATTCAATATATTAGTATGTTAAGGCTTCGTATTTCAATTACTAGAGTTATTATATTTTAAAAATCGCTTCCGTGATACAGTGATAAAAATATCGTATGCGTTAATACAAGGCAAACGAGTTTTAAAAAGAAAAAAAAAAATAAGCCAAGCAAAGTTTTGTGTAAATTTTTCTCTGTTTGGTCGTGTTACCAATTGGTGTACATTCAAAAATGACAATTTCAACGTATAATTTATAGTTCTTAATGAATAAAGCAATTTTGATTTTTAAATTTTTGACTTTTTTTTATATAAATTCATTCAGCAGTTACAGAGTTGAGTGGAAACAAACATACACACACACCAACTATCGCATTTATAATATTAATAAGTGTGATGTGATGAACGTGATTAATACTTAAAAAAAACTGTGTAAGGAAATTTGAAAAAAACATTTGACTATGGTAGTATAAGAAATGAATCCAAATATATTAGAAATTATTTTGTTAATCCGTGTAAATTCCACCACGTTCAATTCATTAGGTAGCATTCCCTACCTACTACCTACGAAACATTCATGTTTTGGCAAAGTTGTAAACTTTTCGTTTTCAATTTCTCGGTAAATTACCGTGTAAGTAGCGAGTTTGCAAACTTAGCCTCTGAAAGCCGCCGGGTCTCGGAGACTTTCGAGGAATATTTGAAATTATACGAAACACTTTCCGGTTAATACCGCCTCCCAGATCTCCGTGCTTCGGTTTAAACATTAATAACTAGAATAAGTGCCGTAAATTATACTTTTATTCTTTCCCAACTGTTAAATGACCAGCCTCATTCTTCCTTATTCCTTACCAACGTCACCTTTATTTCCATCAATTTATTTGCTCTGCCTCAGGTAGATGCATAGCAAAGAATGTTGATGGATCATACGTTCTTAATTATCAACACTCTTTTTGTTTAAATATCCTAATATTAAATAATAGAATATAAAGTTTATTTATAATCATCGTCATCATCATCATCAGCCTATTAATTAAATTATTCTATTTAATGAATTGCAATAAATATAATACGGCCAGGTAGAGTGACGAGCTGCTGTTAGAAGCTGGATGCGTTGAGCTAAGGATCATCGACGATCATTAGACGAGGACGCCGTTCAGCAGTAGGACTGCTGTAGACTGATGCTAATGATGAGATGTAATATTATCAGTGTCGAGATAATTATCTAATAGATACTGTCCGTACCACCCAAACGAAGCCCGGAACCATATCTAGTACAAAATCCGCAAGTACTTCCAAAAAACTAATTTCACTAATGTCCTGCGGACAGAGCAGCTATAATAAATATATACGAGCGGATACCGCATTATGTCCCGGATTATACAGTCCGTAAACTGACGGAGTATGTTACAAGGACCCGCTGGAGGGTCAACGACCTATATTATCTTCTATCAAAATTACGAAGCATGAGGCAAAGTTATTGCGTTGTTACTGAAAGGTATACAGTTATATAAAAAATATGAGATTTGTTCATGATAAGCTACTTTGTTCGGCTTGTTGAGTAATTACTTATTGATATTTAAAAGAAAGAAATTTGAATCAATTGTAAATTTTATTATTTACTTCATATTTCTTGATTATGTTAATAATAGATTATACACACATAAAGAAATCTGTGGGTTGATTGATACATTTAATACACACGATGCGATGCGATACTTCGTAACGTATTATTTTGCGGTGCGTAAAAAATAATGTGGTTTTAGACACCAAAATGATAAAATAAAGGACATTTATTTACTAACCTCTTTAGAGTAGATTAATTCATCATTCACTTGTCAGAGAATGATGCATAACTTAGCAGGTAACTTATTGCGGTGCGAATCGCATCGTCTCTCAAGGTCAAATTATCCGTAATCCTGACTCAAAATTACGGATCTCCAGCCGTATTGCGGCTCTGGGAAGGCTTAACTGGGGTCCGAATGGGCGGCTTTCAATTCCGCTTCTGAGAGCCTCGTTCAAGCCGTTTTTGAGAAATAATGAAACCTAGCTACGTATTATATTAAGTATTATTTTAAGTATTCGTTACATTTTTTGTAAAACATTCTTATAAGCTGTCATTACTAAGTACCTACTGACCTATTTAACCAGATATTTGAATGGAAAGTTCCTAACAGTTCCATTGTTAGCTCGTAGTAGTGCCCTAGCATGTCCAAAGGAGTCCGTAGTGCTCGCGTAGCAGAGTTGTAGCATGTTTGAAGAAGCCCGTAGCGCTCGCGTAGCAGTATCGTAGACGTTCGTAGTAGTACTCTCGTAGCACTGCGCGTAGCGTGAAGGTGTCACAACACAACACGTGATGTAGCACAATATGTAGAAAATAGGTTTTTATTGGATGGATATGTAATATCTACAAAATATTGACGTTTGTTTTTTCAAAATAAAATGTTTCTATTAAACGTTAATAATAATAGTTTTCTTTCATTAATTTTGACCAATAATTGAGCAGAGTCCAAAATTTATCTTCAAATTTATTGAGATATTGCCTCACTTCAACTTGCCTCAAAACAAACTCAAAACAAAATATTCAATTTGCTACAGAAATGAAAACGTCTTCGTCCACTCAAGCGATACCACTCATCGCACCAAGCTGAATATAAACTTTATTTATACCCTATTAGCGCTCACAATCGAACGACCAATCGGTCGGTAAACTGCACTTTGCTCATACAAAAATTCTTTACCGTCGCCTCGTTCTTATTATAATGACCATTAGTTTCAAAGTTGCTCGTATTCCTTTAAAAATATTTTCTGTATTCTAAATCTTGGCAAGTTGAGGCGTGCGGTCTCATTGAGCCTTATTGTGTGTGAGTTAAGGTGGAGATTGTGTTAGAAGTTTGTGTATGAGGTTGTGTTGTGGAGTGGTCGTTATTTCTGGACGATGAGCACAGGAGGACTGGAGGCCTTCCTGGAGACGTGCCAGGGCGGGCTATGAACCACTTAGTGGAATTTTTGAGTTTGTTGATCGCATACCTAATTGTGTGGTCCACATTTGAAGGACTTTCTGAAATGGACATCGAGTGTACAGATACTGCAGAGCGAATCTATATTAAAAATCATGAAATTAATTTTTCTATGTTCAAAAATTCAAAAAAATCCTTTTTTTTCACTTTCTCTGCGAGTTCCACAAGTGCAATGTACGTATACGTATGCTTATTATTATAAATATGGAAATTTTTGACAACAATGAAATATTGTCTATCTTTATTTAGTTAAAAACTTAGTTTTCATCAAGTTTTTGATGAAGTTAAGAAATAATTAAATTAACCATTAACATTATAAAAAATCTTACGTTACTTTTCTCTTAAGTCAGTTTAGTGAATGGTGTACCGCTGGGGTACCACCACTGTAATAGAAACCTTCCTAACTAATACTAATGAGAATAACATTTCAAGTCTTGTGAAAAAAATTGTAAAAATAAAACACAAAGTTAGGTAACTAATGAATTTATTTACATATTCACAATAATATTAAATCTGCAACATTTAAATACATAAATTAAACATTATATTTATCTTACTTCTAGCTACAATACAAATATTTGGCTATTATCTATCACAACATTCAGTTTCTTACGAGTATCGCTGTCTTTATCGGATCGCTTGAGGAACAGATAGAAAGAGGTTTTGTAGTGATGGGTTATTTAAACACAATTTATTCTTCTCCGTGCTCGTAAGGGCCATACACGTTGCAACAATAGCACGAACTGTCGGATTGTTTATGGTGGGGTGACTATTCAGACGGACATACGTCTTAACCTTTTTTGTGAGCCAAAGGTGGACAGCGAGTCAATTATTTCCTGATGATGCCTTATGGGGAAGGCGAAACATTGTCGAATTTCTGCTGGGTTTGTGGAAACTCGTCAGAGAAGATTGGTGGAATTTATACTAAATATTTTTCCTCTTCAATGTCTCTGACAACTAACAATCGACTATTTGCTAAGTCGATTTTAATATGATTATATGAAATTGCGCAGAAAAAGCAACTCCAGCATTGCGTGTTTTGGTTATATCGAAAAAGTTGTCAATTTTAACTAAAGTTGCTATGTCTGCACAACGCCTCAGGATCACGTGACGTTTCGACCCACGAGGCTATTATTTCAAATAGTGCAACAGCAATGCGACAGCAATCAGTGTATGGTCGATGTTTATATGAATCGTAATTACGAACCAAAAACAATTGTATCACGTACGATACCAATTGCTGATTGCTCGCTGGTTGGAATGCACTCACAGATCAAATTTGCTGATTTTCTTTTTGTTTATTGATTATGAATATCGATCGATCATCGATTGGTTAGAAGTTTTTTTTCAGAATGCGTTGTGATTGCAATCGCAATGCTATCGTAAATTATACGTTATCTAGGGGCTGACTGGTTAGAAGCTCTGTCAGTACCAAAAACTATATCAATGTTAGAAAAGAATATGCTGAAAAGATTATAATCTTATTCCCAGCGACCTCATTTTAGGTTATTAAAAAGTGTCCAACTTCTACCATTCACCTGTTTCACAATAACTTGGCACAAAGGTTCTAATTTACATCAAAAACTCATTAAATCTAGGAGGTTACGTCGTTAGTCTTTTCTCGGGTTTTATACCAAAACATATCTTAGTATTTACATCTAAGCCAAAAATGGATACATAACTTGAGACTTGATTTTATTAATAAAAAAGAAATGTATTCTCTTTTAATTATATTGTTTTGCTTACTAAACATACTAGAATAGTAGGAAATGTTTTTTTTTTTAAATTGCTCTAAATTACAAAAAACTATTTTACCCTGAGCAAAAGTAAACCTCAAACCTCTTTCATATATGTGTCTCCCTCACTCGACATAAATTGACATGAAACAGAGACAGCAACACTATGTCCCTCGACTCCGGGTGATCATAACATTAGGGCCACTCCTAGGGCTGATAAGAGCAGGCTGCTGCAGATCACCGTACCTGCAATTAAAGATGGTGTTTACATACACTGAAACATTTAGCTTCTGCCCACGGTTTCATTCCGAAAGTATTTGCTTAAAAGTGTCTAAGGAAACAATAATAACTATTATAATTTTCATACAAATCCGTTCACATGTAATATACCTAGCGCTACGACCATATCTGCCTACATCGCGATTCCACAATTATGTGGCAATAACTAAATGACCATTGACGTGAATGCATGCTGATCCAGCACCACGAGGCACTGCGTGACTCGCCCCGCTCGCCACTTCGGTTCCAACCTCGAACCCGTCAACTTAATTACAGTTTAGTTCTTAATATTTTCTAACTCAATAAAGACTCAAACTCTCAATACTCAATAAAGAGTTGAAATCATTTCGTTTTTTTTTGAGAACTTCAGGCGTCGTTCCTTTATTTGACGTTATGGAATTCAGCGAGAACAAACACACACAAGTTTTCGGTTTTTAACATTATTAGTAAGGGATTAATACTTTTTGGAAGTTTGTAACGTTGACCAAACACGGGATGTAACGTAACATACGTATTTACAGGCATTTGATTCTGTTTCAATATTGCTAAATCTTGGTCTGTTTTTTGCAAAATTCACGAAATGTACGATGTAAATGCATGCACGATTTGGTTTATTTGCAATAGTTCTGAATAGAAATGAAAGAAAAACTATTTCGAAAACGAAAAAGTGCGCTTTTCAGTTCCATCATGGACATAGTCAATAAAAGTACTGCGAGTAAACATGGGATAAATCTTTTTTACGCAAGTATGGCGCTGGCGGATAGGGCCAATAGCGTCTATAGTAATTTATAATAAATTGCCTGAAGAACTAAAAGTATTGGATGAAACCATATTCAAGAAGTGTGAGCTATGTGTGTGTGCGTGTGTGTAATTTTTAACTTATTTGTGTGTTTTTTTGTTTCTTTTATGCTTATATTCAAACACGATTGTAAAATTGTTTATGAAAAAATGAAGTGAATGAATAAAGAAGTAATAAGTAGTTATTTGTTACACAAGAGGGTAAAGTTGCTTTTTAACCGCGTGCTCAATGTTGATGACCAAGCAAGCGAAACTGAGCATAAGCATGGGAATCAAAAGAGCACGAAGTGAAAAATCTTTGCACTCGAGTGCAACACGTAACTTTTCATCCCACCTCAGCGAGGAAATGACTAAATGCAAAAAAAACATTCACAATCACACTCATTTTAGGTTTTTCACTTGTTTTCAAGTTTCTTGTTTTTAACTTGAGGTTTTATCAATATGACAATAAAATATGAATAAAAAGAAAATGACAAAGAAAGTTTAAAAATAAGCACACCAAAAAGGTTCTGAGTATGAGTTTTTCACAGGATAAAAAAGGTTGTGTGATTAATTCGGCACCACGGAGGTAGAAGTTAATAGGTTTATGATGTTTCGAATTCACAAACTTAGTGCACACGATGTTCTAAGTTCAATTTACTTTATCCTCTTGGGCATAAAAACGGCTTTTGCACTTAGATACCGCAGAGTACAAATACTCTCTCCGAGATGGGGGGATGAAAAATAATAGGTTATTAATTAACCTGATGTAAAAATTACAATTATTAACCTATAAACGCTACTTAAAGTTATAACTAAGATAATATATAACTTATATAATATATAACTTAGATAAATAACTTAAAAACCTTGACACCTTTCATGAAAGCATATGTGGTTTAAAATGATCTTATGCTCCTTCAATACCTACTCTAATCGTTCCACCAAACCCACCACCACCTGTATTTATAAATAGTTGACTTGTAACGACGCTCTAATAATATATTATGCTGGCTGAATGCATGGATTCATGTTTCAAATGTTTATTTTCTAGAATACATTGCCTATTTTCTAAATTATCATGTCTCAATTACCTATTTTATCAACTCAGCTATCAAACCTTATTGACAAAATAGGTAATGTATTCTAGAAACATGAATCTTCTTTTTTTATCTGCTGCGGAGTCAAAAATCTATATAGTGTGTATTTTTTATACAACGCGAACCTTCGCCGAAGCGCGGTACTTAGAGCGTGTTTATTCGTTTATTACAGAACGAGAGCAAAATGTATGAAAACACTGTCGTGTGGTAATTATGTAATATTTTTTTTTTTAAATATCCGACATTGTACCTAACATAATTATTGCAATAAGGAATCTGAGTATGAATATGTAAATAATATGTCGGGACTACAATTCGTTTACTGTGTGAGCAGGGTTCGCATTCTTCATACATTCATTCTAAGCTATCGTCTGTCGTCCGTCAGTCTAATGATTCTCCAATTCCGTAATATGTGAAAAACACAAACATGAAAAATGAACACGCTCAAAAGCCGTCGTCAGAGTAAATTCTTCAAACAAATAGCATTATCTATAATTTATCGTACCAATAATACATGGAAATTGACAGAGAATATCATCCATCAACGTTTTAATAAGACACTCAGATTGTAAAGGAAGCACTGTAATAAATTCACTACAGTCTGATTTTATTTGCCCTAAATATTTCTATTTGCTCGGCTTTTCGGGATCTCGAATCAAATTTATTTTATTACGTCTGTCTAGTTTTCAGGGTAAGATCCCCTTTCCCCAAATTATCCCTTGTTGTTGTATCAAATGAGTGTGTTCGTCTATCTGTCCGTCAGTCAGAGAAATTCCTTATTATATGTGTCCAAATATAATTTGAATTATTCCTATTTTTTTTGTTCCTTAAAGAAAATCCAAATCAATTTAACAGTTCATAATCATAAAATCTACGGACCATTTGACGACCTCTGTGGCGCAGTGGGCGAAGGTCCGCCTGTGACGCAGAAGGTTCCGAGTTCGATTCCCGCTGCGGGACAAATTTTTGCATGTTCTGCAGATATTTGTCTCGGGTCTGGGTGTTTTCTATGTATGATATGTATGTAATTACAAAACAAATGTATCTATGTAGTATATCAATCATGTGATTCCCATAATACAAGCTCTGCTTAGTTTGGGGATACGTAATGCTGTGTGATAACATTCAGCATTATCAGCATTACCATCTCTAATACTGGGATGTGTCAAAAAGTTGAATATTAGGGACACCGATATTTTAGAAATTCCCTTAACATGTTTTTTTTTACAACGAACCTTCGAGCTCTTTGTGAAGGACTCACCCATTTGAGTTCACTATATACATTTTTGCCATAAAGCAGCATTGCTATGATTTGAAGGGTGTTAAAGCCAAAGCTAGCACCTTCACGCAATTCATGGACGCAGGGCGATGACATATTCCTGAAATACCTGACTTACGATGCGATAATTTGTTATGGTTACTACATCAGTTGGGGCCATTGGTTTGTTCCTTTATAACCTTCAATATAATAAATTTGTGCTACACGTCATACCTGAGGAGTCCTCGCCAGTTACAGAAGCGGGATGAGGCGCGTCTTCCTTCACCAACACCGGGGCCGACTGACGAGCGTAGATGTCGTAGATGGTGGCGGCACAGCTCAGCGTGAACTGCCCTGACGGTGGCGGGACCAGGGTGTAGCTATAACATTCAAAAATTCATAATTAAACGTTTGTGATCAGTAAGGCAATCATAAATATTTCAACCAATAAGCGTATTATAAAGTTTAGCCCAACGACAATGTTATCTTATCTACACCTTGTCATTGGATTCGAAGGATTAAAACATTTGTCAATAACTCTTGTCTGTGGTTTCGCTCGCGTGGACCTGGATAAAAGTAGCTTGTAAGGTCCTGGTGTGTTGGACCTGGATAAAAGTGGCTTCCTGGTTGCATATTATGTGCAAAGTTTTAATCCGTTCAGCAGTTTGACGTGAAGGATGAACAAACATATTCACATTTGACAAACTTCCACCTATAAAATATTACTAGAGTCCGTCCGCGGCTCCACTCGTGTGGTACTAAGATAAAAAGCCCAGGTTGCAATCTGTATATTCTAAGTTTCTTCCAAATCCGTTAAGTCTTTACGGAGTACACTGACACAAAAACAAACAAATTTCGCATTAAAATATGAGTGTGAAAAGGGATTGTCTTGTCAGTCTTTGATTGGTACCTAAGTATCTCGTGCTCCTCGTTATTCTGGTCCTTGGTGTAGACGTAGTTCTCCCGGTAGACGCGGTGCAGGTTGGAGCTGGTGAAGGTGAGCCCCATGCGGTAGGGCTCCACCTCCAGGATCGAGATCTCGAGCTGGCTGAACGCGCCTCGCTCCTTGAAGTCCTGCTCCGAAGACCGGGAAACCATTTCTGCTATCTGGTTCAACAAACACATGACATCGTAACTACTTTTTTTCATCTTTCAATGCTTAAGCCTTGTTTATGTGGCAAGCATAATCAACAACTACAAAAACAATACCAGTTCCACTGCTGGACATAGGCCTTCCTTTATAAGAAAAGGATATGCCCATAATCCTTGTGCTCGGCATGCGGGTTGCGGATCTCAGGGCACAGCTTTTCGCACCGCCGACGCTGCTGCTCGTCGGCGGCTAGGGGATATAGGTGTACTGGTGTTAGACTGCGTTGTGCCGTAATCAGCCGGCCGCCAGAGCCCCGCTTGTTTAGTTAGCAGGATGCACCACGAGCAGGTGAGGTTGGCTGGAATTCCGAAGATAAAGGTTGAATACCTTTACTCCCATTGTCCGCGTATGTAAAAAAAATAATTTAATATATTATACACACTTGACGCAAACAAAATTCATTTAATTTCATTTCAATTCCCCGCTGCTCCCCTTCGGGGGCTGAATTACCGAAAATCGTTTCTTATTGTACCCCTACATTATGGATAGAACATATCTGTCTAAAGTGACAAGATAGTAAGACAGGTTTTATGTTTAAGTCGATTAGTTCATAAATTTGATAATAGATGTCGCTACTCCAAGTTGTCGGATCCAAGCGTTTTGGGCAAATTACGACATTCTGTGTGTGTATTTTAATAAATGCTTGGACTTCTAACCATTGAGATAAAAAACAAGAGATCAAGGAAACCTCCTTAACAAGTGTCAAAATATTGTAACAACTTATTGATGGCGACGACGTAGCTTTGAAATTAAGTGTCATTTTGAAGTAAACATATATTTATCTCTTTTATTTAAACTGTACTTGTTCGAGAATGATCGTTGATTTTATAGAGATAGGTATAATGCTTGAAATAAAACGCTCGATGTTGCCTGATCTGATTTTTTCCCGAAAATAGAAGTGATTTTTTATAGAAAACTAGGTTCCGCCCGCGGTTTCGCTCGCGTAGTACCCCAACAAAAAAATCGCCTATATGTTAATCCAGGCCATAAACTACTATGTATATTTCAAGTTTCAGCCAAATGCATTCTGTAGTTTTTTCGTGAAAGAGTAACAAACATTCATACATCCATAGGTACTCACAAACTTGCATATTTATAATATTAGTAGGAAGTAGGATAGGATTATACAATCATAGTTTTTCCCTGAAGTGTGGTCTAACTTTTTAAATACAAAAAAGTATCTAGTTTTTTCTTTGAACCTGCCTTACGTTTTCATAGAGTACAAAGTAACCAGTTAATTATCACCATATAGCTCAAAAGTGAATTGTTTGAGAAAATAACTGTTTGTTATGACGTTGTGATATTATCATTAACCATATTAGTAGATCGTTTTAGTAAAATTTGATTGTGGAAATAAAATAACAGAGATTTAGTTTGTGCCAACATATAGCAGTGTTTAACTATAATCTAAATAGTTAAACACTGCGCGCACTCTGCCCTCTATATCGAAAATGGTACAAGATATAAAAAATATGTTTGAACAAAAGATGTAGAGAATTTAAGGTTCTACAATATTTATAAAGAGCATAAAACCTATAGGAAACATGATATTTGCAATAAATCGATTTTTTGATTTGATTGATTGTGTGACCTTGGAATATCTGAAGAAGCTACGACAAGTAGGTTTTGAGACAAGTTTTGGAGTGCTCAAATAAAGGTTATAGCCGACTATCTCTCATTCCGAGATTCGTGCCCTAATTTTACTAATTTTCTTGGACTATTATAACCATAAAATCAGCCACATCTGTCAGCAATATACTTGAGTTCGGCGTGGGTCGGTAACTTGAGATGTTTATTACATCATACGTGTTTGTCGGAGCAACTGTTTATTATTTTAGTCGTGTAATTTCATGTGTTCCGTACACTTTTTTAAAGTTAAAACAATATAGATATTATACATAATTTCAAAAAAACGCCCGAATTAACTTACGATTTACGTCAGAACGATTGACCTTCTAAAGAAGGCTTGACAGACACGGCCGAAATACAAACCTCCTTTAAGAGGAGGCTTGACAGACAAGGGGTTCAGTAAGTTACTTTGGGAAAAGTGTTCCTGTTGTCCATTGTGACAATCTTGTTTTTTTTTTTTGACAAATGTCATTTTCTAGGCTGACTGTACATTTTTTCAAAATTCTGAAAATGCAATTGTTTTTTTCTTCAAAAGAAACTATAGTTATCTCAGAACAAAACCTTCTATCTGCAAAAGAAAAGCTGGCTCCCCTCAATGAGGTACAATTTTACCCCACCCTGTATAAGCTCAAGTTACTTTTGGGCTTATATTATATTATGTTATAGATGAATGTGTGATGATGTCCAGACTTTTTTTGAGTGGGCTTCCGATACACGCTCGGCAGATGCATTGGATTTTGTAGATACCGACCAACGTGTTGGATAAAGATTTTTATTTTATTTTTGATACTAATTTTAATTTTTTAATTTAATTATGTTGGTTATTAGTGTAGAAAAGTCACCCCACTGATGGAAAACTTCATGTAAGAAAACCAACACCTTAAATGTACCTACATAGTATATTTAAGGTGTTGGTAATTATCTAATTAGAACTTAAACAATTACGTGTAACAGAAATAGCAGTGACAGATGGACCGTTGTCTCATTACTTTTATTTTTATACATTTCGTGAAAGCCGGAAATTATACAGAAGAAGCCATTTCCGTTTTAATTTTAGATATTATTAATCTTAGTCGTTAGGTCTCTATTTCCAACTCGAATGCCAGTAAGCTTACTAGTACTAGGTACAAAATATGTCAATACAAAAGTATATTAGCCTTTAATTATTATTTGCAGTTCAGCATCATCATCATCATCATCATCAGCCTATACCAGTTCACTGCCAGGCATGACCGATCTGCTTTTACGACCTCTGCGGTGCTGTGGGTAAAGGAGTGCCTGAGACGCAGAAAATTGCGGGTTCGATTCCTGTCGCGAGTCAAATGTTTATCTTGTGTCTGGGTATTTTCTGTCTTAAATGTATAGATCATTACAAAATAAATATGTAGTTTATCAGTCATTTAGTTCGAGTACAAGTTCCGCTTAGTTTGAGGCTAGATGATGCTGTGTGATAGCGTCCATAAAAACACGTCATTGCACCCCTGTCATTAGCTTGTCATCACTCCACCTGGTTGGAGGGCGACACTACATTAAGATAGATAAATTCTTTATTGTACACCAAGAAAATTAAATAGTTTACAGGATAATTTACAATTTAAAAAAAAGGTACACTGGGCGGTCTTATCGCTAAAAGCAATCTCTTCCAGATAACCTTTGGATGGACAGGATAGCACGAAGTGTTAGACACAAAATGAATGTTGTTCAGCACAACATGTTAGCCTGAATATCATTTTATCTATTTTCTATTACGAGTTGTATGGTAGGTAAGCACTTATTTCTTAACAGCGAGAGAAGTCTCACCTTACTTATCAAGTCAAGTCAACGAGAAGTATATGAGACTCGACTTGCTTTCAAATGGTATTCGCTGAACAAGTCAAGTGCCCGTAGAAGTGCTCAAGCTCCTAGAAGATGAATATATAGATGCTTTAACTCTTCTATTTAACCAATTATGCAACTCAGGGACTCTGCCTGAGGATTGGTTGAGATCAACCTTTGTGACACTTCCTAAGAAGGCAAAAGCAAAAAAGTGCTCTGAATACCGTACTATTAGTCTGATGAGTCACGTACTAAAACTATCTATTATTCTCAATAGAATACGGCCGAAGTGTGACGAACAGTTTGGGGAGAACCAGTTTGGTTTCCGTTCCGGCATGGGAACTCGAGAAGCACTCTATGGCTTAAATGTTCTCGTGCAGAAGTGCAAAGATATGCAAACAGACGTAATTTTGTGCTTTATTGATTACGAGAAAGCTTTCGACCGTGTTAAACACGAGATTTTAATGAAGCTATTGAATAATATCGGCTTAATGGCAAAGATCTCAGAATCATAAAAAAATCTGTACTGGAACCAAAAAGCGACTATAAGAGTAGGACTTTCGGAGACTGACCGAGTTGACAATTGCCGGGGAGTTCCACAGGGATGCATTTTGTCACCTCTTCTCTTCAACCTGTACTCAGAAGCGATAATATCAGAAGCTCTGGAAGATCTGGAAGTCGGTGTCACAATCAACGGCAAAATTATTAATAGTTTGAGATATGCTGATGACACCGTGCTCATAGCCTCAACAGAAGAGGATCTACAACTCATTTTGAATAGAGTGCACGAATGCAGTTATAGGGCAGGATGGAATATGAATGTGTTTAAGACAAAATCTATCTAGAGCGAGTTCGGCAATACAAATATCTCGGTGCTTGGGTGAATGCAGAATGGAACAGCTATCAAGAAATTTGCACCCGGATCGAAATTGCCTGAGATATGAGATCTCCCTGTCTCACTCCTCGGTGCAGTTGGATGGGTTTAGACTGCTGGTCCTGTACTCGGACACTCATCGTAGCGGCTTCGTACAGACATCTCAACACTTCGATATAACGATAGTCCACTTGTCATCGCTGCAAGGATTCCAGGACAGCCCAGGTTTCAACAGAGTCAAAGGCCTTCTCATAGTCAACTATCGGCTCATTAAATTAGCAATATTACACTGTTCGCTGTACTTTGTGAACTACTGGTAGAGCAGAGGAAAACATTAAAATACAATTTTGAGAGTCTAATAAACGTCTAGAGATTGTTGTTGGCATCTGTGACACAGTTTTTCAACTACTGCAAATATCATCGTTTTAATTTGTACTTTTATAACGCTGTTAATTGTGCCTTAATATATATATTTTTTGATAAACGTAATTGTAAGAATAAGATATTATTTGGTGTTATGGAATTTATTTTGAAGCCCAAAAAAGTTTAGTAAATGAGCAATTAAGTGGTGGTAAGTCATCTCATTAGGAATTACAAACATGAGTAGGTAGGTACTCTATTTTGTTACAGCCTCTAGAAAATAGCAGTTATTGAATGAGTAAAAGTTCACTCCAGACGTAGAGGCCCGAAACCTTCCGTCATCCGTAAAATATATTAAAAAAATACGTTAAAGGAAAGTTACAGCCGTTGTATTGTAGAGGATAAAGCTGAAATGTGCTGACTAAGGGTGGGACTTGAAAAGTCAGAATTTTAACTGATTTTCTTAGACCCTAAAGGCTGAGGATGACACGCGCTGAATGTTTTTGTGATCAAAGAAAATAATGCATGTTACCCGGAGGGTGTTCCGAGGCTTTTTATTTACATTTATCACACATGATTGTCGGCTTAGGAGTGCCTTGCCCTTTTTCTAGGAGGAAGTAGTACTGCACTGCGAGTGACAATTTTATACAAATCTAGACAAACTAGCTGTCCCACCCGCAACTTTGTTTGCGTGCTCACTTGTGATTTCATGTAAAAGCTACCCCAAATCTGTTTTTTACGCTGAACTCGTCTGGGTAAATATATAAAACTGTAGGTAATGAAGCTGACAGACTGACTGACAATCAATTTTTCAATGACCGCACAGACTAAAAAGTGAGCCCTTGTTTGAAGGTTCATGGTTCAATGCTTATATATTCGTAATTCAGATGTACAAAATGGTACATTTGAGTTTGATTAATAAGTTATTGTATAATGTACATACATTTGAATTTTTTGGGGTATGTTCTTTGCATAAATATAGGTGCACTACTAAGCAAGGATTTTTCTGAAATTCATACCCTAAAGGGGTGCAACGTGGAAAAACCTCATTGCAGACAAAGTCACTGGTCGCCCATTACCATACCATAATAATCCTAGGGAGGTTGTTTGAGATGTCATGACACATCTTTCATACTTGTTAAATTAAAGGTAGGCCTTTTAAATTATAAATTATTTATACAGCGTCAAGTGGTAACTTTTTACTCACTGACCGGGACGTTGTAGTGCCTGGAACGTGCATATATAGAGTAAATTTTGCCCAGTACCATCTTCTCAGCCTTTATACCCTCTGAGGATGATCAATAAAGGACAACAGTTATTATGTAAATATCACGTTCAGCTCGTATTGTAAAACTTAGACCAACTACTACAAAACTTACATATAAAAAAAACTTAAGAAAAAATTGCCGGAGATAACTCTTTCGAAAAGCCGAAAATTTCAGTTGATCTCCCGCAACCCTTCGTTAGGAAACAATACGCCATTATTCATAGATTCCTATTCATTACCGAGACGGGATATTGTTATTTCGTTTTTGCTTTGTCGATCGACGACTCGGGAACCTCATCGGGAATAATTACGTTTGAGCGAAACACGGTTTCAATATCCAATTTACAAGGTTTTTGTAGTTTTGTGTCGCATTGTTTTTAAAAACTACTGTCTGTTTTCACCTTGTTAGTATTTATTAATACAAAAAGTTTAACGCTTTGAGTGCTAAATAAGCCGGGATATATATTACATTTTGAACGACGCACCTCCCCCTGCCTCGCCCTGAGTTTGAAGTGTCAAATGATCACTTGTAAGGATATAATATGCCTAACATCCCATAGTCAAACACCGGCGCACAACTGTCGGTATCGAGCATTAAGCTCTCGTCCTCCCTCGGCGGCATGGCATGGAGCGTCATGGCCGAGGCCCCATGTCAACGTGTTGAACTTATTTTTTCTGCGGGATTATCATTACTTAGTATTATAGTCATTGATATTATTTTAATAATTGTTCATTATTTAGTTTGACATAAAAAACTGTCTCTTTTACTGAACGAGATGACGAGTAAATTCTTCTACACTAAAAACATAATAATGGTAAAACTGAAACACAGCACACGGCATTAAGGTGGTTCTACTGCATAGACCCCACTCTGGAACCGCTCACCTTGTGCTCATCCAGGATCCACGTGATGTTGGGCGCTGGGTAGGCTTCGTCGACGGAGCAGTTGGCGCGGATGACGTCACCGCGCGCGTAGTTGTCACGTGACAACACTAGCTGCGGTGCGCGGAACGGAGGATCTATACGCAAAACAATTTACATTTCAGATGTACAATAAACAGGATGATTTTTAAGACGCATGTTATTCCGAAAGGGGGAAGCCCTACTCCCGAAAGGTTTGACTTTTCAAAATTCTTTATTTTTCATTGAAGACATTACTTGCAAAGTTACGCCATAATTTCACTCTAACCCTGGTGAGGCAACCCTAGCACAAACTGATTTGATTGAACTTTGTTCTTGACAAAATGGTGATGATGCTAGTGTAGCTCGGCACCTAACAATTCCATGCACAACACTAGGCTAAGTTTAAAGTTTAGGTTAGATTCTCAGAATATAGAACATACAAATCAATTCACGTTGTATTTTTAACTCGGAGCAGCACCAGAAAGTCAAAGATGCGTGAAACACGTTTATATTACCTCCGTTTACTCTGTACAAACATTCGTAAACAACTTACGCGGTATAGTATATAAAAAAATATTTACCGACAACGGTGAGCGGCGCTGAGCGGATGTCTGTGTGGAAGAGCGGCGCGTCAGCGGACACCTCGCACTGGTAGTCACCACTCAGCCGCCGGTGCATGCTCGAGATTCGAACCTGTTGGCTATCTGACTGCGCCAGCTGAGGGAACACATAATTAGCAACAAAACTCATGGTCACTAGCGCTCGTAGGAGGAGTTTTAGCCTCCATCTTTGGATCAAGCTAACCTCACCTGCCCGCGGTATACTCTGCTTAATAACATACGGGGCTCTGGGATCTGGTTCTTTGCAGATCATTTTGGTTAAGCAACACTCCACCTGGTCGCTACTTGGATGGGTGGTCGCTTGGTCATATTTAGTTCAAAGCACTAGCGTGCTTCGAAAGGCACGATGAGATGTTTGTCTCGGCTTTTTTGTCGCTAAGCCATGTCCGTGGTGTTAGGGCGGCCTACAAATCTGACACTGGAGTTGGTCACTAGGTCAAGGAAGGAAGAAATTTACAATATTAGTGTATTTTGGTAGCCCAGTGGGCCGATTTTCCATTTTTCCTGTTTTGTGCTGCTTAAATTGATATTCTAATGCGTAAAGCTATTCGACAATTTAGACTTGATTTCATAATTTATTGGCAGCAGACTATCAAATAATTTCAAAAAAAAAAGGAAAGTATAAGTGCCAAATGTAAAATTTGAACTCGCTGTGCTACATGCAATGGACCTGATTTTATATTTAATCTTCTCATGTCCACTATAGAGAAAATTCATGAGCTCTTAACGGTTGCCCTTATTTTTGGTGTTTTCTGCCACCATCCAAATAAACCAGTCCCACTCACATCAACTTCAGCTCCTGGCAGCGGAAAAACCATCGAGGGTGGCAGCTCGCGAGGCACGTACCGGTAGAACTCTGTCTCGGCTCGGTACCACCTGCAATTGATGATTTGTTAGTTTCGTTCGTCTGTCCGTGTAAAACCTTACAGGTCTATATCCTGGATGCCTAACGCTCCGGCTACACGCTATGTCTTGCCGCGGCGTCTTTCGTGAGCGATCTGGACGTGAACGCGAAGCGAAGCAGTTCGGCGCAAAAAAACAAACAGTCGATATCTATTGAAGTATCCTACGTGACCAAATGCAAATAAGGTGCGATGCTATGCGGCGCGCAGCGATCTGACATGTTCAGTTGGTTTGATATTTTCGCGCGAACTGGACCCAAACTGAACGGCGGAAGGTGATCATGTAGGACTATTCGCGTGCACGCAGGAGAGAGTCGCCGCGTCGCACCGCATCGCGTTGAATTCGCGTGTTACGGAGTCGGACGCCGCGTCATAAAATAAAATTTATACTACACCTGCTCGGAAAGTACCTTGATACTTTATCAAATTTAAGGTAGAAAGTACGTCATTGCATATCGAACAAATATGCGGGGAGAAAACGCATCTGAGCGGGAGAGAAAAGTGTATGAAAATCCATTTCTTAGGGTAAGACTATGCGCTGGTAACCTAAATATCAAAAGCCAAAAAGTTTTTACAGCGAGTTTTTATCTCCAAGTTCGCAAAATGACACTGGCCACTAGCTAAAAAAAAAGCACTGGCTAGTCAAAGTCAAAGTCAAAGTCAAAGTCAAAGTCAAAGTCAAAGTCAAAGTAAAAGTCAAAGTCAAAGTCAAAGTCAAAGTCAAAGTCAAAGTCAAAGTCAAAGTCAAAGTCAAAGTCAAAGTAAAAGTAAAAGTCAAAGTCAAAGTCAAAGTCAAAGTCAAAGTCAAAGTCAAAGTCAAAGTCAAAGTCAAAGTCAAAGTCAAAGTCAAAGTCAAAGTCAAAGTCAAAGTCAAAGTCAAAGTCAAAGTCAAAGTCAAAGTCAAAGTCAAAGTCAAAGTCAAAGTCAAAGTCAAAGTCAAAGTCAAAGTCAAAGTCAAAGTCAAAGTCAAAGCCAAGTCAAAGTCAAAATCAAAGTCAAAGTCAAAGTCAAAGTCAAAGTCAAAGTCAAAAACAAAGTCAAAGTCAAAGTCAAAGTCAAAGTCAAAGTCAAAGTAAAGTTAGTTTTTTATTTTCCTCGTAGGTGTAGTATAAAGCACTATGTATCACTCGAGAGAAAGTGCGATTCCCGATCTCGGGTGTTTTAAAGCCCGCGCCTACGGCTCAGGCTTCAAACGACACCCTCGACGGTAATCGGTCACTTTCTCCTCTCGGTGAACAATGATCGCAAGACGAAGCGTGTAGCCGACATACAGAATACAGACATACAGATAACAGATACAGAAGCACACGTTTTGTACAGTGTTAGTATGCTTGAAAGGACTTTACATTTTAAGCCCAAGAGCCACACTTTAATTCTGAATATTTGATGACGAAAGATTTTTCCCAAGGTCTTCAATCCGTAATCTTTCGTCATATTGAAAAACTTAAAATTCAAAAAAATGTTTAATTTTTATTCTTTTACTATAGGGAATTTTAATAATATAGGGAATATAAATCGTTCACTCTTATACTTCGACTTATAGGTATTCAATGAGGAAGTAGAAATTCTGAAAGAAGTGCATTAGTTATTCATAGCATGTACTGATTTCCTACTGTACCTACTTAACATTTTTATTTGTTCAGTTTAATTTGAACGAAATCACTGAAATGTCTATTAGACCACGTGGTATTTTGTCTGTCTTAGTAAGACTGTCTTACTGACTCAGTAGTCAAGCCCAAGAGCGTCTTAGTGGCTTACTCTTATTACAATACGCTAAGTGTAAGCCAGTCTTACTAACTACCGACTGAATACCGCGTGGTCTAATAAGCTTTTGAAATTAAACTGATTTCAGGTATTATAATCCACAGCTTTACCTGATGGAGTAGAGCGCTGCGCCCTCCAGGTCGTAGGAGCACCTGAGGGTCACGGACTCCCCCTCGCCGGAGAGGACGGCCCGAGGGACGGAGATGGACAGGTTCCGGAGAGACCACACGCCTCCTGGGGAAAGGCACTATCATGTAGCTATACTGTTTTCAGTTTAAGGTCTAAGACAATAGGCAGAACAAGCAACAGGTTCTGTGTAAGTCTAGAACGAACATACTGAGCTTACACTATTAATAATTTGGCAGATTTTTTTGAGTATTTTGATAAAGTTCGCAGATTCAACAACAGGTTCTTGAATGGCAACCATGAAATGTAGAAAGACCCCCTGTAGACGTTACAAGTAACCTATTAATTTATCAAGATTTGAAGATAATGATAAAATAGATAATAGATTGTTGGTAAAAGGGCTCAAAGCCGATCGTCACAGAAATCTTTTAGGGCCTACAGTTACTTTCTATAATATATTTTTTAATTATAATGATGATGACGAGTACAGTACTTATTACATAAATACCTACTGCTAAATGCTACTTAAATTTGTACATAAAGAACACAAATAAATGGAGCTCATTTACGCGATTCAGCAATGTAGCGTCCGGAGAGTTCTCCCAACGTTGTAGTGCTATTAAAGCTAGCTAATAGCAGATGTTTTTAGCAGATAATTTTAATTAAAAACTATTTAGTTGCAGAACGTGTTGGTGATTAATAATTTGTGAAGTTTACGGAGTAACTGAAGCCGAAATTGGCTTTAGCCGAAACGAAGTTACTTCTACTTTTGATCAGCAGTGGATTTTTGTGGTGTTGAACTAATTATAAGCCCTAATATAATAAGATATCTGTTAACTCTTGTTGCATGGTACGAGGGTATAAGTAGCAACATTTAGTTTCGCTAATATTTTAATCAGCAAATTCTAATTATATGGAGTGGATGGACTTCTTCTTGGTTATTAATGATGGTACTCACCCCAAGCAAAAGTATATAAATCCTAAATCTAAGCATTTATATCAATTAAATCTTTGAATTCTGCGCTTGACCAAATGTTCATTGACAATTATATGTTCGGCCTGATAATATTGCAAGCCGAATACACCGTCCTATCGCCGAGGGCAACACTAGTAATTAATTCAAAGTAAAGTTATTTCCGCGAATGTGTGAACTCAATTAGGTAAGTTCTGCTCCCGAGCGGCTCAACTTTCGTTATTTCATTAGCTTCTTGCCTTTCCTCCATATTTACATGTTTACTTCACTAACGTGTAACATCCTATCGTAGATGGATGTCAAACTTTTACGTAGAAGAGAGATATTTGCTTTGCAATATTATACAGACAAAGCTTTAAGATTCCAAGTTTCTTTGCGGGAAATCCACACAACGTGTAATGGAGGATTGTTTATTAATTATACTTTGAACTGACATGTCCTTTCTGTGAGGCTGACTAGACTGAGAGCACGGTATAGGTGTTGGGCAAGCTACCAGCTCCATACTCTATCTAATCATATTTCAGGCACTACAGCGTCCCGGTCAGTGAGAAAAAGTAAAATTAGAATAGATATAGAGGTATATAAGTGGAGTGTAATCTCTGGATCTAATAACTGAACTGATTGACTGAAAATTATTTCATAAATTAAACTTTAACCCCAGTGAATAAAAATATGTGAAATAATTAATTTTGATACGATTAATAAGAGAAATACCTGCACTTTTATGGATACCTGAAGATGGAACTTGCCCTCCTGACATTTAGTGGTAACAATTACTTATAACAAAGTATTGTTTCGTAGGTCACGCATGTTTGGAACGTGTTCAATGATGCACCGCCCGGCGTCGATTAATTTGAGGCATGAAAGTGTTAAGCTTCATGTGTCTGAAATAATAATAATGTAAGTGCCGGCACCCATACCCTATAGACCGAAATAAAGCAATGCTACTTTAAGCTCGCTTGGGCAAACTTCACGGCAGAAATAGGCATAATGGTCGTAATTCCCTTGGATGAGCCTTTCACAAAGAACTCTACTACTTCAAAATACACAACAAAGTTTGCCTCTTAGGTTATTATTGTAAAACGAACCTAAAGTCTTCACGTAAGATTTGCACTTGAGTTAAGTTTGGCACACGGGCTTGAGATAAGATGACCGCAAATTCCATAAACTTCCACACAATCAATTACAGCGAGGCGTGCATAATCCACCCTCGTTAGGGGCTTATGTGAGCAGCTGGCAACCCCTTACACCCCTTATCCTCCGTTACACCCCATACTCCACGAGGCACTGATAGTTTCCTTACTTTATAATCTTAAAAGGCCTATGGTGAGTATTACCTATCTATTTATGTAATCATTTCTACTTTAGGTAAAACCAACAACGTAACTATTAAAGACTTTTAAAATAATGTTATTTTGTTTTATAATGAGCATCCTAAAATACCTTCCGAAGCACGGATGCGCAATCCTCGTAACTTCAATAGTCAAATTCAAATAATAAATTAGCATAATGGTTGACAATGCAACCGTAAACTTCTCATTTTGATCAACTTTTGTTATGTTATTAAAGGATAGTCAGGCGGTCACCCATCCAAAGGATAGCCGAGCGCACGATTGCTTGATTTTGAACTTTGTTGATACCTATCAACAAAGTTCAAAATAAAATAAAAAGAAGTACCTACTTCTCCTATGATATGATGATGATACAAGGTTTAGTCATATCAAATTAATATTATAAAATGTTTGTGAAGATGGATGGGTGGATGGATGGGTGGATGGGTGGGTGAATGAATGGATTGATGGATGTTCGTTATTCTTGCACGCAAAAGCTATTGATCAGATTGTGATGAAACTTTGATTAAACATAGTTTATAACCTGCACACACATATCCTGATTTTGATTTCCCCAACCATGCTAGTATACTATAAGACCGTTATAGTTATAGTTGGGGTAGACCCCTTAGTCAGAGAGCTAGTTAAAATCCAAACGAATATTATAGCAGTGGTAAGGTTCTTTGTGAAGGGCTCGTCCGGGAAGTACTACCACGTTCATGACTCAGTTGATGGACGCTGGGTGTTGCAGGGCATGTTCCAAATATCCATGACCTACGAAGCAATGCTTTGACATAGGTAATGGTTACCACTTAACATCAGGTTGCCCATGTACTAGCTCAATCAATAGGTAACATAAAAAAATTAGATGGAACTGCTATTATGTTTGTTTGTGAACCACTTTAGTTAAATGTTTATTAATAAAATAAATAAATGAATGTTCTCAAAAAAAGGTAGCTTAGTAATTGTAAGATAAGATAAGATAAAACTTTATTTGACTCAAACAATTACAGCACATGTAGATACAGCACAGGAAAAATAGAAAAACACGGATATACAAGTAGATAGATAGGTAGGTAGTTGTAGTAGTAGTAGGTAGTACATTAATAAGAATAACAAATCAAATCTTACAGGGTAAAAAATAAACTAATATGATTAAATAAAAAATATTAAAATAAAAAAGAATTAGTTGTACTTAACTAAAGCTAAGAAGAACTATAAAGTAAGACTACATCTGTGTGGGAGTTATCGGTGATGTAACGTATGTAGTATGGTAGATCTACTCTCCATTCCTTAAAATTCTGTTTCCTTATGTTTGTCGACGTAATACTTAAGCAGGTGCAGGTATCAGGTGGGTGTAACTTGGCACAAAGAACATAAAAACTAGTTAATTGGAGCGTAATCAGAGCTCGTTACGGTTCCGTTTGAGCAGCTGGCCGCATTATAGCTCTTAGTGTGAAATATACAAATATTTTAAAAGAATTTTTAAGTATATATGCGTACACATGACATAATATGTAGATACATATATAACACAAATGTTATGTACCAAAGTACATGTTAAGCGTACAGTTTAACTATGGACGGTTTTGTTGCTACTTTGCATATTATTCAGTAGTATATAAGTCATGTGGTTCCCGTAACGCAAGCTCTGCTAAGTTTGGGACTACCTGATTGATTTTTACTAATGTCCAGCATTATTTATTTATTTATCCAAACTATATAATATTATAAAGAAGAAAAAAAAAATTTTTGTGTGTGTGTATGTTTGTAATGAATAAACACAAAAACTACTGTGCCGATTTCAAAAATTCACCATTAGAAAGCTACATTCACCCTGAATAACATAGGCTATATTTATTGCTAGAAAAGATTATGGATCCTCACTAAAACCTGAGTGAAGCCGGGACGGGCCGCTAGTATTCTATATAATGAATTTTTTTTTCAGAAAATATTTATGATTTAAGTAGTTTTATGCATTACTACTGGACTTAGTTCGCGAAGAACTAACTTCCACTGCATCCATTTAGATACTTAATTACTTGATTAACATGCGAAATATTGATTCTCAGTCAGCCAGCTACTTTAATATATTTTGGTCCTTCCTCCGTATGAACTAGATGTCAACTCTGGTGTCGGAGTTTTTAGGCTGCACGAATACCTCCAAAGCAAGAAAGTGCTTAGATCTAAATACCACTAAGCGATCACCCATCCAAGTAGTACCGGGCGGAGTGTTGCATAACCAAGGTGACCTGATAATAACACCGAAGTAAGCCCACCACGAGCACTTTAAAAGTAAGATGCTTTAATCTGAAATAATTATAATTAGTTTGTATCTAGATAAGCTGTTGGTCTTCCAAATAAATTAATAAATAAAATAAAATAAAATATTTAAACTGTTTTTATCAAACTCGCACTGAGAGTGCTGTATTTTCATTAATATACTATTTCAAGTCAACAACAAAAGTAATTCGCCTTTATCTCCCCGGCTATTTCCCAAACTGTTTGACGTAGCCATCAGAGGCTGCGGCCTGCGGCTCGGCGGACTTGGCTTATTGAAATCAAACCCAATGGTCCGAGTTTTCATTAAGTCTTTGATTAGGAAAGTTTCCAGCGAGGTGCCTCTTACATTACTTGATGAACTTCTTTTTCAGGCCATAAAGGAACCGGAAGTGATCGTGGCGTCGCTTACTTCGGAGTTCTTAGCAGATCACCACTCCGCCCGGTCATTGCTTGGATGGATGATCGTTTACTAGTTATATATCTAAGCGTGCTTCGGAAGCCACGTTAAGAGTTAGCAATTACTATTTCGATGGATCTTAGTTAAGTGCATTTAGACGAAACCAATATTAAAAAACTAAAATAAAAAATATTTATTTGCAAGTGGCATAAGGTTTTGTATAGAAGTCCCATGCAATATCTTACCAACTATTGGGACGCATATATAAAAAAGTTTAATTTTTGGGATCCAAATTTTATTGTATTAATTTAATGATGATGATGAATGTTTTTCTACTAAAATAATTATACAGAGTGTTTCTTTTAACTGAGATAGCACGGGAAAATCAGAAACAAGACGAAAATAGGGCCACGATACACTCGCTCGTGGTAGCACCCCTGATACGAGTTTTCTGTTCTTCGGAAGGCACGTTCAGATGTTGTCGCGGATTTTTGAGTCTTCAAGCAAGACTACCATAAAAACTCCGACTCCAACCTTGAGAATCAGGTAGCTCATACGAAAAAAAATAAGAAGAAGAAATCTATAAGAAATATTGCAAGCTTGTCCTTGGTATCTACCTAATTTAAAAACTACGAAAAATTAGAATATTATGATTTCAGAACTAGTTTAACACGTCGACTGCGAGCCTAGGACATGACGCTAGGCAGCATGCCTAAGAAGCACGTCCTGCAGCAGGTTAGCTGATGTTCTTATTCAGCACTCGAAGACTCAAATATTTTAGTTTTTGGCCTAAAATCAGATACAGCAAAAGTTAGTTGTAAGGATCAAATATAACATCTCCACCAATGTAAAGTTGTGTAACAGAATCACTTGAGAACTATTTCGGCGCGACAGACATAAATCACGGAGTTTGAGGCCTCGTAGACCGCGACAGGCGCAGGTGTGTCGCGTGATTAGTGGCCTGCCTGACCTGACTCAGACAGTTGAAAACGTTTATATTTGTCCTACTCTGTGTTTGCACTACTATAAATATACTTGTGATATTACTAATGTTTTTAATAAAGGCTTATTAATGTTGTAAAATAGATAAGAATATCAGTTATTTCGAAATTATTTTTAAAATCTAAAAATCTCTTTTAAATCAAGTCATGACAAAATGAAACTATTATTATTGAGTGTGTGTGTGTGTGTCCCCTCAACTCCGTGAAGGCTGAATAGATTTGGATAAAACTTGAAATATTCATATCATCAGTTTGGGACCTGGCTTTTTGGGCGGAATTTTTTAAAATATATAAATGTAATGAAACTTGCTGACCAACTGATCAATCAAGAAGCGCAAATCCAAGAGAAGTGAAATTTGAAAGGTTGCATTTTGTTGGGGTGCACTGAAAAAGGATTTCATGAAATACAGCCCCTGAAAGGGTTCAGCGGGGAAAAACCCGATCAGGAGCCTACGTTCAGGTGGCAATATTATGACGTGGACAGATAAGTACCACGTCATAATTTTGCCACCTGAACGTAGGCTCCTGATCGGCGCTCAGAGACAAAGTCGCTAGACGCTAGGCGCTAGACGCAGGTGATTGCGCGTTGACGCACGCTTTGAAAACATGTACCTAACGTCCGTGTTGTTCAGATGAGTTCGTTTCCATCATGATTGCACGTATCCATACACTTGTAACTAAATGTCGAGCACTCGCAACGTGCGTTAGCGCTTTTTGAAATCTGATCGCGCGTTAACGCTTATTCTATGTAAAAGGTACTTTAAAAAAAAAAACGAAATTAAAAACATTAGATTTTTAAGGATTTCCACTCAAAGTTAGCTTTGAGGCATCTTTGAGTCGAGATCACGATTAAATAAAATAATTCTGTTTGGTTTTGTATGTACCTAATCAAGTCGCATTTTATGATTTCAATTTAGGATCTACAATCTGCATGTCTATTTTACACAATTTTTTTTATGAAATGTGCTGTTTTTGAGATAATTTTATTTTTGCGATAAGGTCCCCATTGACATTTTTTTTCTATATTCGTCCCCATTACTACGACGCAGCATCATGAGATCCTCACCAATGGGACGAACTTAATGGGGATGATTGTAATAATCCACCTATTTTATTATTATTTTTAATGCCTTTTTCATCATCGAACTGCGGTGCGAGCCGCATTACATATCCCACGCATCCGCGCCGCGCTCAACGCTCTCCTCAACGCTAGTCCTCACTGTCACTTATTTGCGGATGGATTTGCGGTAATTATCATCGATCAGAATTCCTGAAGTTTTGTGAGTGGAATGTAAAACTGTGTGTAAAATAATTATGTTAGTATGTTTATATTTAGTTTTAATATTTTTAACTTTTGCCTGAATAGTTGTTAATGTAATGTTTTTATTATTGTAATTTTTGTGACTTTTTTAGCTCTTCAGTTAATGTTATTGGCTAATAATCCGCATTAATAAAAGTAAATAAATAAATTGACATCGAATCATAATCATTATCAATAGCAGTAATCCTATCTATGCCTTTTTACTAAAATATAATTTATTTCATGGTGTTAAATAAAGCTATACCTATATATATCCATTATTATTATCTACTAATTTATAATATTTGTCTCGGGTCTGGGTGTTTTCTATGTATTTACAAAAGTAATATTTATATCAATCATGTGGTTCCCAGAACACAAGCTCTGCTTAGTTTGGGGCCACATGGAGCAGTGTGATAGTCCTGCACAAAAAACCCTATTACCCTGTGTTGAAGAAAGAAGAACTTGAATAAAGATAATGTAAGATCACAAAAAATCTTGTCCTCGATAGAAAGTAGAGGGCGGAAATCGTCGTAAGATTGGACAAGCGCTCCCACGGGGCGGACTTGTAAAACTGCGGCTCGTCGAGCCCTGCCTGACCCCGTTCATGGATATTTATAGAAGGAAGCTCACCGGCTTCGGCTTGGAGAACACCTTTTCATAAGTGATTCTGTGATTTTCTGTAGTGACTCGACACCTGGTAAAGTTCATGTCGTTAAATTTAGTGTTTGGTTTTCTTTTATGTATTTTAGAGAAATAATCAGCCAAATAAAATTTGTATTTCCGTAAAATTTTAATTATTGTTATGAGTCTGTACGTTTGAATTCAAAACTAAACCCTTATGAGATACCTCGTATATATGTCTGTCCATTTGTCTGTCTGACAATTTACTCCAAACCTACTGGAACGATTAAGTAAAAAATTGGTATATACAATTTGGTTCTCCGCCATATATAATACTTCTAAATTCCAATCTCTCTTCAGTGCCCGCGAGTCCGCAACCAATTATGAATTTATTTATTTATAATTTTATCAGTCAAAAACTTCATCTCAATATCCGTCTTATTAGTAAAAAGAAAACTATTCAAACGCAGGAGAACCCCGAACCAGCTTCTATCGCAAATAAAGTTGTCCGGAAAATAAACGGGAAATAATTAAGAAAAGCATTACTATTTACGCAGTCAATAAACTCCGCAGTAAGCTACATCTAACAAGGGTGTGCTCATCAAAGTGCGCGCTCGCTTGCGCGTAATGAACGTAATAAATGTGCTCGGGTGTTCGCGCGAGCGGCAATGTATTGCACACATCGCGGTAATGACCCGCGCGCGCAATAACCGAATGGCTCGGTAATGGGCTGCGATATGTTGCGACAATTGGGGGCTTTTTTGCGAATTGAGAATTGATTGCCGCGTTTAGGAGCTTGTCGCGGAGTGTGCGGATTTTAGGGATTTTTGATGTCGCAGCGGGCCAGGGAAGGAAGCCACTTAGTCCCTCTCAGAGGCAAATCGAAGAGGTTTTTAAACCACGAACTGGTTCGCAACATTTCATTTTTTTTCGATCCGTCTGGCAAATTATTATAATAAAAAATCTAAAATTCGAAGTATAAAAGAGGCCCTTATTCAGCTGCCGACTTTATTCTATTTTGCGTATTCTAATTTTCACAGGAAGTCTTATAAACTTCAATGTTGTTAAATAAATAATAAAAAGAGATTGCTTCAAATATTGTAAGCAGATAATTTTATTTAAAGTTTGTAAAAATGTTGCTTTACCGATGAAAAGTAACTCGTAACCTGATAACATCTCATGTTACCCCACAATGAGCGTGAAGGGTTCAATTAAGGGTAGGGTTGAATACTACTTCCGCTATCTCATTTCCGGTGGAGGCTCTGATTGAGTGACGTCACGGATTAGTTTTGAATTGGAGAATTGTTGGGAAAATTTAATATTAAGATTTCCATTATAACCATTCGCATAACTTTGATGATGGACAATAACTTCGCACCAAATACTTAAATCGTATTGAACAAACACATTTGGCAAATTTAGATCGATAGGAAACTATTCATTACACTAAATATAACAAGTACACGGGCAAAAAGTCATAGCTCGGTTGGAAGTAACTCTGCCTCCTGAGCTGCAGGTCGCGGGTTCGATTCCCGCCCAGGACAAACATTTGTGTGATCAACAAGATGTTCTGTGTCTGGGTGTTTTATAAGTATCTATGTATGTTTATCAGTCTCTGATATCCATAGTTCAGGCTCTGCCTAGTTTGGAATCAGTTGACCGTGTGCGAGATGTCCCGTTAAATAAAAAAAAAAAAACTTAACTTAAGCATTTTAAGTTATAACATATAAAATATTATCCCAATTAATCTTTATGTAGTGCGGAGATAGATTGGTAGTGCTAAAAAATTGATAAATAAAATAGAAGAAAATATAAGTTAACTCTAAAATTAAATAAATGCTATGTAGGTTACATAACTGTCTACTTTTCAACCAATGGAAAATTAAATTATTGATAAGCGTATGACAGTGATACTTTTATGCAAGCATTGATAAATACTGTGTTTGCTTGCAAGTCATTGATCTTTTTCTTATAATGTCGGAGAAGGTACGGAGGGAAAGAGAGGGGAGATAGGGGCCTACATCGAGTGAGATGACTTGATCAGTTCAAAATGGCATACAATTAAGTTCACAAAATCGAAAACATGCATACATTACAAGATATTGGCCTAAGACGTATCAGTTAGTAAGTAGTAAGTAAGTTAAAAGATTACACTTTAAAAACATAAAAATATGAAATAATATATTAACGTTATACTTATACCAAGTTTAAGTAAGAATGTTGATTGATAACCAATAATAATTTAATTTGTATAGCCAGATGCTTTGTACTTCAATATTAAATTCCGTAAAACACAGGACCATCCAAAAAAATCCATAAAACGTTGGAAATACAATCAAAACAGTCTGAAAAACTCTTTCCCATTTCCCAAACACTCGCTTGAAACAATGAAATCGTTTTAGAAGCAATAGCTCTCCTCACAAAGACAAACAGAGATATGTAGCACACAGTCACAGGGAGGGACAGAACAGGGCACGAGATGATAAAAATAAATTGAAATATTTAATATGAAAACTTAGTAAGTAACTATAAAAAGATTCAAATTAGCATAAATGTTGCCAGATAATTATTTAAAGGAATTAAAAGTATTATTTCGATCGACGATATTTATTAATCAATGTTATTACCTGTTGTAACGGAACAGAACCCTATGGTGTGTTCCGTCACTCACAAATATAGGAAAATATAGTATCTAAATAAACCTTTAGGTAGACTAGTCTCTTTAAGGCGACTAGTAGGGTCAAACCTCCCTCTCGCTCGCACTATTCAACGTTTTTGAAGATATAAAATCACTGAATGTAGTAATGCAAAATAGCAAACCTTCACGGCCTAGAAAATAACAATACAAAGGTTCAGCAAGAATATCATGTTGAACCCAACACGTTTTCCTACAAAAAAATTGGCACCAAAATTGATCACATTGGTACCAGTTTTTTGTTAAGAAAACGTGAATGAATCAAAATGAGATTATTGCTGAACCTTTGTATTGTTATTTTCTAGGCCGTGAAGGTTTGCTATTTTGCATAACTACATTCAGTGATTTTATATCTTCAAAAATGTTGAATAGTGCGAGCGAGAGGGAGGTTTGACCCTACTAGTCGTCTTAAATGCAAAATTAACTTTTAACTCGATGGTAAATAAATAAACCTCTTGCGTTATTTGAAAATACGCGGGCAAAAACACTAGCGACAAGAACTAATGCATTAAAGAAGCTTAGACATAATATTGCATAATAAATAAAAAAGATGGCATCACCGCTTGCTTTATCTGAATTTACGCGGGTGAAAACCACTAGCGACGTCAAACAACGAATGATAGGAGATTCAACCATTTATTGAAAATATAATATGAACCCTAACGTATTAAGTATAAGAACCATAATTACTAGTTTTAAATAGTTGGGTAGGTCAATCAAGAAACTGAAGAAAAGTTATTTAATTATTGTTAAGATTAATTGAATTCATAAAGCTTTATAAAACATCTTGAATTTCACGAACGAATATAATCATAAAGTAAGCATACCAATAACTATTTTATTGTAATAATTTAACTACAGAAACGATACATTTAAAATAAATGAGCGTAGATTATAAATGAGCTAACATCCGGATTTTGTTATTGCATTTTGAGAAAAATGCAGTGTAAACAGGGTGCCTAGTGCGAGTTTTTTTACCACCTCGATCGCGTTTGCGTTTACTCAAATTTGTATGAAAATGAGTCAGTGCCACGCGTTTCTCACTAGGTGGCGCTACCTCGATTCCATATAAATTTGCGTAAACGCAAACGCGATCGAGCAGGTAAAAAACTCGCACTAGACACCCAGTAAGGAGTGGAAAGTTTTAGGTTGAAAACACACTTTAAAGCATAATCTAAACCTTAACTTTATAAACATAAAGACCATATTGGACTGGATGGGTCTGATCATCGAGTTAGCAGAACTGCCAAGCGGGACTATACGGAGGTTCACTCAACTTTAGATATTGAAATGAACTCTTAACTCTATAGATATAATGTTCAGAATGGCCTGTTTTAGAAAGTCAAGCAACATAATATAAAATAAAATTATCGCTAAATTAATGGAAATCCTGTAAGATAATTATTACTATTCATAACTGATTAAAAGAATAAACTTTTGATAAAAATACTTTATATTATAATGTATCACTTTTCTATCAAAGTATTGACTGCGGTAGATTTAGATTGAGCGTAACTTCCGGAACTTGTTATTGCGTTTCGAATGCGGAATTTAGGTACATTCGGGACCATTCCACAATTATCGGTACGGGGAGGAGCAAGAATAAGTCGAGGCGAAATTACGGACGGACGGTCCACGGTTCCCAAGAAGTTATCGTTCATCCAAGCCTTATCGCCATTTTTATACGATTATAATTCGTAAAGTAAATTCAGTGTAAATTATCAAGTGATATTACGTGTCTAAGACACCTTCACGCCCTTAAATTGGTCTAGTGAGCCTGCTGACCATGCGTAATTCAAGACAGATAATAGACGAGAGTATATCGAGTTCAGAGATGATCTGCTCTTTCTTTGCTTCTCAATACGTGGCTAAGACTTCTTCACGTCCTTCAATTGGTTGGTGAGCCTGCTGACCATGCGTATTGAGCAAGTAAATGAGAACGGTAGAAGGCTTGTTTGAATGATCACTTCAAACGTAGTCCGGAAACCTTGCGGTGTTATACCCAAGGGCTACGTTCCTTGCCCTTAGCTTTGTGGGGTTCCATCATCCTCTCACTGCGGCCAAGACGCCTTTAGCCCCTGATCGGTCTTGTAAGCCTGCTTGACTGGCAGTGAGAAAATCTTTCCATCAGCCTTACTTCCTACCCACTTTCCATCTGTTGCCTTAGGTCGCTTGGTAACAGACTTCCCGTACTTATCTATATATTTATCTATCATACTTATATGTTTAGGGCTAGGGTGGTAGGTACACGTACATATTTGTAGGGACGTTAGGTCTAGCAGTTAGCCAGGTATCTCATCATTACACCCCGATGAGAGACACGCACGTTTAAATGTAAATGAGAAGGTTGTACTTCTAGTTTTGAAAGAATCACACACCTAGCTATTTTAGGGCCTACGTAGGTTCAGGTTCAATGGTAGGCTAGGAAAAGTAGGTAGGCAGGAATTTATTTAGCATATTTGTTAAATCTAGGTCATGTATTTTCTTCACGTTAAATCTGGCGGGCCAAGCCGTCCTTTTTGTAGATTCAATAATATATATTACGTTATAAAGTAAAACCTGCCTGAATAGGTCTAGTAAAGTAGGCAGGCAGGAATTGGCATAAGTATTACATAAGTATTACATAGAACAAGATACAGTGGAGACGCTGAGAGTTGCAGTAGTATGAACTGTGTCGCAATTTTCAGCGCGTGATTTGTTGACTCTATTGTAAAGGACATGACTTAGGAAGAAGTTATGTCGGAAAGCAAACACTGTACGAGACAAAGGACCCGAACACACTGGTTTTTTCCTACGTTCAGTGTTGTCTATGATTTGGTATGGTAGTTTTCGATGTTTGCGAAGAATAATATTAAGGACAAGCATTTTTCGAACAGAAAGCACGTTGCTTATGGAATAAATTTCATGTGTGGGAAAAAGTCTAGGCTTGGAGTACATAACTTTTAGAACAGCCCTTTGTGCTCTTTCTAAACGAATGAGTGTAGATTTGGGGGCACCTCCCCAAGTGGCAATACAATATGAAATTACTGATTGTGCCAAAGCAAAGTAAACTACTTTGAGGGTGTTATGGTTGGCACTTGATCTTAATTTCTTAAAAATATACAATAGCTTTCTTGTTCGCGACGTGGTGCTTTTGATATGTGGTTGCCAGCTTAGGGTGCTGTCTATTAGTACTCCTAAATATTTAAAAACGTCGGTACGTTCAAGTACGTTACAATTGCATACATCCTGCGCATGCGGAAGGCAATGGTGAACTTTGATGTAGTAGTTATTTGGAGGAAAAGCTGAAGAGAGGGCGGAAAATGTAATATATTTGGTTTTGTTAATGTTGAGCGTAAGCAAATTATGAGAGAGCCAAAGAGTTACATTGCGCAGCGCGTTTTCAGCTTTAATCTTTGTTTCATTCCAATTTTTCCCTGTAATAAGTAAAGCAGTATCATCCGCATACGCAAATATTTTGCAACCTTCAAGCGAAAGCCCGCACAGATCGTTAACGTAGATAAGAAAAAGGGTCGGTCCCAAGACACTTCCTTGAGGAACCCCATAGGCAAGTGTCTCGTCTTTACTAATGACACCATCAATGACAACTCTTTGAGAACGATCACTTAGGTAACTAGAAAAAATATTATAGCGCTGCATATAATATTTTCTCTAATGCCTATAGACTCCATTTTTTTTAGAAGGTTAGACACAGACACGGTGTCGAATGCTTTAGAGAGATCTAAGAAGATCGCCAGGGTTTTGTATTTCAAATCAATATTTTGGGCTATGTTATCGGTAAGTTTTAAAACAGCGTCTTCGGTGGATTTACCAGTTCTAAAACCGTATTGATTATCTGCGAGTAAATTAAATTTAGACAGGTACAGGACACGGGGGAACACTCCTCTACTAATGCAAAGATTTATGACATGCGTAATCACAGGGGCTAGAGCGTTTTTTGTTTTCATTATAATTGAACTAGGAATGCCATCATAGCCAACAGCGCATTTGCGTTTTAAGTTATTAATAGTTCTTATCACTTCTTCCTCATCTACATCAAACAAGACCATAGAGTTTGGGATACTGTACGTGGGTTGGGTGTAACTAAGATCAGAGCGTGTTTCCTCCATAATTTTAGTTGCTAAATTTTTGCCTATATTAGAAAAATATTTATTTACTAAGTCCACAGACGCCTGTTGCGTGAATGATATATTAAGTAATTCTTGCGGCTTATTTGTAGTTTTAGTGGTATTTGTAATCCTTTTAATAACCTCCCAAGTAGCTTTTGGGTTACTGCTGGCCTTCTCAAACTCGTTGCGCTCAAATTCACATTTTAATTTTTTAAGTAAATTATTACAATAATTGCGATATCTCTTGTAAATCTTAGCTTTAACCAAATTTTTTGGGTCTTTAATATGTGTTTTATGGAGTTTATCACGATTTCTAATACATTTTAGAATACCAGGAGTAATCCATGGTTTAAGAATTACTTTTCTAGAAGGAATAACTACATTTTTAGTATACGTGTTGATAATGGATGAGATCATTTGGACCAAATAGTTAGCTGCTATTTCAGGATCGTCAATGGTGAGTATAGCTGAAAAGTCAGTACCGTTAATTTCAGTTACCACTGTTTCCTCATCAATCACTATTGATTTTCTTTTAGGCTTTGAAATATTTGTGAAGAGATCGCAGCATAACATAACAGGTAAGTGGTCTGTAAAATTGGCATTTAAAACAAGAGTAGTTGCTTTTCTATCAGTCTTTAACATGACATGGTCAATACACCTGTTTAAGCGTGTGGGTAGTAAGTGTGCAGGTAATAATCCCTGAAAAGCTAGAACATTAAGGTAGTCCTCGGACGTAGAGAAGTCATGGTCAATGTCTTTGGATAAGATATTTATATTAATATCTCCCACTAGTGCAATAGTCCTGAAACTTTTAAGTGTTTCAAGATATTTACATAAACTGTCAATAAAAACATTTGTGTTTTTGGATGGCGATCGATATGCTGCTAGGAGTACAATGTCATTTTTGAATTTTATTGTTAAGCTGCTTACTTCATTAACATCAGTATTTTCTACTGAGTGTGAGATGTGATCTCTAACATAAACTATGATACCATCGTTTTGGTTTGTCCAGTTGGATTTGTGGTACACAAAGCCATCGAGATGTGGTATTTGTTCGACGCAGCTTAACCAGCATTCGGAAAGTACAATTACATCACAAGCTATTGTTATTCTGGCTAGTAGAAGCTCCAATTCATCGAAATTTTTATGAATGCTGCGGATATTGACGTGTAAGATTTTAAGTGAAGTGCGGGAACTATTAACATAGTTTCTACAATGTTCAGGATCACAGGTATAAGATTCGGAGACGTTAAAAGCTTGTATTTCCTCATTAATACAGTTAATTGTATCATTCATGAATATTTTTCATCATTAAATGATTGGGGGTTATAAAATGTATGTGATGTGTTGTGTATTTTAATGTAAAGGTAGTGTATAGTTTTTGTGTGTAAGTGTTTGGTGTAATGCATAGTATAAAGGGGAAGGTAATGTATGTAGGATAATTGTTTTTACATAAATGTTTAAAATTAGAGTATAAGATACTGTCAGTGGGGATGAGTAGAAAGCACTTAATTATAAGACGAGATAGCGAGGCAAGATATTTCGCTAAATAATATAGTCATTCTGTAGCTTTCAGACTGGTGAGGTCCAACTCATTGTTAATGCGAATCAGCGTAGCTCCCTCTCTCTTTCTCATATAGACTTTTCCATTTTTCACCCAACAGAAGTTGAAGCTATTTGATTTCGCGTAATCGCGAGCTAGGAAAAAGATTCTCTTCATGTATGCTGTTAGGTTTTCTGAAATAAAAATAGGCTTTGCCGCACCATTTATCTTTATATGTTCAGTGGTGAGCTTATTTTTCTGCCTAATATATGTCTTGTACTGGTTCAACACCTTTTCTTTTTGTAAAGTGCTAACAAAGTCGACTATAATCGTTTTACTAGTTGCATCTTTCGACGTAGATATACGATAGACATCCTTTATATCCGAGTGCAACAGCGGGGCGTTGATAGCCCGGGCTGTGCATAGTACAGTTTTGAGTAGGTTTTCCTTGGTTTCAGGCTGAGTACCGGGAATATTTCTAATCTCCAAACATGAGGATCGGGTGTGGCGCTCGTGCGCCTCGAGTTTATTTTCTAAAGCCTTAATGTATCCATGGTCCAAAACACGTTCTTGTTCCAGCTTGGAAATTTGCTCTAGAGCTGAGTTGTATTTTTGGGTCGCGAACTCAAAGGAAGACTTGAGGTCTTCCATCGTCGCACAAAGAGTTTCAAATTTTTTTTCTTGTTCCTTCGTAAAGTTCGCGAACATTTCACGCATCTCACACATAAAGGATTGAAAGTTGGGTTCGGATAGTTTACGTCGCTTATTTCGGTGAATGATTTCGGCTCCAATAGACTCTGATTTTGTTGCTAGTGCTTTACTCAGGTCGGGTTCTGAGCTGTAGCAATCTTGCATAGAGGACGGCTGTGACGCCGCCGCCGCCTTTGCTGGTGGAGAGCGACTTAGAGGCATGTTTAATCGGCCGGTTACCAGGGATACAGAAATAGTATGAAGTAAACTTCCTTCGCCTCTTTACGGGTCCGTGTAGGTTGGCGTAGCGGCAAGCGAAGCAGCGTGACCAGTTTAGCCACAACTCTCGCGCACACGCACAAGATAGACAGGGATGGCAAGATAGTGCTCACTCGTCAGGCTTTTGACAATAGACAATAGACAATAGACAAACATTTATTTACTACTTGGCACACAGTACATACAACAACAGAATTAAGAAAGTTGTTAAATAGTAAGTAAGCAGTCGTCCTGGCATGTAGTTGTGTGCCACAGCAGCAAAAAGGCCTCGACTCAGCATTAATGCCTTGCCACGGAGAAGTAGCTAGGCGCTGGTATTCTGCCGAAACCTTCCTACAGTCACTAGACCTTGTGAGACCAATTGTATAATAAATAATGAATAAGGAAAAATAATATAATTGTGTGTCAGATATATACCCATAGATTCACTCTGTAATAAACTACATAAACGTAATTAGTTGAAAATAGATAGATATCCACTATAATACATATAAATACTTAAATACATAGACCTACTTTTATACCTAAACTATAATTATTATGTGTATAGATGTGAGTGAATGTGTGTGCATGGGTTACCCTGATTCCCCCAGTCTCTTATGAGTCTGGTTATCACAAGGTAACCCATTATATGAAGGAGCATAAATTACATAAGAAATGGTACAATAAATTAAACTGCTTATAATATAAATAAGGAAATTGAAATAATAAAAAATAACAAAATAATAAATGGGTAATAATAATATGTCCTAGCAGGAGAATGGTGCACTATAGCTACACACTCCAGGCAACCCTGTCTTCTGTTGTTCTAATAAATGTGACTTAAAACGTTTCTTAAAAGTGTACTTGGATGTTAACAGTCGAAGAGGTGGAGGAATGTTATTCCAACACTTGGTTGCCTGGTAGCGAAAACTGCCTCTAAATGCTACAGTTTTGTGTTTGCTATAATGCAACAAGTTCCTTGTCGGCCTCGAACTATATCTACTTTGAGTACTGTCCAGTTTGGAGAATAAATATTCTGGCGATCCAGATTTTACGATGCCGTGAACTAGAACTGCTAAATGTAAGCACCTCCGCGAATACATATTAAGAGTAGATGTATTAAGAGTAGATGTTTTGGTGTGTGCCCGCACACTCCGTTTACAGGTGCAAAAGTGTGTGTGTGTGTGTGTTTGTAGAACTCACGCGTGTAGCTGTGTAGTACTCCTTATAGTATTATACACACAATCCGGGCGCGCGGGTGTGTTAATGCAGTAGCTATCGGTGAGTGCGTGACACAATCTCCTTGTAATATCTGCAGTCCTATTTTTTACACTGGTTTTTATTAAGTAAAAATAATATATTTTTAATAGTTTGAGAAACGGGGGATCACTGTATATTACGTCTGAGCTCCTCAGAGGTCCAAAGGGAAAAATGATTTATTTAATAATTTTATAATTTATTTAGCCTATTGGTAAAATCTAGATCATTATGGTGGCAGCGTCCTTGCTAAGTCCAGCGGGCCAGGCTTTTCTATTTTTAGAATCAATAATATATTGTTTTAAAATCTATTCTGCTTAAAAAGGCCTATTATATATAATTATCTATCCACCTATTAACTGGGGAGAATGAGCAGTTAAGTTCTATGAGTCAATGTAAAATTGTCCAGGAATGGAATCCTTTGTTTTCATATTAAAATCCTCGCACAAGATGAGGTGATTGCCTAATAATGAATGAATGAATGAATGAAGGTGATTGCCTAATAAAGGTATTGATATATTTTATCAAGCTATTGAAGGTACTAAGACAAGCAGATGCAGTTCTTATCTTCACAATAAATCCTCGCAATAGATGAGGTACAACCAATAAGGTTCACGCTACAAAGACAGGCAAATGTAAATCTTTGATACTATCAGTAATCATGGTTAAATATATCATTGATTTCATATCTAAGTGTATAGCTAATAAGCTAACATTTAGGAATCTATTTCCTTGGACATTTCGTATTGTATTAGCAGACAAATAACTGCTTCATTTTACCTAAGTAAAAGGTATTATCAATATCAGTGATTTTTCAGCTAAGGTGCATCAAACCTTAGCTGAAAAATCACTCCCTCTTACTCCTTTGCTTGTCAAAAGACTGACCATACAATTACAGACAGTAACGAGGCATGTTCTCAACCCCCAAAAAGAAATTTTGGTGGGGGGTACCCAAGTAAGGAGACGAAACCCACAGGACGTGCGGGGCGGAGCGCGTCCCTATGCCAATTTAGAGTCAGAATGTGAGAGACAAAACTATTCATGATCACATGCCGATCAACAGAGCCAGTATGAAAGATAATTATATTCACAAGTTTTACGTCGATCGCTAAAGCCAGTATGAAAGAGAATTAGATTCATTAATCCTAATTTAGAGTCGGAATGAAAGATTCATATCAATATAATGTATTACGTTTTAGCATATATAATATACTATTTAATAATTATAAGCTGTTAAACCACTAGATTCAAGAGTAGAGAATAAAACGCCAATCTTAATCCGTTAATTCGTTAGATAAGTGTAGGGATAGTAGAAAATAAGTTCAGAAAGAGTTTCCGATCAGAATTGGTGTTAGAATAGATAATTTACAGGTAGGTAGATAAACTTAGGGTAGGCTAGAGAAATCGTTTTAAAATACCTCAAAAGAATCGGGTTATGTACAGGGCATGCGTAGGGTTCTAACCAAAGTAGCCATCATATGGCCAAAATATAAAAAACAAAGTTAAGTAGTAAAGAGATTTAAAAAGGGGGGGTTACACTGTGTACCTATACAGGGTGGGGCAAAATTTTACCTCATTGAGGGCAGTTACGAAATTGTATGGAAAACTTTTTTTTTAATTTTCGCGAAATCTTACGACTTCATTTGATAAGTTACTTTAGGAAGTGTTCCTGTTACAAAATAGAGGCGATCAAGACCAACTGGTTTTTTAAGACAAGTGTTATTTCCTGACTGAACACATTTTAAAATATTTATATAAATGCAATTATTTTTTTCTTCAACATAAACCTTAAAAAAAAAGGTAGCTGCCTTCAATGAGGTGAAATTTTGCCCCACCCTGTATAATTATTTATTTAATTTTATTCATTGTTAGGTTTTTTGCATGCCGTATTATTCAGAACCTAAATTATGTGTTACCAATGTTTATTCTTAAGATCATTGTGCAACCGGCTAAACACAAATGAGGACCAAGGAGGGCAGGTTATTATTTATTATCCAAAAACAACATAATACAATAAAAGCAACAAAATTATTCACTAAAAATGTTAGTCATTATTGAAGCAATTTAACCCTACTCCACTCCACTCCACTCACTGTACTTTAATATAACATCTCACTCACGATCAACTGATCCCAAACAAGACAGAACCTGTACTAAGAGTACGTCCGCCAGGGACTGAAACATACAAGGATACAAATTAAATCGTAGCTTTCTTCTTTGGTCCTGGCTCCGTCCATGACACAGTGTACTAACGCCAGAGGGGTAATTCCTTCATTTCCACATTTTCATGAAGCCGGAACTCGTATTCTGTGAGTTATTATTTGTTTGGACTTTGTCAACTTTCCGGATTATAATTTTTTGAACTTTTCCGTCGGGTACTGTGTGTGACATGATTTCCCTTTATGGCATAAAAATAAAGAGTTTTTGTAGGTCTATTATGTGAAATTAAAACGAAATGGATTTTTAAATGAATAAAGTTTACTTTTATCCAGCACTAGCTTTTGACCATGACTTCGCTTACGTTAATGTAGATTTAGTCAATCCGTCTAAAAATTATTTATTATTATAGATCAGGTACAGTACTTTTTTTTCTGAATAAAAGTTTTCCTTAACCCTGACATTATGTTAGTGCGTGAAAACTCAATCAAATAACTCAATCAAACAAACTAATATTCTCATTTATAATTATTATTAATTAGCATCAACCACACTTAAATCAATATTACGGCTTTTTTTTGGCAAATAACTAAACTAAGTGCAAGATTATTTCAATCTTGCACATAGTCAATGATATTGAGTAAACTCGCTCAGTCCCCAAACCATAAAACAGGGTCCTTCACTATACCCCCAAATCGGACAAACAAGTTTATTTACATCCTCTTTAAACGTTACAATCAAAATTAATTCACCGATCATGCAAAACCACTCAATTCTGAACCATCAAGAATGTAACTCACTTATTTAATCTAACCCTTTCATCCTGATTTCGACCTTTCGTTCCCCAAATTACGGTTGCAAATTGTTTGTTTCAAATTCCAATTATGGTGGATGTTGTCGCCGCTTGATGGCAGGAATGACGTATTGCCTTTCACAGATTTCATTACCGTTTAGTTAGAACCCGATTAGATGCAGCTCGAAGGTAGAGTAGGGGCCCCGACGTTGGTCCTTGTGGCAAACTGGCAACCCGTCTCGTACGCTGTTGAATCTTAATGAGCCGATGTGTTTGTATGAATGGGTTTGTAATTACGATGTTTATGTCGTTATTTAATGGTAATGGGTTACAAATAGGGCTTCAAATGAAGATTTTGTATTGTAATCGTTGTAGGTAACCATGTCAAAAGGATATGACATTTCTAATTTTGAATGATTTATGGTTGTTTATTCCAATTGGTGTAGCACAAGGCTTGAGAAATTATTTTTACCAGGTCAAGGTTTTAAAGGAATTGCATTGCCAAAAGGTATGTAACGGTAATTTTACCTTTGTTTGACCGGATTAGAATACATAAACATAAATTAAGTCTATTAATGCGCAAAATAATGAAAATTAACAACAAAGCTAAATATCCGTTACATATTGTACATAATACAATACAGTACAATAGGAAGACAATGTGTATGTAATAGGTAAGTCTTTGTTAGCGCGACGGGGAATCCCAACTCAAATAGTAAACAAAGAGAGTTTATTTCCAGATCGATGTGATTTAGCAGAATCTGCTCTGACTGATTGAATTTGAGCCGAACGCAGGCGATCTACATTAATCTAATTTGGACGGATTAGGTTACTAGCGCGCTGAAATTGAACTAGGGATAGAAGCTTACAATGCAAAGACAAAATAATGCAAGCTACAGTCTTCAAATAGAATTATTGTAACAGTTTTGAAATTACAGGTACAAGAGGTTTATCATTTTCATGCCTCAAGTTGATGGACGTAGGGCGTTGCATTGTAGAGCGCGTTGCAAAAAAAACGTGATCGACGATACAATGCTTTGTGATAGGTAATGGTTACTGATGTTAAGTGGTAATCATGCCATGTGCTTGATCCATCTTCAAGTAACGTAAAAAAACATCTAAAATAACCAAAAAATAGTTCTGCGAGCACAATAGTCTTCTTCTTTTTCGTATGAATTAGTAGCCAACTCTAGTGTCGGAGTTTTTAGGCCGCCCGATCACAGGGGATCACTATTGTTGGAGGCGCTCTCCAACGATAGTGCTCCCCTGTGACCCCAGTAACTACGAGTATACAACGTGTTCAATACTTTAAACATAATAACATTAATGTTATTATTTATTCTATATATTTATTTATAAATAAGTATCACAAAACACTAAGTAACGGTTTAGGTTTTGTACTATTAATTTGTTTTCAATGACACTAATATAATTTATAACTAAATTCTGTCTGTGGCGTCGCTCGCGTGGTACCTGGTTAAAAAGAAGCCTATATTATGTTAGTCTAGGTCTAGAATTTGGCGTGAACACATTTTGATATGACTGTAACATTTCATATAACACTTCTATAAATAATATAATACTTCTATAACCCTTTATAAAAGTTATATAGGTTTATGTGGCCTCGACAAAATAACAGCGCCTGCTGCTCTAACAGTAGGCATTATGCTGAGTGGAGGCCCTTTAGCACACACATACCTACATTTATTATCACCTTTTTCACTACCATTTTCTGTACTGTGTGCGCTAAGCACCAATATACAATGTAGATAATCTATGTCTATGAACACACTACACATTTTGTTATCTATGTCTGTACACAACACCGTAACAGCTGAATATATTTGAATGAGACTTTGCATTCTCGTAGTGTACCTAGTACAAATATAATTAAATTGTGGCTATTTAATTCATAGACAGAACAGTGGCTATTCTGGCCACATTGTTATTAGAACCGTTGCCAATCAAAGGCAACCGCGACGCAGACGGTACTACTGCTGGTTATTATTATTAATAGAGCAACACAATCACTAATCTATCTCTAATTATAGTGTCTATCTAATTAGCATTTACACTGCCTCCCTTGAGAATATCCATTTATATTATGATATTATGATCGGCATTACAGTATTACTTGAGCTTGAAATAAATGTAATAGTCAGTCATTTAATATCATAAAAACAAGAATACCCCCGCAAGATACGCTACGAGTATTAAAAGCGAGTAAGGATACTTCCAGAACACTAAACCGAGAATCACAATAGGTAAACTCAATATTCCACCGGTTACAGACCCACATCAATTTTTATAAGAGCTTAACGTAATTGGCGCTAATAAGAGCCTTATAGCAGGGTCATTAGATTGTTGTTTGAACTACAAGTTGTGGCCACACTACTTGCTTGAGCTACTGGCTATCTGGATTTTTGTTGATAGGAAATCATGAAAGAATATCTACCGCATGGCACTTCACATTAAGGTCTCATTTACAGCACTTTGCCCTACGCATAGTGCGGTAACTGAGACCGTAATAATAAATAATAAATAAATAAATAATGCTGGACTATCACACAGCATCATGTAGCCCCATACTAAGCAGAGCTTGTGTTATGGGTAATGTGTGTTATAAAATAAATAGTAAACGCAATGGCTCGAAACTTGACACAATCGAATACTAATACGTTATTACCACTAAGGGTTATGACTTAGGTACTATATATACTTCTTCCTTACTCTATCCCGCTTTAGGTGGGGTCAGGTCTCCTAATTTTCTGGCGCAAAGACAATCTATCCCGCGTTGTCGGGTGGGACAGTTCTTCCTCCGATAGGAGTGTCGTCCTGCGTGTCCACCACGCACGTAGCCGGAGGTCCTCTACCTCTCTCATGTTCAGGTAGTCGCGATGCTTTTTTCACTACATATTCCTCGTCTCTTTGCATCACGTCACCATAATACCATCTGAGACGGCTCTCTGTTACCTTTTCTTATATGACGGCCTCTGTGGCGCAGTGGGCGAAGGTCCGCCTGGGACGCAGAAGATTGCTTGTTCGATTCCCGCTGCGGGACAAATGTTTGCATGGTCTGTAGATATTTGTTTCGGGTCTGGGTGTTTTCTATGTATGATATGTATGTATTTACAAAAAAAATATATATATATATATATATATATATATGTGTGTAGTATATCAATCATGTGGTTCCCATAATACAAGCTCTGCTTAGTTTGGGGCTACATGATGCTGTGTGATTACGTCCCGCATTAATTAATAATAATTAATACCTAGGGGCGACTTTAAAACTGCGGATAAGCTTGTTACGTACTTTGTCTAGTGTTTACCATTTAGGTACTAACCTACCAGGTACTGACTATATTACTGTTAAAAATAAGATAAATTATTAAACATTTTTCAAAGCATTTATCACTTGCTTGCTCTGAAATCAAAACTTCACAAACTGTCACGGAAGGAGTAATTCCTCCGTACAAACGCATCATACAAATTCAAGTTAGACTCAGTTAGTTTGACACTAAAACTCATGATATTTTCATACATTTTTCTAATTAATTCCATTGGTAAATCGCTTGCACTCGCTCCCCACAACTAACCCGTAAGAGCATTAGTGGTCCAATCACAAACCACACACTAAGCCAGCACAGTTCGATAGTTATTGGCACAATCACAGCTTCAACTCCGCAATACATTGCGCGTCGACTACTACACTTGCCAACAACACTTTAGATAAACCCGTAATGTGAACCGTTTGAAGATATCACTCGGTTATTGAAGTTATATTTATCTGGACAAGAAGTTTATCTTCAACGTTATTTTATCGTTCAAACTATTTGATGGCTATCGAGATTGGGGTAAATTATTGATTTTATCGTTTGTGCAAAGTTTTCGAATAACAAAATAGGGTTATTTGATTTTGAAGTGAAGTTCTTCTATTAAAATGTATGATACATACACCTGTTTCATTGAAAAGGTTTGGAATAATAACCACGCATGAAATGAGTGATTTAGTTATTGCTGTATCAGTATAACCATGCGTGTTCACTATTCAATAAACAATGTTAACTAAACGGAGTGATGACAAATGAATTATTTTAAAATTATCAAACTAGATAATGTTGTTAAACAAAATGTCAGTTTAATACCTACGTTATTTTTATTGTATTTGTTTTGAAAAGTAAAAATTTTTGGCGAAATCACACCAAGAAATTGAAATGAAGTAAAAAAAAAATATAGGTCATGGAGTGGAGTAATTAAAAATATTAAGATTTCATTGAAGATTATGAAGTTTCTTCTTCCGTTGTCTAGTTGTAGGCTTAATACTAAATAAGCTGCTGCTAGAGTTGCTTTATCAGCCATATTCTTCGATGTCTATTCCTAAAACACTCCAAAAAAAAACAGATTCTTTGAAAATCATCTATGCACGATGTTGCCTCGGCGTAATATCGACTGCCGCATGCTACATCGGCCGTACGATGTTGGCGTTGGCATGCAACAAGGAGCCGCATTCCACCGTTTGTAGCATGCTGCACTGTATCACGATGTTGCTCTGGCGTAAAAGAGCCTTTAATGAGCAAGTCGGCTAAACATGGTAATTCAGTGGATACGGAGTATGTTTATTAAAAGTGTTATCAGACTTAGTTCGAAACATGTTATGTTTATTGTTGAGCTGGACTCATAAGGTTAAGTCAACAATTTTGCGCATGAACTTGGTTATAATTATTATAATAATATTACATTTACGTATTTAAGTCAGGTAAAAAAAAATTGAACCCAGGGTTGGCTAGCTCTTACAAAATAAGTGACATGGTGAGTAGGTAGGTACTTGTGCGCCTGAAGCCCATCAGTTATTCCATCAGCCGCCGCCACGGTTGATTGAAATAAGCAAAACATCAAACAATCGTTATTCCGCACGATCGCGCCGGAAATTTCCATTTTATTTGCTTTCATCTCTAATTTTGGATCATTGGGAGCTTTCTGGAATAGCTCGGGCTAATCTCTCGCTTTTTCATAAATTATTATTTCTAAAATCAGTAAGATCCTATTCGCTATTAGTAAAACCAATTACTTTTAATTTGGCGAAATTGGATGTAAGCGTTCATCATCATCATCATCAGTCTTAGCAGCCCATTGGACATGGGTCTCCCCTATAAATGAGCGCCATTGGACCCTGTCTTCAGCCTACTTTACTCTAGTAAGCGTTCACCGTTAGTCAAACTTTGAGGGATCTAACTAGTGGACTTGTAAAGGATGTACAATTTCTCACTAGAGTTAATAACTGGCCATTTTGAAATCTTGTTTCAAATCATCAGCTGGATCTCAGAAAATAAATAAATGCTGGCCACTATTACGCGGCATCATATAGCACCAAACTAAACTGAGCTTATAAACCACATGACTGATATGCTACATAAATACTTTTTTTTCAAACATACATATTTTAAAAGGAACCAAACAAATAATTGACCTCTGTGGGACAAATGCACGATCTGAAGGTATAGACTCGCTGTACCGAGCGCCAAACCAGAAAGAATACATCTTTCTGTTTGGCGCTCGGCGAAGTAACATGTTTGCGGAGTTCTGCGGAGTGCCGAAAGTGGACAACGAGTCTATCGTTTCCTAATGATGCCATAAGGGGAAGGCGGTACATTGTCGAACTTCTGTTGAGTTTTTTATGAAACTCGTCAGAGAGAGTTGGCGGAATTTGCACTAAATATTTTATCTTATTTTTTTTATATTGGATAGGCTTGCGTTTGACTTCAACTCGCCTGATGGTAAGTGAAGATGCAGTCTACGATGGAGCACGCTTGCCTAGAAGAAATGTGTTTACACGTACCTTCACACGCCCATGAACATCTTGTAATGGATTTCCGCAAAGACACGCCTGATTCAATTCATTATTTATTATTTATTATAAGTTAAGATGTAAGGGAATTTATGATGTGAGTTATAAGTCACGGGCCAGTTTGCCCAGTTGTCCAAACAGTGGCGGACCCAGATGTCTCAGGCCAAACATTGAGCCGCGGTCTCCCGCCATAATTCCTATTTGCTTGCTCTAATTACAGTTGCGGTTAATTATCGCATTGCTGAGTGTATCTTGGTACAGTCGGCGACGGCTGGATTCCCCAGAGGGTAAAAGAGATGCGGATTTGTCTTTTCCAGAGGATCTCTGTCACCTGGAATCGTGGCGTGGTTCAGTTTGGTGGTCTTAGTAGGCCATCCTGGTTTCGATCTGAGCGATTCCGTGCTTCGGAAGGCACGTTAAGTTGTTGGTCTGATCTGGTCTTGATGGTCTTGATTTTTCCTTCGCTAAGCCATGTCGGAGGCCTTCGAGCGGTCGAATAACTCCGACACCAGAGTTGGCCACTAGCGAACTACGATGAAGGAAACCTGGAACTTATAATGATTACTGCATTAACAGAGACGAAATTGTAACCTACTGAATTCTGTATCTGCAATAGACTAAAGTCATTCATTCATTTTTTAATTCAATAGCATCTGAAGTAACATAATTACCACGAATTCTCCAATGTACATTACTTTTATTTCATTTCACTACATGCAAAATTATTGGTTAAAACGCCATTAATTTTACACTACAAGAACCATAAAGATATGAGAGTGGAATTGTCGTCGGAACTAAGAGGTTAACAAACCTCCGTTTCGCCGATGATATTGTCCTGTTCTCTTCTTCAGCCACAGAACTCAGTATTTATATTTTTTCCGTGCAAGACGCACGGAAAACGCCTGGAGAAGCTTTTGGTCAATGAACGAGCTGATGAAGGGTAAACTGCCACTCTCCTTGAAAAGGAAACTCATGGACGTGCGCATTCTTCCTATCCTGACATATAGCGCACAATGCTGGTCTTTGACTAAACGTCAAAAGTTCGCCCTAGGGGTGTGCCAGCGAGCCATGGAGCGCAGCATCTTAGGAGTCAAGTTGTCTGACCGCGTGAGAAACAGCATACTGCGCTCCAAAACACAAATTGCCGATGTTGGCCATAAAGCCGCCAGCTTGAAGTGGAACTGGGCTGGACATGTCTGCCGAATGTCCGACCACTTGTGGGCAAAGACGACAACAGACTGGATCCCACCAAACACCAGACGGCGACGTGGAAGACCCAGAAAAAGATGGCGAGATGAGCTTGACGCGTATTTAAGATCTTGGCCTGTGGTAGCGACGAATCGTGAGGAGTGGAAGGAGGGGAGGGAGGCCTTTGCCCTGCAGTGGGATCAAAATGGCTGAAGAATAATAATAATAATAATAATAACAAGGACCATAAAAACACTAAAGAAAAAAATAAACCGTCATTTAAGACGAAAAAATAGTGCTTAAGATTAAAGACGGTCTGTTTCATAATAAATAAACAAGTAAATGAATAATGCTGAACATTAATCATACAACATCACCTAGCCCTAAACTAAGCAGAGCTTTTTTTTTAAATACATACATATCATACATAGAAAATACCCAAACCCGAGACAAATATCTGCAGAACATGCAAACATTTGTCCCACTGCAGGAATCGAACCCGTAACCTTCTGCATCCCAGGCAAGCCTTAGCCCCAGTGGGCTAAGACACAGAGGTCGTCAATGAAATAACATTTCAAAACAGTCAGTAAAGTCAGTTTAGGCCTGTCATTCAGGTGAACTGCATGACCTGGCTCATTCCCCGACTCCTAAGGACTTTCAAGATTACTAAGCCATTTTAGCCAGAGATGGTGCTGATTGGTTTTTGTTTGATTGTTTGAACTTTTGAAAAACTTTGATAATACTAAAGAATGAAAAAGGTTCTAATAAGCAATTTAGAAAAAACATACCTTCATTATTATAACTGACAATTTGGTCAGTAATAATGACAGTATTATCTGTGAAATAAGATCAAAATACAGTCCAATTACCTATGTTTCAATATAAAATTGCTTGGTTTTTGAACCTACCTGTTTTAACATTTCACGTGGACTGTATTCTTATTAATACCTTAGTTATACAGTTATATTGTACCTATTGTCAGATTATGTATTATGTATAATAGGAATGCAAATTAATTAGTTGTAGATTAGCGAGGACAACGTGTACTTGGAAGTGGTGACGAAAACCACAACAAAATCAGCATTTCTTAGAACTAAAAACTCGAAAAATTAAAATAATTACAATTGTAATTATTGTAAAAGTATCTACATCAATATAATAAATTCAAATCACCCAGACTGAGACAAATACTTGCACAACATACAAATATTTGCATTGAGGCGGGAATCGTACCCTTACCGAGTATTTCTCTACATTTTTATTTTTTATTCTAAGAAGCTGGAAGTTATTTTTCCACGTCCGTGTTGCGTTTTTAACAACATTTTCAGAAAATGTTGACACAATTTGTAAGTAATTAAAATTCTTTTAAAAGTAATTCGAGTTTCTAGGGATCCGAAGGAAAATGAAAACCTAAGATTACATTTATCATGATATCTTATATGTTTTTGTTCAGTCGCTAAGCCATATCGGTAGCTTTTGGGCGGCCGCTAGCGAACTATGAGAAAGTTTTGTTTTCATTATTATTTTCTTTATATAAACTTATAAATATAAAGCCTCAGTCTGCCTACCATATTGCTACACCTTTAGACAGAGTTCATGTGAGATACCTTTATCTTGTGACATACAATTTAACACCATGTGAAACCAATATACGCACGGTATTTTATTAACCCATTAATTGACTGTAGCTGGCATTTATATCTATATTTTTATTAAAATAAGACCTAGTATTATTATTGTTATTCAGATGGACTTTATCATTAACATATGCTTGGGGCAATTTAAAGATATTAACTAAAAATAGCTCTGAGCAAAAAGTGGGGGGTATCGTGTAGCTTTAGTCTCTAATAGCTTCATGACCTTTGCGAATTTTAAGTATTAAAGTGGTTTTAATGCTTTTCATAACTTCTATAAAAGTTTATTCGTGTTCAGAAAACTTTTTTGACATATACTTTCATGTTCTGTATAATGTAGTTACGGGACCCTTAGCTAAGCTAGCTCGACACGCTTTGGCCAGTTGTTTTTATACTAACACCGTATTAATGAGTCTTCCTGTTTTCAACTTTTAATGAAGTTTTAAAGATAATTTCGCTCCAATTTTCCTAAAAGTGATAGCCGTGAACAAGTAGCACCTATTAAAATCATTTTTTATGTTCTAGAAGTTTTTGTGTAAAAGTTTGATGATTAATTCTTATGACTACCTCGATGGCGCAAACCGCCTGAAACGTAAGAAGTGCGGGTTTGAGTCCCGCTGCGGGATAAATAATGCTGGACCAGTATCAGACAGCATTGTATAGCTGCAAACGAATCAGAGCTTGTAATATGAGTACCACATGTAATACTAATCCTTATTTAATAATACTTATTTACTTTTTTTGTAAATACATTCATATTAAATATAAAAACACTAAGTTCCGAGACATATATCTGTTGACCATATAAACATTTGTCTCGCAGGGGGATTCGAACCCGCAACCTTCTGCATTCGAGTCGGGCCTTCGCCCACTGCGCCACAGAGGCCGTATAAAAATATTTGCATGATCTGTGTCTGTTGTGGATTAGTAGATTTTATTTCCGACTCGCACTTGGCAGGTTTTGAATATTAATCAAAATGGCCGTTTCTAATTAAGTTAGTTCTATTGCTTTGTTCTAAATTGGGTACATAAAATCATTTATTATTTACACTATTACCTATTCATGATTAAAATCATAACGAACCATGTAGTACCTACTCTACTATTTATGAATCAAATGAATTTATACGAATTTATACGAGTATTCAAATAATCTTTATTATTTTAACATGAAAGATTGGTAAAATGTAATATTTAACACGTTCAGTGTGTATACACACATGCACTAGAGTTAGTCACTGGCTCGTACGAATAAGATGAAGGAGAAGAAGCAGTCAAAGTGTTAAACACATAAGTAGACGATAATTCAACTATACTCGGATATGTTGGTACAATGCCCAGAATATAATATTATTTGGACACTAAATAATATATTAGGTAAGTACATGAAAATATTTTGTAGTTATTGTGTATTTAGTGAAATTATTTATTATATTATATATCATGATCTATTGAAAAAAATAATAATAATGAAATCGTTATGTTTTTTGTTCAACTTATCGATTTTAATAAATCAACCGCCAGTTTTAAATTAAGAAATAACTTATTTGCAAGAACATAATGTGTATACAACTAGGTATTAAATATCTATTAATTGAAGACCTACTCGTTTTATAATCGAACTGAGATAGTTATTATCTCCAAAGTAACTTCTCGTAGTTATTACTAAGAATGTTTTATAGTTCGGTACAGATTATCCATCTGCGATTAAGCCTGTTTCTGAAGGCTGCGGACCCAAGAACTGCAATCGTTCACAGTTTTATCACAGCTATGTATGTACAGTTGGTGAACTTTGTCGATACTTGACAATAATGGGAACACATAGTTTCACATAGTTCTTGGTAGCCATATTATAGTAAATCCTAGTGTGGTGTGAAGAATGTGCACATTGACTGCTATTTATTTATTTATTTGGCGAAAAAATAAAGTTATTAACATATTACGTCAAATCTTGCATGCAGTTTGCACCTAAATTGAGATATCATTAAGCACTGTGTTTATTGTATGTACGTAGTTCCTAATTAATTATGTTAGTGTTTACTTCGTTGATGTAACTAAAGCAATACTAATTATTTACAAAACGGTGTACGGTATACTGCTAGGAATAACTCTCTATAAGGTTCAAAACTGATATGATTTATATTACGTTCAGTTCAAAAATTAGGAATAATAAAAAAAAGTTAAATGTAGGACAACAACACACGGCTGTCTCCTTCATAAGCTGATTTGTTGGCAACAGCCAATATAATAGTCTACTAGTAAACCGGGTTCTGTCCACGGCTTCGGACGTGGTACTTGGATAAAAAGTAGTCTAGGTTTTTTCTGTTATAGAACTTCATTGTTTATTGCAGTTCATTCCAATTTCGCAAAAAAAAAGCGCCAGTGGCGTTGTTTACTTCGGTTTTCTTAGCAGATCATCTTGGTTAAACAACACTCGGCTCGATCACTATTTGGATGGGTTTTTGAGCTGATAGTTTCCGTGCTTTGGAAGGCACGTTAAGATGCCTTCTTTCCTATTTTTTTCCTTTTTTTTGATGACGACCTCTGTGGCGCAGTGGGCGAAGGTCAACCTGGGACACAGAAGGTTGCGGGTTTGATTCCCGCCGCGGGACAAACGTTTGCATGTTCTGCAGATATTTGTCTCGGGTCTGGGTATCTTCTATATATGGTATGTATGTATTGACAAAAAAAAATGTATAGTTGTAATATATCCATCATGTGGGTCCCATGACACAAGCTCTGCTTAGTTTGGGGCTACATGATGCTGTGTGATAGTCCAGCATTATTTATTTTTATTTATTTATTTAAGATGTTGGTCCCAGCTTTAAAACTTCGACACAAAACAAAGTTATTATGTTATATAAAAAGACATACAAACTTCGCTTTTAAAATATTAGAAGGATCATTCAAGTTCACCAGCTGTTTGTGGCATGTCCAGGGTCAGGCCGATATCGTGGCAAGTTATCGGGTCTCGTAAATTAGATGACGTAGAAGATAGTTACTGGAGCAAAATGAAGTTATGTCGGTTTTGGGCGGGAGTACGAATAAAGAGAGTTACTGTATTTAACTTTATTTCGGGAATTTATTTGAGTTGAAATAGGTATTCTTTAGCAATGGTAGAATGGATTAATTATTTTTCCTTTGTCATTTTTTTATTATTCAAACAAAATTTACAAATTTACGAAAGCAACTTTAAACCACTGAGGCGATCCATATTCTATGTTCCGAAATATAGTAGGATGTGCGAACATTAGTGGGAAATTGGAATGAATTCAGCATAGTTTGACAAATACTGTTCACATAATATTGCACGCTGGTAGAAAACCACCTATGAACCTTATTAACGTGTATTTGATGCATTACATTTTACTTTTACTTTTGCCTTTTTATTATATAATTCATAAATGGAACATACATTTAATGTAAAAAATCTAAACTGTATGAAATAGAATAACCTATTTACTTTCATGCTGACTGATCTGTAACATTACTAAATTACCTTCGTCTCAGAGCCGTTCCAAGTAAGTTTTCTGGACATAAATGAGCTCAATGGAAATCACAGTCATACTCATACTAGAATCTCAATGGCTAGAATACATAATTGTTTTGAAAATTCGACCTTATATCTATGTTAGTCTAAGTGTTCAGCCTGCAGGTTAAACATAGTATAACTAATATTTAATATAAATTTTGGCTGTAAAAACAGTTATTTAATAACCAATTTTAAAACTTATTCTTGGATATGGTTCTATTAAATACTTTTACACTTGGAATATAAATAGTTTATGACCGGGTTATCACATAGACTACTTTTGATCCGGGTACCACGCAAACGAAGCCGCGGGCGGAAGTAGGTAATACATTATGTAAGTTTAATTTAGTTCTATATTTGTTCCGGAATACGGTTCAGCTCAAAGCAATAAACTCTTTACGAGTAATGATTCCTGTATCGACCGATTCCAATACAACTTGAGTTAGTTTGATTACTGAACTATTCATCGCCGCAAATTCCTTCTCGAAGCCACAAATTGAAACCCCGAAATAGCCCACCTGACCCGGGTAAGTGGCTAGTAATCTACTGGCTCCAGCACTGTCTGCCAGCTACTATCCTTTGTAATCGGATCTTTGAGCATTGTCGTAAAGGTAGTGGGTATGCAGTACCTAATCGATGTATCGGTATTAGGGATGCCATTTGAAAGATGCAGTTTGTAGAAATCATCATTATCATGATGAGATGAAGCACTTATCTCATGTGGATTCTGATTCTAACGTCTTCCAATCCGGGTGGTGGTTTTGAATGTTTGATGAAACTAAGTCAGTGATAGATTTACATTGAAGCTCCTAAAGAACATTAATTGCTAAGCTTCCGCCCGCTTCGCTCGCCTGGTACTCTTATAAAAGCAGCTATGTCTTAATCCAGGTATATTCCAAATATCATCCAAATGTGTTCATAGTTTTTGCGTGAAAGAGTAACAAACGAACATCCATCCATCCAACCATCCTCACAAACTTTAACATTTATAATATTAGTAGGAAGTAGGAGCCAAGTTTAAGTACAAATAATAAATCATATTTTTATTGTTTTGTATTGTTTATGATATTTGAAGAAGTAATAAGCCCTGCAGTAAGATCAGACAGGCTCATAACATAACATAATGTGACTACCCAGTACCAAACCTTAAATAATATAGGAACTTCTTTGGAGTAATATTTTTTTTCTTAAACAAAGCCATAAAGTTCATTTTTGGTTTCTTGGAACCTTAACAGACCCTCGCACATGTTTGAGTTGCCAAATGCAAGGCTAATAACTAGCGAGTTCATAAAAAAACTATGGGATAGCAGGGGAAGCTTGGGAGAATGAATAAAACTGAAGGAAGGCGAGGACTCTGCCCCGTTCGTAGGCTGCCTTAAAGGAGTCAAGACGTTTGACTGATTCTAAGCAAAGAACCTAGAAATGCGCATACGCGTATCATAGTAAGAGTTTCAGTATTATATTTCTCCAAGTGAGTTCGAGTCACGGTACTTAATTAATCTATCCTACGATACCTGGGCACATCTCAAACTTCTTCAACCTCCGCACTTCTTTAAAAAGAACCTGACAGTTGTAACATTTAGAAATAAGGGATATTATTAAACAGAAATTCACCATGGTATCGAGTATGTGAGTACGACTAACTACCTTAGATAATGTCGCGCTCTATCCCGCGGTCCGATTGCCAAATATTAAATTCTATCATATTCTCAATAATTAACTGAGTGGGTAATCGTATTTATCTAACACGGAATTTATAAATTTAATTATTGTGCATTTATCAAATATTTATAAAATATCTTTAGTACAAAGTTTGTATGTATGTTTTTATTATGGATGATGTATAACAATACCCCATAATCTAGATTAATCGGAGATACTGTTAGCTTTATGTATCCTCGTGATGTTGATCTCTAAGCGTACGATACCGGTTAGATAGTGCACTTCTCAAATCTCTTCAACCTCCGCACTACTTAAAAGGGAACCTGACAACTGTATCATTTAGAAATAGACGATACTATTGAGCAGGATCATACTTTGGTATTGAGTCTGTAAACATCAATCGAACTAGGGGTTACAACAATCTCTGTACTATTGTGCCTCTATGCATTATTCCGATACCTCTCCTCAAGGTATCTGGGGATTGTTACTACTGCTATTCATCCTTATAATTTGCTAATGTAGAGTCACGGCTTTATAGTAAAATTAGAGTCACGCGCGGTCTGAATACGCCGTCGTCATCATATTTATGTAGTATATTTTTATCTTGCATGGCGGGAGAGGCTCGTCCAAGTCAGGATTGTCGAAGGCTATCGGAAAGTGCGGATCGGGCACTTTCCCTACGCCTCGGGGTAGCCGCTATCATAATAATTAATAAAATAACCGACTCTTAGATATTTCATCAGTATTACTAAGAAAATTACCCTCCAATATTTAATTATATTTACTTTTAAAGATTTTACTTAGCCTGGGGTCTAAGGTTGACTCACAATAAGAAGATGTATTATGAACAGGGCTCGCCAGATGTTAAGTGACCATTACCCATGACGAAGTATTGCACCGTAGGTCATTAATGTTTGAAACCTACGATGCAACGCCTAACTTGAGGCATGACGATGATAAGCCTAATGTGTCTGTAATTTCAACGGAACTTACACTTTTCAAAGCGAAACATAGCAGTGTTGCTTTACGACAGAAAGACTTATGATAATACTTCGCCAGATAAACCCTTTACAAACAGCTGTACTACTGCTAATTTCAGGACATTACAGTACAAATTCCTACTTTTAAAATGAAATCTGGTAAAATGCAATTAAAAAAAAACCCAACCCTTTTCAAATCTAATCGGAAATTTGAAGGGGCACTTTTGGCCATCCATTATGCCGTGACTTCAATCAAGTTCGATGGCTAAACCAGTTGACAGCCCTAACGCTAAATGTCTCCACTCTACATGTCGATAGTAAAATGGAAGTTGACTCGAGCGCCGGAATTAAGTGGAATCGGGATTGGATCGCCAGCGGCGTCATCGAGATTATCATACTCGTATGTGAGCGTCTTCACGACTGATAAATCTCGTTGCAGCTTCTTGTTTGTAGCTCAATGACAGCCTTACGAGTTACAGTAAGATAATTAATTGAGCTAAACGTGTGTAGTGATTTATTTCTCTTAAATCGACTTCATTATGGATATTACCAGATTATTGCTCAGTACGTAAACATATACCTATAAGTAGTTATAGAAAATCGGTACAAAATTATCCAACATCATAAAAAATCACAAATTTGGTCCCTGTTTAATTATTTTTGCAAAAGTTGTAGGTAAAGAGGATGTAAGGGACTCCAACGTTCATATTTTGAACCCAAGCCAACCTCACCTGCACGTGGTGCACCCTGCTTACTAACTAAAGGGGCTCTGGCTGCCGGCTGAATGCGGCATAACACAGCCTTACACCGACAGAGGTAAATTCTCTGACCACTGATGGGCAGCAACGTTGGCGGTGCGAGAAGCTCTGCCCTGCGATCCCCAACCCGCATGCCCAGCGTGGGGATTATGGGCATATCCATCTTAATTAAGGGAGGCCTGCTGTAGACGGTTATAAGCTATTGTGGTGTAAAAGTGTTGTAAGTATAGGTATAATTTTTTATTCTATATAAAAATGGAAATCTATCTACATATCTGAATAGAATAAACACTAAAAGGTTACGCTAGTAAGAGTAATATCCATGATTATTTTAAATGATTGTTACAGATGAATATTAAAAATATTCAATTATTTGTGACCATCAGAGTGACACAGAGTAAATTCTTGAATGGGTTTTTATAAATAATAGCGCAATAACAGTAATAATGTCGAATAACAGTTTTCTAACTGATGAAAACAAATTGATGAATAAGAACAGTTTTCTCAGAATTTATTCATTTACTTTAAATTTCAGTGCTATCTCAAAATGTTACGTTATGCTACGTTGTACGTTTACGTTGTACGTTTACGTTGTACGTTCACGTGGACTGATTCAAAGGTAACGCTTTAATCAATCTGGAGATTCCTGGCGGAGGCAGGAATTTAATCTTCTTTGAGATTTGAAAAACGAAAACCTTACGATTTCCAGAACATGCGGGCGAACGGAACTATATTGATTTAAGCTGTTCTTAGTTGAGATAAAAACTAGCAAAGAAATTGTAGGAAAAGTTGCCGGATTGGTTTTCTTGCGTCTTAGCCATAATTTACTGTAATTTAGTTGTGAGCGAATTTAAAAGTGCTCGTGAAAATAAGCCTTGTCAAATTCAACTTATTTTTATAGCAAATTTTGAAGGTAAAATCTTATGTTTATTACATTTATTGCGTTGGATATAAAAATTGGCCAGAATTTACTTTAGGAAAAGTAAATCTTAAATGAGGCCTATATTTCAGTAGAATATTCGCCTCATAACTCACTTCACGAAATCACTCTGAAGCACTCCTTAATAACACGATATTAAACTTTATAAATCAAAGAGGATCTCCGGTCACCTTAATCCAGCATTTCAATAATCCACTACCCAGGGGTGGGAGCTACCCCAACTCACTTATAATTTGATGCCATTGTAAAATAAGCTTTGAAACGATGGTATTAGATTTTAATTAGGTTGAGTCTGACCAACTTTGTTTCAATTCAAAGAAAGTTCTTTACAAAATCCAACACAAATATGTTTATGATTTTTTTCCATAATTTCGTTCAGATTGTATCGCGGCAGAAACAAGTGGTAATAATGTGGTACCCACATTATCATAAAGTGAAATATTTGACCGTTAGTGTTACCAGCTACCCTGTGGGCCGGGGCTCCACCGGGGCTCATAAATCAACCAGCTCTGACCTGTTTATTAATTAAGGTCGGGATAAGCAACACTTGTCACCTCGTTCGAAATGTAATTTCAATTTTGAGTTACGTGATTTTGTACATTTGAAGTTATTAACAAAAAATATTTCAAGTTTTTGTTAGTGAAGCTTAAATTCACTTTTTTAGTATCGCCGAGAATTGGAATTACTCCTATCTTCGGGATCCAAGCCAACCTCACCTGCTCATGGTGCACCCTGCTAACTCACAAACGGGGCTCTGGCGGCCGGCTGAATACGGCACAGCACAGACTAACACCGGCACAACTAAATTGCTTGACTACCAATGTGCAGCTGCATCGGTGGTGCGAGAAGCTGTATCCCTAACCCGCATGTCGAGCGTGGGGATACGTGGGCATATCCCCCTTTAATAGGGCTGCTCTATTTGCAGCAGTGCACTGCTAGACTGATGTGTGCTGAAAAGATTGAAATTGGAGTCCACAGACAATTTTATTTCAAAAGAAAGTGAAAGCAATAACCCGTCCTTGCAGTCGGGTAAAGAAATATTGATTACCAATTTATAAGTATTTAGTATCTCAGTCACCATATAATTAGCATTATCTAATACTAATATTCCCCATTTTCATTCGATACTCGTATGTAGTCAGCTCCATACTATTGAATAAAATGGAAAAAAAAGAATTTATACAAGTACTACATTCAGTGCAGTGCTCATCATTTTTGTTGGCCATATTCATTATCTTTTTGACAAAGTATAAAATAAACATACTGTAATTCTGTAATTCTGTATTGTACACGGAAATAATACAAACAAAGAGTATAGCAAAAAATATGTACAAAGGATGATGTAAACTCGGGACACTCTACATTTCTGATACACACAAAAAATCGTATCTACCATACAGTTTTTTATTTATTATTTATTTATTTAGGGCTTCCAATGAGTCAACTCTTAAACTAAAACTCTCTTACTTTTAAATTCCTTCCCTTTTACTCAATAATATATTTTTTTTGAAACTATTTTTGTTTTTATAGGTGTAAGTTTTTATTTAAGTATCTTCTTTCTGTCTCTTCTTTGAGCACTTAAACTATTATTTAAATATTAAATATTTTTATTGACTATTTTTAAATATCTTGTTCAATGATTTGTTATTTGAATTATATGTTTTCATATACAAATACAATTCGATTTGTACTTGTTATACTAGAGGATACACTAACCTATAAAATGAATGCCTTGGTCACTTTGGTGGTACAATTAAATAAATAAATATGATCAAAGTGCTGTGGATTTTGTTATACAATTAAACAACGAATTAACTAAGGTAGAGTATAATCTAATAGCGTTATATTTAGCCTGACTATTTTGTTCAAACTAAAAAAAAACAGAATACTCAAGGTTCTCGTGAGTCAAATATATAAAAAAATATACGTACAAGTCATGACATAGATGGAAAACCCCTCGCAATTTGTCTAAGCGAATCAATCACATCAGAATGAGATGGTGAAAGCAAAATGGCGGATGATCCCGATAAATCTAGACATCAGGGCTAAAGACCCGTCTGTCTGTGATAATATCTAGAATGCTTCGGAGCGCTTTTATAGAATTCATCGTAAAAGTCAAGAAAATTGAAATGATAATGAAACTCGTCTTGTCTGTTGTGTCCAATTTCCCCCAGTTTTAAATTTTGCAAATAGCCTTAGTAGCAATAAATAATTAAAAATCATTAGGGCTCTTCGGCTTAGCAATAGTTTTACAATTTCTTCCCCTTTTTGCATACAATTCTAAAATGCATATACCGATTGTAATGTTTGACCTTGATTCTGACTAGCCCCTACAGATAGATAGGTACATAGCAAACTTCTCACACTGACATAAACACCACAAAACAATAATGAAAGTACCTACAATGGGCGGCGTTAATACATCTTCTAGACAACCGTTGGATGAACTGGATCAGCAGAGGTTACGGTATCCTCAATATATTCGTTTACTGAGCAATAATGATAAAGATGGAGATAATCTTAGTAGACTAAAAGTCGTTTTATTATTGCTTTTGAAATAAACCTTACATCATTGGAGGAAGTTGGAGGCCTATATCCCTTGCCAGGCAATCCACGAACTACTTACAACTCTAGGCTACGATTTGATTATTTCCACAATTCTCATAATCTAATAACATTTGGCCCGGAGCTATGCAAATAAACTCATTACCAAGACCCAATTCAATTATCAGACACAGCGCGAAAATATCACATTTCATGAAGAAACCCTGTCCGAGTGAAATCAAATATGATTGGATTGGAATAAAGTGCATTCGACAGATTAATATAGGTATTCGAAAAACCGCTGGACAGTCTCCGATATCGCTGCTATCGATAATTGAGACGATGTATTCAATATTCAGATTTTATATTTCTGCCAAATTTTAACATTCACATGACTGGAGTGTGCACAGTTCAAAAATATAGGCTAATGATTAACCAGGGCCTACCTACCGTACAGACTTTGTTTTAATAGAAACTGTAAGGACTAACATTAACATTTTCCTATCTCAAAATGATCATCATCATCATCATCATGAAGCGTTCATGGCGAGGCTTACTTCGGTGCTCTTAGCAGATTATCTTATTTAAGTAATACTCCGCCCGGTCTCTACTGGGATGGATTACCGTTTAGTGAGTAGTTTAGTGCTTCGGAAGACACACACGTTAAGAAGTTGGTCCCGGCTTCATCAGTCGTCCAGTCATGTCGGAGGCCTTCGGGCGGCCTAAAAACTCCTGCAGCAGAGTTGGCCACCAGCGAACTACGAAGAAGGAAGGAATTATCATCATCAGCCTATAGTAGTCCACTGCTGGACATAGACCTAGATCAGAAAAGTATATTGCCATAAAAGTATACTATATACTTGTACATTGTCTTCCTTTTTCAGGTATCTAATTTTGGGATAATTATCATTATTTAAATGTTATAGTTACATACATAATTTTATATCTTGGGTAAAATATATAACTTTTATTTATTTCTGTCTTTCTTATTATGTTATGTCAACATAGTGCCACATTTTTTGTCTAACATAATATGCTAAGCCAAATTAATATAAAAGTTTCACTACAATGATTGTAAAATGTTATCAAAATGCTATTTAAAAGCACATCCGCTGTTGACAAATCATAAAACTTGTGAAATATCTTTCCCTTTGTGTTACAAATGTAATTTATATAAAGACTCTACAGAGCTGTCATCGCAGAACTAAGAACGACGTACTGCAGAATATTTTACCGTCACTTTGAGTACAAATCTCATTTGTGCCTGTAACTGAGCCACAGCACAAATAGCAGTGCTTTGTGCTCTAAAGTACGTAGTTATGGAACGATTTTTCATACTTCGTTTACTATCTGTTAGCTGCTTTGATTTTGTTTTATTTTACTACTCGAATATTTTATAAATTTGTATTTGTATTTTGTGCATGTTACATGTGAAAAGAGGAAATAAATGATTTGTTTTTGATTTGATTTGGAAAAGTACGCGTAATTCCTGACATTTTTTTTAATTTATGAACTCTATTTCTAACAATTTCTTTTAAAGCTTTGCCCATCAATAGATGGCTAATCATCATCATCATCATCATCTCGGCCCGGAATCCCCACTGCTGACTACAGGCTGCGCTTAACTTTTGCCAGTCTCCTCTGTCTCGTTGCCTCTCATCCAGATATTCCCAGCAACTTGGATGACTAATATTTATGCTAAATCAATGAATAAACTTGGCTAAATTAAAAAAGTTGACCCTAAAAGAATCTGTGACTCCTTCTTATGAGTTTTTAGGTCGCATTATTATGATTGTTATAGCGGTTTTCGCGATCAGCTAGGTATTTGGATGTCATCAATTGGAACTTTAACTTGGCTTGCATAAGGCTCAACTGGACCACCGAAATAACTAAACTATTTTGCACTGGCAACTCCCTTGAGTTGCTAAGGGGAAAGAGGGGAAGTAAATTGGTGTTGGTTGGGCTCTCGGTACTCTTTATATCTATGGTTATCATATCACTGCTGCCTGGGAGGCCGATTTTGATCGCCATTTTTATTGATCGTCGCTCCTTGTGATGGGGCGTTCATAGTTCACCATTAAGCCCGGCTGCTGACAGAAACTGGTAGGACCTTGTTTGGCAGGGAATTCTCGTAGCTCCTCTAGGTTTAAAGAGAATTTGTATTCATGGCAAATCATCTTAGATACGCAACACGACACCCGGTTACTATTTAGATGGCTTACCTCTTAGCGGTATTTAAATAACATATGGATTAAAAAATTATATCACTTTGACAATATTTTTAATCAACACGAATTATTTTAATACTTGCCTAAGTTGGTGAAAACTTGTTGACTGAAGGTTTACTCTAGGGTCCAACTGTAAGTAACTTTGAAACCCCTATTCCCTGTGCAACCTGGTAATATTGAGTTTAATTATAGAGCAATAAAGCTCATTTTGCTCTGCAAGCTGTGTCAAAGTGACTGGTTGGAACTAGTTCCACCGCTCAGTTTTACAACTTAAATATTAAAATTCGGTGCGTCTGTTTCTTTTACAGCGAATAAAAGTTTTTTATTTCTCAGTCGAGTATTCTGAGCAAAGATAAGATAATCATCAATGGTATAAAAGTATGAACATAAATGTTAGAGTGTGGAAGGTAAAAAGTAATTCTTTTTTAGGGGTGGACAAGAATGAACCTTTTAGGATATGGATCAAAAATCAAAATCAATTTCAATATTTAATTTATTTATCAATAAATCAATCAAGTTTTTCATTCTAGTCTTTAAACCCAAGTTTTTTTTTAACACGTACCTGCACAGAAAAATTCGTGATTCAATTTCAAAACTTTATTTTAAATAACCTATACTATCCCACAGCTGGACAAAGGTCTACCCCATCTCCTTAACTTCAAAACTTAGTTAAACAAAATCTTTAAAATATGCCTACTAAAAATTTGATTATTTAAATAATATATATGCCTGGTGTATAGTTAGAAGCCTTATGATTGCTTGTCAATAAATTTAAAGTTGTTTGTTGCCGTTTCTCGTTGAGCTTGTTTGCGTTTGAAACGGTGTAAATTCAGTGGCAAAAACTTAGCTTTACCGACGGCTCAAAGTGATCCTAGGATCTTATTGAATAAAGAATATTTGAGTTTGAGTTTGAGTGAATCGTCACTTGGTTTGTTCATTCGTCTTGCACTTGCCATTCTATTCGTATTCGATGGTTCGGTAAGAACTGTTGTTACTCTAAGGCAGAGTTTAAAAGTTGTTTCTTCTTTGACTCTTTAAAAGTCCACTCTTTTGTAGAGGTTTGTCTTTGGGCTTGTGTGTGTACATATATGTTCTGTTCATACGAGTATCTACTTAAAGAGTAGGTTGGGTAGTAACTGAGTACAGAACTGTTTTTAAATAGACTTAAACAAGTAAAACCATAGTTTCATCAATATGAATTTTAAAATTGAATTTTTGTTATTTTTATATAAGTAGTAAATTTTAGTATTGAAGTTTTGTCTTGAATTAATTATACAAGTAACATAATACATAACCTCCCACTTACCTACTAACTTAAGACTATGTCTACCTATCTACTTTTGAAATCTACTTTCTCGTATTAGTTCATGTCTCGTATAATAGTTTTAAGGCCTCTAATATGGCCTGTCGAAGGGCTTCCAGAATTAAATATAGTGGTATATTGTTGATGATGTGTAATCTTATCTACTAGGATCTTCATTACCGTGTATTGGCAGCTATGTGAGTATCACACTAACATTACTACAAATGGAAAATATTTGAGTTCAAACAACATTGTCTGTGTCGACTAATTATTTACCAGTCTGATGTTTATTTTGTATCTTGTCATGAACCATGTTATTATTACCTTATACTATCAAACTCTTTGTTTTTACTGAATTTATATTCACATTCGATGTTCGGGTGTTTATATCTGTGTGATTCTAAGAGAATAGCGGTTTCCCAAAATTCATCAGAGATGCACAGATGTTTTGTCTGGTTGAATATCTTCTCAACAATTCATCTGCACTATACGAGTACATATTGGTCGCCGGTTCATTTTTACTTGAGTTCTGCTCATAATAATCAGTAAAAAGCTCACGAACTCGAGAAAAACACACAAAAGAGTTTCATGAAAGAAATCTGGTGAAAAACATTTGAGATATTTTCATAAAAGGGTTCGGATTAACAAAAACTAAATAAGATGGAAATATTTTTACGATGAAATAAAAGTTAGTTTTTCTTTGTTGATGTTATTGCGATTGTACTCGTAGTATTCGGGGATAATGTTATTTGACGTTTCTGTTACGTAATACATGATATGAAGCCTTTGTGATATAGGTACTGGGTGTTTTTATTTTTAAAGAGTCAATGCTAGAGGTTTTTTGAACATGAGATAATATCACTTAAATAACTTACTGGATTGATTAATTCTACCCAAATCCTTCTTTATAAATCATAAATATTTACAAATACTTTGACTTATCTAAAGCGTTGGCAGTAACCACTGTCGTCGAATGTATGATCTTCGTTTGTTTCCATAATCACGCAGTTTATTACAATACCCTGGCTATAAAACCATTTCTGTATAGATAAGGAAGACGTCGTGATTTGAATGTTATTGAAAATAGCAAAGATTTCGGGAAACCCCTCAAGAAAAATATATTTTACTGCCGCAAAAACACATCGCGAAGTGTAAACACGAACGAAGAAAAGGAAAACCCTGACTTATGACAAACATGTAGTGTCTCACAGAGATTACGCCAAATTTTATTACGCCCCTCGAAAGCAACGATCCCTAAAACGTTTTCAACATCGTGGTCACAGATTCACAGTAAAATAAGGCGTTTGAGTGAATTCTCAAGCGTTTTCTTGTGTTGGGTTCAATTCGGGGAGTCGCGACGATAGAATAACAATAGGGGAGGCACCGGCCGCACTTTGCCACGCCGAAACTGTCTCCGCGCGGGTCGCACACGGTTTGTTGCTGGGCCGTTGAATTTGGTTAAGGAAAAATCGTCGGTTTTATTTGGTAAATAATAAGTCCGCTATGAGACATGACTTTGACGTTTTATTACCGAACAGTCGAGCTAGGTTGGAGCTTGATTATAACGTGCATTAATTCGAGATAACACGACGATAAATCAATTATCGCGCCTCGCGACAATGACGTACGATCGGTTGCAAATTGCCACATTGTTCATTTTAATCCATTATTTATAGTTCACCAAAACTTTAAGCCCGAAGGTAAATGAATTCTGGCTACAAAAAGGAAAATATAAATATTTTGTTAATCCCAAAATTCGAAATTGTAATATTTCTTTCTGCTGACATTTCCTTTGCCGCGTGCGCTGGAATGAAATGGGAAATTACAAATGTGCCTTTGACTTCAAAAACTTTCTGGCTTTTTATTAGTAGCCTGTGGGTATAGGTGCTCTTACGAATGGATGAAAGGCCCTTGTACACTCGCAGCCAAGAAAAATAGGATAATAACGGACGGTCAGAAGGGCACTTAAAATCGTTGGTTCGTGAGTAGACTCTACAAGTGCTTTATTTTTAGGGTTTCACGGAGAGGAAGCTATCGCGCGGAGTTTTAGAGAGTTATGGAGTGATTGTGTGTGCACTCAAATGTACGTTTTCAGAACTATGAGCGGCTCGTAGAATAAGATGATTATTATTATGGTTATTGTGAGTAAAACTTCACGCACAGATTGTACTTAGAATAAAGAGAAGACGGCTCAAGTGGAATGGCTCACAGAGGGAATAGTGCTTCCAATATCACAAAAACATTATGGTCAGTAAATAAAAAAACGGCCAAGTACGAGATGCACTCGCACACCGAGAGTTCTGTACTAATATTTGTGGTATGAAAAAAGTATTTTTGTGATGTAACTTCGAATTTACGGTTGTGGGATTTTTTTCAACATAAATCTTTTTAATTGCATTGACTTTGAAGTTAAATTTACACAGACAAACGGACAAAGAGGTGATCCTTTAAGAGTTCCTTTTTTCTATTTGAGGAATCCTAAAAAGGTATGCATTCATCGTTATTTTTAAAATATACCTATTTCTTAATGTTCTTAAAGAGTGCTTTTTTGCTTTTTTTATCTCCCGCAAAGACACATAAAAATCCAAACTGAAAAAGTTCACAACTGGACTAAAGCAGCCTTAAGCCACCTTCATCCACCGACTTTTGTAACCCTCCGTGGTATCTCCGGACCATCGTGGGTGGCCGTTAGCGGGACCCTGTCTGATCCCCGCATTATCAGAAAGCAACTTATCATGTTGACTGGCATTTTTACCTTTCTCATCCTCGGACTCTCTCTATCATGATTAGGCACCATCTTTTATCTCTGTCTGTTTTTAATGGGGTTAGATCAAAATCTCTGAAGGCGAACTGACCGATGGGCTTTTTGAGTTACCTTTAACTGTGTTTGTTTGGAGTTAAATGGCTTTTTGCGCGGAACTCGGATCTTTCATCTTAGAAGTGGTATTTGTTTAAGAGTTCTATTGATGGAAAAATCTTTTATTCCCTTTGTGCTTCAGATTCCCTTTGTTTTTCGATTTTTCTAGGAGCACGGAATTACTTCTAAAATAAAATTGTTTGTGGCGCAACATTTTCATACATTTTGTTTTATCTTGTTCAGGCTGCATGTTCGTTCAGTTAGCTATTTACATAATTTTGGCATTATTGCTTATTGTCTACAAGCTTCCGCCCACGGCTCTGCTTTGCTCGTGGTATCTGTATAAAAATCTTATGTAAAACATAATCCAGGTCACAAACAAAGTAAAAATAAATAATAATTTATCCGAATTCGTTTAGCTGTTACTGAATTTAGTGCTAACAAATATACCTAACCTACTATCACGCACACAAACTTTCCCATGTAAAATATCAGTATGATAGTGTAATTTACGAAACTCACTAAGCAACAAAGCTTAAATAAATACTATTTCATATATACAATGAATATTTCCTGTAGTTAAAGTGTTAAAGTGAAAACCCCGTGTGAAAGAACGAAGTTCAAACGGAATTGTGACTCGAGCACTGATTTGTATTTAACTACAAATAAATAAATATAATAAATAAATAATGCGAGACATCATCACACAGCATCATGTAGCCCCAAACTAAGCACAGCTTGTATTATGGGAACCACATGATTGATATATTACACATATTTTTTTTTTGTAAATATATACGTATCATATCACGAAACCACCCAGACCCGAGACAAATATCTACAGAACATGCAAACATTTGTCCCGCAGCGCGAATCGAACCCGCAACCTTCTGCGTCTCAGGCGAACCTTCGCCCACTGCACCACAGAAGCCGTCATCTCAACTTATATTATTATCTTATGATTAACAAATCGCAACTTAAATTACAAATCAGCAAAAAATTGGCCCCTGATGATGTCTAAGCAATAAGGCAAAAAATGTAGATCATATGCATCAAAAAGAAGAACATATGAAGGAAACCCAGAACCCACACACAAAAAAGGACCTGACAAAATAAAAAAACAATACAATTAAATAATATAAATATCCAGGCAGACAGGCGTGGGATCAGAAAAGCCACTTCATCATCATCATTAGTCTATAGCAGTCCACTGCTGGAACAGAGGCCTTTCCCAATGAGCAGCTAATTCATAGCTAACCCCAACACGTCTTAGCATATTGCTCCACGGAGTTGCATGTATGAGCATTCTTCTGACAGGATAACATGCTACTAGATAATAAATTGTTAGTGAACCTCAATAACATTCAATACAAACTGTCGAACGAGATTAGAAAAAGACTTACACATGAGCAGTTGTCAAAAAATACTTCAGACTTTTCGTTAGCTAAAAGCACGAGAACATTCGACTCCAGCTCTGCACCCACTGGTCCATGCAGACTGGTATTAGCATAGGGACCGGCGAATCATGAAATAAAACGATAAAATTATATTCTATCGAGCTTTTACTGGATTGCTTTGGTATTACCTTGATGATGTCAAAGTGTACTTTATAGTTCTTTTTGAATAAAAATAAAATGATTTGATTTGATGTCTAGTTTTCTTGTAGCGCCTGTGTCATGAGGGACATAGAAGATCTCACATAACAATGACTTTGTAGCATAAACACGCATAGTCTATTGTCCTAATGATATTATTAACGTGGAAGTCTGTGAGGATGTATGCAGAACGGCTGAACGGATTTGGATGAAACTTTGAATATGCAGAGTATAAGAGAATATATAGAGCGAAGCCGGTGGCGGAAGCTAGTGAAGGCATAGAACATTGTCACATAACAATGACTTTGTAGCTTTAAAATCACATAGATCTTGATTAAAATATAGCTAGACTAAATTCAGTCGGACATTGGCATAATTGTGTCAACTTGTCTCAAAAGCCGATGGTCTAACCAGCTTAGAGACGAGGGAACGTCGTTCTACAGTGTGGTGCAAGATGGCCACAAATCTGAGTCACTGGAGACAGACCATTCACGTCTGCAAGACATCACATAGTGATCACGATCTTCAGGAATGAATTAACGACTTCAAAGAAGTCACAAACACCACAAAGGAAGATTTGAAGTGGCTAGACTAAAAAAAGGAAAAAAAATTAAGAAGTCACCTTAAAAAATAAAACGAAGAAACCATGCATGAATCAATATATTTTTTTACTTTTATGTGAATCGAGATTTGAGAACCAATTACGGACATTCAATTCAATAAAAAACAAATAAAAATACCCAAAAAATTCTAAAATCCAATAGTTTCAACATGATAGCCGAACAAATATTTTCGGCTATCATGCTCGATAGTGCTGTGCTAGGCTTGGTGGCGGATTTTTGACCTGAATAAAGTCGTCCATACTGGACGACGAGACGACTGCGACGAGAACCGAAATGTGTATGCGATGTTTTCGCGAGAAGTCCCTGTGAACTTATTGCTTCAACTTATTGCAGAGAGTGGACAGGCTAACACAGTTCCCGATACAGACGACTTGGAAAAAATCTAGTGTAAGGTCAAATACGGTACTCACAGTACGTCTAGTCCTCCAATTCAAACTCGCTCACCGAGGCATGGAACGAGCTATGCTTGGAATCTCTCTGAAAGATAGAATCAGCAACGAGCCTATCCGACAAAAAAAAAGTATTTGACATAGCTCAGAAAATTAACGAACTGTCCAGATATGGATCCAATCCAACGCAACTGGACTGGATCCATATCTATATATATGTTATAAATATCTATAACATGCTGCCGAAGAACCGACAACCGGTTGGGGTAAACGAGTTCTTGAGTGGAGTCCACATCAAACGTAGTGTAGGACGCCCTCCGGCCAGGTGGGGTGACGATCTGCGAAAGGCTGCTGGTTGATGCTGAATGCGTCGAGCTCAGGGCAGGGTGGCCCTCATTTTCATATGTTTAGCAGTGGACTGCTATTAGGCTGAGGATCATGATGATGTGAGGTCAAGGCTATAATTATATACTTATTTGGTGCGATGTATGTTAAATCAAATGTCTTTGTTGAAGAAGCAATGCCCCGTCACCATCCGTCACAAGCTATCATTACCCGTCTAATTTAGCAGTTGAACTGCTCCTTGTGTCAACTATCAGTGATTTCCCAAGGGCACTGACTGTTCCGTACACTGTACACTGTGTTCTTAAGGCTGACTGCACACCAACTTTATGAATACGTTATTGAAATTGTGTTCCGGCGAGCGTGAGCTATTTCATGTGTATGATGTACCAACGGAGGTGATTCAGAATTAAATGCTTGTTGTAGGGAAATACATTTAGAGGTTTAGTTAGTTATATTTAATAATTAAACGAACTTACCAGTAAGTGAAGTTCTATTGTAATTATTTTCGGCTTCGTCCTCTATATTAGCAAATAGATAAACATGTAGTAACGCACAGAGATCACCAGTCGCACTTTTTTGAGAGTTTCCTTAAAAAACTCTTTTGTATTTTTGTGGGTACACATATAATGAGTACTCTTTGACAGAACCCTGACTTCATTTAGTTGAGATTAATGGAATATTTCACATTATGGGTGGGATCAAGATTTGAATGAATTCATAGACTAGGTCTATAAATTTAGACCTAGTCTATGAATTTACTCATTAAGTAGGTGGGTTGCTAATATATTCGGACGAAGCCTTCGAATATTTACAATAGAACTTCACTTACAGGTAAGTTCGTTTAATTATTAATTATTCTCGGCTTCGTCCTCTATATTGGCAAATAGATAAACATGTAGACCTTTAGAGATAAAATTGTGAAATATTGCCCTTATAAATAAAATAAAAAATTGTCTTTTCAAACTCAAATAAATTACTTATATTCACAATTACTTATAAAGTTTATGTAACTAAAAATGTATTATATTTCTATAGAACTGTTACAAATAATTGCATGGGCGAATAATAATTAATTATTACAATCACAATTATTCAAAGGTTTGTTAAAAAATCTAAAGAATGTATCAGAACTGGTACTCCAGTTTTCCTGATAAACTCTATACTTACACCGAGACGGTGCGCGTGCGATGTAGCGGCGTGATACATCGCACGCCGCTATCTCACAACGTACAACGGATCCAACGACTTATTGTCTGACTGAAGAGGCCTTGGTGCGGTCTCTTAAGTGCAATATACCAGGTTTGGCATTCCCTGTTAATAGTTCTGTTCTAGTTAAAAAGTACTATAAAAATTTTCCAGGGCTTCCGCTTTTTGGTCAAAAAATGACAGAACTAAAATACGCTCCGTAGAGCCTATTCGTGAGGTTTTTAATAAATCTGTTATCCTAATACAAATATTTGACGTTGATACTGATATATAGTCAACTTTAATATTTGACAAGGTTTGTTGCACCCTGTGCGCAGTTACTAAGGCTAGCAATGTAAAACTAACTTCTGTGAAATGATTTCAAGTGAATCATCATTTGGCTAAAAAATTGTGAATGTACTTTAGAACAATACTTGGATCCCACGTTGCGTTGAATATGCCCTTGAAATAACGTTTTACATTTTGATCAAATTCAACATGTTCTCCTATAATTAAGGCAAGGGCAGAACGACAAGTATGAGTTCCATAAAGAGAGTACCATATTGTGCACCTCCGTTGTACAATTGGGTGAGAAAACTGATTATATCAGAAATTGATGCATTATAACAATCAATTTTATTTTAAAGCCTAAATAAATAAACCATTATTATGTAAATATACCATTTTTTTTATTTAAAAAAAATCATATTGTTTTATTGTCAAAGCAGGAGATTGTCTTTTCAAAAAAGCTTTCCTGATAGTACTGTAGTAGTGACGGCCTCTGTGGCGCAGTGGGCGAAGGTCCGCCTGAGACGCAGAAGGTTGCGGGTTCGATTCCCGCTGCGGGACAAATGTTTGCATGTTCTGTAGATATTTGTCTCGGGTGTGGGTGTTTTCTATGTATTATATGTATGTATTTACAAAACAAAAATTATATGTGTATTATATCAATCATGTGGTTCCCATAATACAAGCTCTGCTTAGTTTGGGGCTACATGATGCTGTGTGATTACGTCCCACATTATTTATTTATTTATTTATTTACTGCGGCCACTAGGGTAATCCGCATGTACATACGAGTATTGTGATTGCTGAAATGAGGGATGTAAATTGGTTTCCTATTCGGTTGGAAAATGAATGTTTGTAAACAGATCAAGCTTTTTTAGACACCATGTGTGGCCTACACATGGTCACATTGTCTTGTGTACAATTGTGGTACAACTACAATACTTTTGGCTTTGTCAGAAATAATTTTACGCATTGTTCTAAGAATGACTGAAAATGGAGGAAATGTGTAGAAGTCATATCAAGTCACATCTAAATCCCCTGGCTACCGACGGGCAGCAGTGTCGGTGGTGCGAGAAGCTGTGCCCTGCGATCCCCAACCCGCATGCCGAGCGTGGGGATTATGGGTATATCCCCCTTTATTAGGGGAGGCCTATGTCCAGTAGTGGACTGATATAGGCTGGTGTGGTGATGGTGTGGTGGTGGTGGTGTAGAAGTAAAACTGGTTCCAGTTAATGTAAAGGCATTGACTGTATAGGCTTCTAGGTCCCGATGTATCCATTTCTTATTGATTCTACATGCGAAAAGATCAATATTTGAGGCAACGAACTTTTGTATTTTTTTTTTAAATGCATCACGATAGTCAGCTTCTACTCAATGTCTGGGTGTATTCACCTCGACTCCGTGTCAGCAACTGTATTATCTACTGACGAATATAGGAAGCGTAAGCATATAGGTAACGGCTTTCACATCATTGCCACAAGGCTTTAGTAATCCCTTTGAGATGTGGGTACTTTTGAATGAAATCATTTGAATGTATCAAGTACCTGCAGTACTTGATACATTCAAATGATTTCGTGTCTAGCCAACCATATATAATGAATGGACATGTGGAGAAATTCCCGTATTTTGCAACTTTTTATGGAAATAAATCAATTTTTGTTTTTTTTTTAAAGGTAGACCGACTTAGTTTTTTTTTTTAGTCTAGCATATGACCACGAAGCAAGAAACGCTTACTAGGTATTAGACTACTTTTGCTTTCATTTATAATAAAACCCAAAGATGAAAACAATGTTCTAGCTGTGGTTCTAGTCTGTGAAACAATATTCAAGTAAGTTATGTTCGTAAGATAATCCTGTTAGAAAACAATCGTCTAAATAGTAGTAGTATAAAATAGTCTTTTGAAATAAGCTTTAGTGCTGTTCGCAAATCTTCGATTTAAAAATTTTGCATATCACTGAATGTAAGTATTAATAGTATTATTTTTAAATTATATATAAATCTAATTTTACCATTCGGCTTTGTGCACTTATAAGGTACTAGATATAAATTACCCTTTACATGGTTGACATTTCTAAATAGCACCAAACGACAAAAGTTCATTAATTTCCACTAAATAGTGACGCTCCTCTTCGCTAGATAGTTGTCTAGGAGAGGTATTTTTTCTTGACAGACCGAGAACAAATAATTTCATAACATTGAATTTATGAAAGGACTTTATGATCACGAGTGATAAGAATCCGTTGCTCTTTCAATAAATAATTCAAGACTACCAATATATTTTACCGATGGTAAAGTGTGTCATATGGGCGCAGCTAGCGACAACTGTAAGCGGGCCGCTGATTCTGCGACGGTCTGTAGGAGCCGGGACCCGAGCTCCTCGTCACCGATGTCGATGATGTTGCCTCCTTCGCCTTCGCTAAAGATTCTTGCAGACCAGAAATAAAATTAAATTTCATGTTTTTTTTTAATGGCATTTAATGAAAAAATAGTGGGTCTTAGCGGCAACGTAACTTTAAGTCTAAGTCTACGCTTGATTCACAAACAGCTTTAGCGTTTTTTAGAGTTTTTGTAACTGTTGATACTTTCCCAAAAGTTTGCATTTTCTGGGTATTAAATATTTATCTGCGAGTTTCTTTCGAGCTTATTTTGTAAGACCTGTTGTAGCGATGTGTTCAAAACGGAACATCACTTTTAAGGTGTTTACCAAACCCGTTGGTATTTGTGTGGTCAACTGCCAAAATGTCTGGTATCTCAGCGTATTATTAAGGCGTGGTGCCGTCCAAAAACCTACTGGAATAATATTTAAATTCGTTTCATTGGTCAGAGCAGTCAGTGAAAACTCTGGTGTATCACCAACACTATCGCCTGAAGACTTGGCGCGGGCATGAGGTCGTATCTTTCAAGTCTGTTTATCTGACCAAGAACTGGACTCCGTGGTAGGCAGTCTGAAATAATGTACTTAGGTATATAAATATTACAAATCGTAACACGTTTACTACAGTAGAATTTTATTTTAAATATTTTTGTATGATTTTCATAATAGGTAATATGATAGTGACAATATTAGTTTTTTTTTACCTAATTTCCGCAATATAAGATAATTATTTTTTATGGCTTATAACATGGTAATGAAGCGAAGAGGTAGCCCCAGAAGCTACCCGCAACGCAAAAATAGATATACCTTTATTTGTAAAGCTATCCAGCGAAGAGGTAGCCCCAGAAGCTACCCGCAACGAATTGTAAAGCTATCCAATGCAATCAGCATTCAAAGTGAAGAAGTAGCACCAAAAGCTACCCGCAACACAAGAACGTGATATTGGTTTGCCAATATTATGAGAATTTACAGTGAAAAGGTAGCCCCAAAAGCTACCCGCAACACTAGTTTTGCAGCACGAGACAGCCCCAAGAACTGCCCGCAATACTAGATCAAAATGTAGATACATTTTTGGCGATGAAGATTTATGTGCCATTATCATTCAACTTTCGAGCTGATGAGTCTTGCAAAGATGATGACGAACTAGATAAAAAAAGAATACGATGACGCTGCGTTGACGTCTTTTATACTGCTGGATTTCTAATATTCACGAGGAGATCCTCATAGGGAAGGATCGTTATTTCTTCTTTTATGCATTTTATAAACGTATATCACAAAAGATAAAATCTTTTCTTTTTAAATATAATAATTAATCTCTGTTATTGTGTGAAATGGCCGAGCACTGCAACGCGAATGAAGTCAGGATTCTGTCAAAGAGTAGTCATAATAAGTGTACCCACAAAAAATACAAAAGAGTTTTAACGAAACTCTCAAAAAAGTGCGACTGGCGATCTCTGTGCGTTACTACATATTTATCTATTTGCTAATATATAGGACGAAGCCGAGAATAATTACTGAATTTAGAGCAATATGATGCGCTGAGTCATGTTTATTTGTTTATGTTTAGTAGAAAATTTGTTATTCTAACCACACTTATCATGGGTCAATGGTCGCGGGAATCAAACTCACTCTTCTCACGCTTACCTCCTACACCAATGCTACCAAAACAAATATCATCTCAAGTTCCCAAGTCCCCATCATGGATATAGTTATTTCCCAGTAAGAAATTCCTCTTACACTAGCGCATCATTACAAACAAATCAAATAAAAATAAAATAATAATCATCACAAAAAAGCGGTAAAATCCGGGCCAATAGGAACAATAAACTGATGAACACAACAAATGCATTCCCAAATCGCATCAATCCCGTTCGCTCGCGCCGGCTCATTACCATCCGGTCCCGGACGAGATGCAAATTCCCGTTTGGCGTATAATCAGTAATTTCACACGTGCGGAACCCCAGTTGTTCCAGTTTGTTTTGTTTTGGAACCCTGGGATGGGTTAGAGAGCGGTTTTGGTGTTGGAGACTAAGCGACCACGTACTTTGCAGTTGCTTTATATTTATTGGATGAGCTAGCGATAGAGCTGACGAAACAAATCAAGTTCTCTTAAATAAACTTGAACGAATCGATATTCTAGGTATGTTTTTGTACCTAATTTTGGTTTTCCTTCGAAAACTTCCAGAATCTTGATAGATATGTAGATAATCCTTGATGTAGTATATCATCACGACAACGACGGGTTATGACAAGAGATTTTTTTTTTTATGTCGAATTGACATATTAAGAGTTTCTCATACGGGGTATGTGTCATAATTTATATTTAAATTTTTAGTGGCGGTCGCGCGACTGGGTCGCGCAATCAGAACAGCCTTAGCCTTCGGGTCAGTGAATTTTATTTAAATTCAATTTTAGTCGAGGACAGCGGATTATGAAGGCTCGTTTTGGTTTCATAGTGTTAGTGCTAGTGTGTTGCTTATTATGTCTATGATGTTATTGTTTTGTCGGAACAAACTCGACTGTTCACTAGTCTCAACGTACCTATATCCCTCTGAAGTTGGCTGCAAGTAGCAAAGTAGCTCCCTATGTTTCTGTTGAATTGTGCTACTAGGAGTGATCGAATGGGGGGTGTAAGGGGTTCCGACCTCCATTTTTGGATTCCAAGTCAACTTCACCGGCCCGTGATGCATCCGGTTAACTAAAAAACGAGGCTGGCTCACGCTCTGGCGGCCGGCTGATCGCGGCATAGCGTAGCCATACACCGGCACAGTTAAATTCCCTGACCTCCGACGGGTAGCAGCGTCAATGGTGCGAGAACCTGTGCCTTGCGACCCTCAACCTGCATTCTCAGCGTGGGGATTATGGGCATATTATCCCTCTTATAGGGGAGGCCTTTGTCCCGCAGTCCATCGCTTATCGGTGGCCAGGAGATTTATCTGTACTAGTTAGGCTGCGCTATGCCACAATCAGCGGGCCGCCATACCCCGTTTGTTATACAGCAGGGTGCAGCGCGAGCAGGAGAGGTTAGCTTGAGATTGAACTGCTTTCATCCCACTATAAATTATTTATATTTTTTAGACTTAAAATGAAAGAATATTATTAATGATAATTCTGTTCATGCTACTACTCAAACTCAAACTTAAGCTCGAAATTTCTTTATTCAGTATAAAACTTAAGGTACACTTTTAATCCGCAATATTTTTAATGTACACCTTGTACGGCACCTATGAATTACTTACATGAGACCTGACCAAGGAAGGATCAGTTCTACAAGCGAAGGGCCTCGTATCACCTCCGTCTTAAGAACAGCCTAAAGCTTTAATTGCAAAATTAATTCTCAATTACGCTTAATTGCGTTGAACAACATCGTTACGGACGCAATTAATATTGTTCCGTGCAAATATGTTTTGTTCCTAAACTCGTTCATTATGAAGTTAATGTGTTTCTTGGTATTATTTTGTATGTTTATAATTGTTTTCAAATTAATATCGTGTAGGTAATTTGATTTGTATTATTAAGCTATGAGTTCAAATAACAAACTTTAAAATGGTATCGAAAATGTTCGTACCAGATGATCATTGAAACCGTATCTCTACCTGAAGATTCAAAATTCAGTAGGTATTACTTTGCATATAAGTGTAGGTAGGTGTATGTAGATGTAGTAGGTCTTAAGACTAGTTAATAGTGTTCTAGTTAATAGGGTGGTAGGTTGCAAAATGTACATTAATAAAAAAAATAGCCTTTGTTTCCCTCTACATTTGTAAAGTTAGGTACATTAATTTAATTATATTAGCAAAATGTACATATATTACATAAAATATAAAATTAACTAAGTTATTGCGCACATAACCAATTTTGTGCTACAGGTGGTAAACGGTGGTATAAATGTGTTGTACATCGTGATATGAACCAATTCAATACAATTCGTTTTTAAATATGAAAAATTGGTTTATTTTAAACTGACTCACAAAAAAAGATGTTCCGTATTCCATTAATTAATACGTAAGCTCGCGGCTTACTCTAAGCCGATTGCCGTATTTACTCTGTTATGCGATGCTTTAGGGTTCCGCAATTAAATGCGAACGAGATATTTTCCTTAATCTGGATTTTCTTTCCCCCGGGATTTGTTATCTTTGCTTTTTTTAAAATATTTTTAAATAAAATGTATCAAATAGAATAATAAATTTAAAAGTAAGTTTATATCCAACAGTAAAATAGTAAAGATCATGGTAGTAGAAAAATAAAAATATCTTTTCATGTAACTTAAAGATGAAGTATCATGATCACCTGGTTTTAAGTGGTAACCATTACCTATAACAAGATACAGGACATTTATTTGCATAAATAAGTGTGGGTAACATTAGGTCTTGGACTAGTTATTAGAATTAGGTACAAGATTTATTTACCCTTTTCAGGCATAGCAAATTTAGTGGAGTAAAGGGCGCTTTATTTACAAAATCAAAAACAAGTAATTTTAAAAGTAATAAACCCATAATTTATAAATAATCAATTTTGACAACTATATCTACTCATTTCAATATTTCAACTATTAGGTAGGTATCTTAGGTATAAACCTACCCTCTAGTGTAAAAAAACACTTTTCCGTTAAAAATATTTTAAGTTTTTTTTACAAATAAATGAGAAACTCATTTTTCGTTTTCGTTTTTTATTTCAATGGGTAGTTTGTTGAAAATTCTTACAACCATATAATATGGGCTTGTATTTATCATTTTTGTTGTAGAGTGTATCGCATCGTAGGTGCCGCATGTTCGGAACGTGCTCGGCGCGTGAAGGTGATGAGGTGATGAGGTGATATGTCTCTGACTGTTGTCGGTGTCGGCCAATCAAACGTTGGAGAGATGATTTGGATGCATTCGAGAGTGAATGGTGAGAGACCGCCAAACACTTGCCATACATATGGGGGAGGCATCTGCTCAGCGTTGGGACGAAATAAAAATAAAAGATTTAGTAAAATATTTTATGCAATTTTGAGCGCTTGGAAACGTAGACTAGCTATTATGACTAAAAGAGTATTCAATAAAAAAAACAGATTATTTATTAATTAATAATCAAAAATATGCAGAAGCTCATGATCAAAGACTTCATCACCACGTGATCGTCGAAGCCATCCAGCTCCATCCAACACAAACATTGTGAAGAGGCTCAAAAGGACTAAACCTTTTGAGTTAGTGTAGTGCCAAACAATAACATAGTGTAGTGTATAGTGTTAATGCTACTTCCAATGAACACAAGAACAAAGTGTCCTCCCCTTAATTAGAGACATTAAGAAAAGTGCCAATGGACACATTCTTAGAAATAATATTTGTATAAAATTAAGTTAAACTTAAATTACTCATTAGCCTACTTGGCTTGATTGTAATACAATTAGGGTACCGTAATTTATGTTGTAAACTAATATAAAAAAAGAATAAAAAATAATAATAATTAATAAAACGGAACCCGTCTCAGCATTCCGACTCGTTTAGCTTCATTTAAATAATTTAAATGTACGGCACCCGGCCCTCGCAAATATCACAGATCATGTCAACAGCATAACACCCTTTAATTACGAATGTTGGCCAACTCTTACTTTGTGCGATTCTATTTGAGAAATATATTCATTTATTCAAGTAATTCAAAGGCCTTTTCGCGTTGTTTACGCTCTTTTCAACCTTTAACGCCTCGAGTAGGAACGGCCAAGCCAGGTAGATACATTACTGTTAATGATTTGTATTTAACCTTAATATTTTTAACTAACTTAAGCTCTCCCAATGCAAAGGTCTCCCCATCTCCTTCCATGACTTAAGATTGCTTGCTGATTCACATACGAGTACTGATATGCACCACATAATATAATATTATAGTAACCCATACTATATTTTTACACGAGACTATGCTCCAGGCACGCTGTGTTTTCTTTAAAGCTAAAAATACAGCGCGCATTAAAAACATAATTCCTAAAAAAACTGCCACATTGTTCCGAAACTGGTACAAACGAACGAAAGTGTCGTTCGGGTTCCGTGAGTAATGGCCGCTGGGCCTTTTAATAAAACCCGCGACGACATCGGACCGGCCTCCGCGATTGATGGTTTGTTTTGCTAATTCACAATAGGAAATAATACTACTGCGTTTCAAAATCGAAATTTTAATAAATGTTTATCTACAAGGGTACATCTTTAATGCTGTTCATTTAAGAGCGTATCATTTTAAAACAGCTGTAGTAAAATTTTGGTTAATTGTTTAAATGTACAGTTTTTAGTAAAGATTAATTTGAAATTGCTCGAAAAATTTAAATACCGGATATTCTTTTTTATGGGTTTTATGAACTCAAAAATTAAGAACTTGAAAATGCATATCATAAAAGAAGACCGTCACGTCATGCCACAATGAATGAAAAGACTGATTTTAGTCAAAAAAAATTTTACACGTGCATGAATTGAGAAAACGATGTTATTAAAATATTTGTGCAACAATATCTTTTTATCCAAAATATTTGACACTTAACAAGTATATTAAAAAGGTCGCGTCCAAAATACGACCTAAATTCAATCTGATAAATGTCAGAGCTGTCTCTTATTTTGACACAACAGCCTCTAGTACCTATCTTATTTTAGATTGGAAGATGGAAAATCTATTGGGGAAATATAATTAATTCTATGAAATAAATGTGAAAGTGATTTATATTTTACTGTTACATTATATATCTTTTGATAATGTCCTATTTAAAATAACGACATAACCAACAGTACTCCTAACCAAACCAAAATGTGCTTACCGCCTACTTTCACAACAAAGAGAGGCCTATTGTCTATAGTGGACTTTCATAGACTAAAGAAAAATAAAGAGTACCATGCAGAGCAGAACGTCTGCCATAGGTTAAGGTGATTTAGGTGGGACCTTTTATAATATTAACGCGGGATATTTTAAACCTTTCCGATCTAGCGTGCCACCTTCATTCTACATAATTATGAGCCAGCTCTGGAGTGTTGGAGATTATAGGCCACCTGAAGGCCTCCAACTGGCTTAACGGCTGAAAATGCCATACCCACATTACAGAAGAGTCACATTTCTTAAGAAAGCCAGCACAAATACTAGTGCGTTGTAGAACAAAAACAAATAGAAAGTGAATACAGTTGATATTGTTATTAATAAAAGAAATCTAAATCTGCGGAAGGGAACTATCTCAAGAAACGCTGGAGGAAAACCAATTTATTCCGTAACGAAATGTACTGTGATGTTGCTGGACGATTGAATCCGAGGAGGTAGCCAGAGCCGGTGCGGGGCGGGGGGGTCTTAGTTTAGAAGGGGGTTGTTTCACGAAAACTTTTAGGAAAGAAAGATAATGTTAAACACAGCATCATACTAAGCAGAGCCTGTATTAAGACCTCGATGATTAAGACTGTTAAAATATAACACACGACTGTTATTATTACTTAAATACAGTTTTTTGTACTTTAAATACATACCTATATATAGACAACAGCCATACCCGAGACATTTTTTGACAGTTTTTGTATCAGGGGGAGACTGATTCCAATGCATTTAGGACTTTGCATCTACTTCAGATGATTCTATTCAGTATCGAGTGGTAACCGTTGCATTGAAAAAGCTTGCTTAAATATTATATAAACACTCGAAATCTAAACTCGAAACAAATATAAGCCTTTAGTGTCTCTGACTCGCTCTTTGCGTGACTAAGGTCTTATACTTAACAACAAATTCTATAATCTTAAGCTTTTGATAAAAAGAGAGTAACATAAAGTTTATTCTCCACTAACACTAAACAATGGCGGCTATAAAAACATTTTCCTTTCTACAAATTCAATCCATTTGTAACATTTCGTTGTAACATTAACAAAGTTTTGGCCCAGTAAATACTGGACTCAACTTTTATTTCAGCCCCCCATTAACTTTTATTTTGAGGGCTGGGAATCAATAAGGCGTGTGGGAGCAACGCCATCAATCTTGTGAAAAACTTTAGAATTAAACCACTCACATTGATTTACCGTGGGTGCTTTTAGGGTGCTGTCTTCATAAAGGATGAACAACATTGTCTTTTTTAGGGTTCCGTACCCAAAGGGTAAAAACGGAAACCCTATTACCAAGACTTCACTGTCCGTCTGTATGTCTGTCTGTCACCAGGTTGTATCTCATGAACTGTAATAGCTAGATAGTTGAAATTGTCACAGATGATGTATTTCTGTTGCCGCTTTAACAACAAATACTAAAAACAGAATGAAATAAATATTTTAGGGGGCTCTCATACAACAAACGTGATTTTTTTGACGTTTATGTATTAATAGTGGGAACAGGATGCTTGACAAATTCACAGAATATCGAGTTGTATATTCACTTCTCAAAAATAAACAATTAAATTAAAATAAAATAAATTTATTATTTACAGTTAATGGTACGGAACCCTTCGTGCGCGAGGCCAACTTGTACTTGGCCGGTTTGTTAGTTGTCTATCATCCCAACGGTCAATGGTTACTCGACCGATAAACAAATAAAAATTGACCCGTTCTGGGCATAGGCCTTCTTTTAAGTATGCCATTCGCCTCATCCGTCTAAATAAAAAAATCATGAACAGTTAGTAGGTAAATCCATCATAGAAGTTAGTTTAGTTCATATCCGAATTTCGCAGTTAGCAACGCAAGAGTTTTAGTTTTTATTTTATAACCATGGAAGACGAGGTCGTGGTCGGCCAATAAAGCGATGGCGGGACGAGCTCGAGGCCTTCAAGAGAGGATGGTGGGATATCTTGAAGGATAGAGATGATTGGTGAAATTTGGGGGAGACCTTTGCCCAGCAGAGCAACTATACAGGTTGAAAAAAAAACTATGACCAAAAAAGACTGTTTTCTGAAAAATAAAAAAGTCCAGATTATAGAAAAAGTAAACAAAAAATATTTTCAATCTTCTTATTATTCTTACTAGTGCACATAGGTACTCTCCTATTTTTTAATATCCTTGCACCCAACACTGGTTCCTTCCCGATCACCTAACACGACATAGAGCCTGATCTATGGTAATTGGTAGGTTTGATAAGCAGAATCTATTCTGGTCATAGGCCGCCAATTCAATGAATAGCAAGCAGGTGACGCTCGGCCAGAGCTGAGGTCCAATTAATGGCTGTTCGATGACCGGAACACACTGAACGCTGGCCAACACCTAACTAATACTTATGTCAGCAACATTATCTCCTAATCACTGAATAGTGTGCCATAATTCGCGATATTATTTATAGTTATGTGTAATTACTTATAATTAAAAGATGTTATTTGAAATATTATTAGTTGTCTTGATTTGCGAGTACTAGCTGTCATAGCGGGGCGACTCTGGCGACCAATCAGCGATATTTATGGAGAGGGCAACTTTGAGTAGTGGGGGTTTCTTGCAAGGTCGAGCCAGCCCCGCTCTGGCAGTCGTCACTCGCTTTTCAAAGAAGAAGGTTGTCTTGTGTAAGGTAGATTTGTGTATCGGTGAAATCATTACAAGAATTATATCAGTAAGTACTGCATTATTATTATCCCAAGTCCCAAGTAGTATTCAGGAAAATCGTAGGATAGTTGGCTCAAATGAAAAGCGCCATCAATTTCGGAAGTGGGATTGAATAACACTTATTTTAACAATTGACAATTTTAAAAGGACCTACTTTTTATCATACGAGGATTCTTCAGATTTAGTGGCGCAATACCGCGTCCTCTTCGTCATCATCATTATCATCAGCCTATAGAGGCCAGGTGTAGACTGCTATAGGCTGATGATAATGATGTTGACGAAGAAACAGGAAAATATCCTATGAGGTCAAGTCATGATTGACTTTGGAATCGTACGTTTAGTAAGGGTTAGGTAGTCAGACATGCACACATCACTTATGTGCAGAAAGATCAATTGTGGAGACGCAAAACTCATTTAACACGGTGACTGCATGCCAGGGACTTAAAGCTGCCATGCCTGAGTAGGACCAGCTGTTACTGCGCATAGTTGTGTTTTCAACTGTTGAAATGAATGCTGCATTCAAAGTGTTATTTTGAAAAAGTCCTTTGATTGTAGGTGAAACCTTTGTAACTAACCAGTGTTCTTACTTACCCTTCAATAATGGGTCCACGACGGAAATTCCCACGTACCTGCCCAGTCAAATTAGAATAAATGTGTAATACAAACTGATTCTATTCTGCGCCCGCAAACTAAATATTTTCCAATTCCATTTACATTCCAAAACAGTCGACAAATACAGTCCAGGTAGCCAATCCCAACCCGCAAAGCTCCTGTGAAACCAGTTTCACAAATCCCACTTTTTAAGCAGCTAATGGCCGCAAAAACCAGAACCCGCAACCGCCGTCGCTATCTGCAAATTGCGGGAACAAGGATATCGGATCGCCGGCTGTCTAATTACAAGATGTCTAATTCCGGCTGTCTATTGAGAGGCGACACGTCGACGCAGTGGAGGCCAACCAGTGGAACAATGACATTTTAGAACAATTAACACATTAATACAATGTTCGAGATAATTATATAGAAATATCTCGATGATTTAGGCCCTTTATTTAATAGTCTGTTATCGATTTGAGAAAAGACGCATCTATTTTTCATATTAATTCTATCGGTTGTAGTACCTGAGTATGTATGGAAAGAGCAGCATGGCCACAAAGTGAACTAAACATAACCTCTTGCCATCATCACAAACCTGATTTTCCAAAAAAACATGATTTCTTTATGGTACAGTTATAGAAAAAAACACCTCACACTGTCTCCATCAATACGGACAGGGTTATGAAGCCTGGAAGAAACACTAAAATGGTAGAAACAATTGAATCCTATTTAAATATTGTATACTTGTTGGCCTCATTTCTCCACCATAAATGAGCAAGAAGAGTTTTTTTCCATTGCCGTACCATAACCAGATTTCAAAGATAAATAAGTACAAAACAAATAATGCTAAACAACTTTTTATAGTCGTCTTTACTTTAAAAGCTTTGCATAATTACTATATTTTGGTGATATTAATTAAAATCACTGTTTGTCAAAAACTTAAAAGGGATCAGGATGAAATTGATTGTCAATATTATCATCAGCCTATTTAGCAGTCCACTGCTGGACATAGACCTCCCTCAATGAGCACCATTGCGCCCTGTTCACAGCTCGAAATTAACGCATCAAAATATATTGCAACGTTGATAACTTATTTTACACTGTGATAAGCGCATCTTTAGGTATATCTGCCCAATCGTGCGTGAATGCGCTACTGTATCAGCTACACTGTGTGAGGCTATTACTGGGGCGTCACTCGGGGCGAGTGTAACGGCGCGTTAAAACGTAATCTTTTCCGGCGCGGATTACCGGACCGGACCGGACTGGACCGGACCGAACTGAGACTAGTGCGGATTACGCGGTAATGATGAGACTGCTCTCTCATTGAATATTTCATGATAGGTAAAAGGAAAGCGCGATTGTGAACTTTTTACAAAATCAAAATGAAAGTACTTACAAAGCGGTGCAGTCAAAATGACAATATAATTTCAATGCCTGTTTTTTTTATAAAGTCCATTCTATTCTTTGAGAATCCAGTAAATAATGTTTTATACCATAATTTAGAAGTTAATAGGGAGCTAGACCCTTTTTAATCAGAAAGAGCAAGCGGTATCTCGTCAGTTCAAGCCGCAAAATTTAAATGGCAGAGTTTTTATACAAAAACACGAAAAACAAGTTAACAATCTTTGAGATTTCATTCCCCAAACCCAATTCAAGTACACAGGTGACTTACTCGACTCCTGAATGAATAATTCAGGACATTTCGGAAAAAACCTATAACTTCGCAAGGGTTCTTCATAAAGCGTTCTCTTGCAAGTTCGCGGAACCCTAACAGTCACATGAAATATTCATAGGATCGTTAGCTAAGTTTTTTGGAACACTTGACAGAAAACATGTTCTACACAAACTTTGAGATACAATCTAAAATGCAGAACATTTTTTGTTAGTTTTCCGACTGCTTTTCTCGTAAAATGCGGAGAACATTCTATTTATGGACTTAATATGTAAATATTCGAGTAGTCTTAAAATATTTTTTTTCATGAAATTTACGATTTTCGTAAAGGGCTCAACCCTCTTCAGTGCTATGGCCTATATTTTTTCCTCTCCGCAGTATTTTCATGTGAGGCAGCCATTACGTTATCTGCTGAAACTATAAAGCCTTTTGTACGTCATAATAATCTGTTACATTCAGTTGAAGTACTGCACCTTTGTTCTAATGGCGAATGATGGCGAGGAACTACATACCTACATACGAAAAACAGCCTTATCTCTAACTACATAGGATCTCACAAAGTTTGAACGTAAAGTGGAAGGTAGTCATGTTACACGCACATAGAAAAGTAAGTCTTATTATAAGTACAAACCAACTATTTCAGCTGGGCACGAGAAATAACATTGTAATGTAGTAATTTGGTAGGTATGTCCGAGTAATAAGGCCTAGAATAGTTTGTTCTATCTAGCTATTAACTAAGGAATTCAAAGTACTTTAAAAAGGGAGTTAGAATTGTATAAGTAATAAGAAAGTTTAAGTACTTAGAATTTAGTAAGAAATATATTAATTTTCGTTTTAATTTCTTTAGATTTCGCTATGTTATATTTTCAAATAAATATTAGTACGATGACCGAGCTTCGCTCGGTTTTAAAGACGTTTTCTAAAGATGAAACCGAGCAAGATCGATTTATCACCCCCGAAATTTTATGAAAATCGTTGGAGCCGTTTCCGAATACTTGCTCGTTTAAAGGTATTAAACAAATTCCAAGATAGGATATATCAGTCACTTAAGGGCAAAGCATCCAAGTACGTAGGACAAAACATAAAAGCCAGTCACCGAAGCCGAAAACGGCTAGGTTGATTATTATTATTATTATTATTTATTATTGTTTTAGACAAATTCAAAAATGAGTGTATTATATTATTTTTCTCAAACATGCTTGGAAATAAGAGCATTATTTTGACAACCTTCTTCGAGATAAATCGAAACTGCTGTACCGGCCCAATACATGCGAGCAGCGGCCGGCAAAAGTTGTATGAAAATTCATATCAGGCGTGTTCAACAGCCAAATAAATTACTATGAAAACTCATATCTGTCGTGTTATTTAAAATACGATCTTTTACTCCAAAACATGGCAACCAAGGAGTTAACTAATCAAAGGGTTTATATAAATTTCGAACTGGCTTGCAAATAGAATGCTGTTTATTGAAAAATGTACAAGTTCTGTCTAGGAACAATTTTGTTTTAATTTTAATCTTTATTTTTAATTAAGAAAAGTACTGTACAAGCCTTGGCCACAACTAGGCATTGATGGACTCACATATGTCGTCCATCAATGGCTCTTTTGCAGGCCTCTCCAGTAATGTACTAATGCGTATCACACATGTTGCTGCGGTCTGCACGGTGGCGCCACTGAAAACCAGAGCTGCAGTTGCTGCCATGCTTTTGCAGCATACGCAGAGTGGCGATCTTTTTGTGTCACTGTTTCTCTAACTATATTTAAGCGCTTGGCATTTGTTTTTTTATGATTTAACTAAGGCGAAATGTTTATTCCCCTTTCACACCAAAAATATTAAACGAATTCAGCTGAAATTTTACGCACATAATGTTGTTCTAGATCAAGAATAACGGCTACTTTTTATGAAGGTAGCACACGATCGAAGCCCTGGGTTAACTAGTTTATAATAACTTCTTTATAAGTGAAAGCAGGCCATTGTAGTGAGCGCTTTTCTCGGTGCTAATTGTAAACAGATTTAGAACTGAGTGGGTTAAATACAAAACTAAACTTTACATTACATTACAGGACATTGGTTTCGATAACAAACTTCTTTCCTCATCTAAAACGAAGTGCTCGTGGCGTGGCTTACTTCGGTCATCTTGGTTGAGAAACAATCGGCCCAGTCACTACTTGGATATGTGACTGTTCATTAGAAATTAGATCTAAGCGCTTTCATGCCTAGGAAGGCATGTTAAGATGTTGGCCCCGGGTTTTTCAGTCGTTAAGCCTTATAATAATAACTACAACACCAGAGTTGGCACTTCTAGCGAACATCGAAGAAGAATGGATCTTAAAATAAGTTAGGTGTTCAAACCAACCGAAAAAATCAGAGTAATTGATTTTTCTATAAATATATATGTTCTATAAATGTTTATCAGTTTCTGGTACATTGTACCAGGTCAGCCTGATTTGGGATCAGTTGACCGTGTGTAGGATGTGCCGTAGGTATATAGTTTTTTAGGATGACGTTACCGAACCGGTCAAACGAACCCTTATGGCGCCGCTTTGTCCGTCCGTCCGTCTGTCACACCTGATTATTTCAGGAACTACCAAAGCTACCGACTTGAAATTTGGTATATATTTAAAATGCACTAACTGAATAAGATTGCCAGTAAAAAATAATAATTTTGGTTTCTACCCAAAAGGGTCCAAAATCAAAATAAAAAAATCTTCCAAAATGGGGAGGATGAAAAATAAAAAGGGTATTGGCTAGGTCGAGTGGGGTATCATATCAAAGGGCCTAATTTGTACTGCACGAAACAGTTTTTTTATCATGTACAGTTTTGAATTTATGATGAAAAACATCCAAAAAATGACCACCCCTCCCCCTTATCTCCGAAGTTTGCAAAGTGAGAAACCTATTTTTTTTTATGTTATAAAAATATATCTATATTTTACAGAAACATATAGCGAAGTCTCTAACTTAAACAATTTTTTCGAAATCTTCTAAAATGAGGGGGATGAAAAATAAAAGGGGAGTTGGCCAGGTCGAGAGGGTATCATAAGAAAGGGCTTGACCTGAACTGCTTCAATTTTTTTTATCATGCACCCTTTTGAATATATGATGAAAAACATCCAAAAAATTACCGTTGTATATGTTATAGAAAGATATCTTTATTTTACAGGAAAATTTTAGTGAAGTCTCTATTTAAAGCGGTTTTGTAGAAAAATTAATAAATGTAAGAAAAACGGTGGTCAAAGTTTAAGGAGAGTTACACGGTTAATAGGGTATTATCTGAAAGGCCTTGATTTGCCTATTCTATTATAGGTTTTTATGTTTATATAAGACCTACAGTTTTTTTTTAAATTCCGAACAAAGCTTTATATTTACCGAATATAACTAATAACAAGAATACAACGGAATTGAGAACCTCCTCCTTTTTGGAAGTCGGTTAAAAACTACTAGATAATTCCTTCACTAACTGTTTCAAATTATGGTGGTCAGCCACGTGGATGCAACTACCTATAAAAAGGCGAAGTATGAAGAGGGGTAGAAAAAGTCCTTCCCCTCTTTATACATCGAGTGTGAGTGAGAGAAACTATAAATTTCCCTCACTAGAACTCACTACTATACTACTCATGATATCAGCGAGAATACAATACTAAGTGTTTGAATTAGTATTAAGTATGAAATCAGTTGCCAGCGTCTGTTTTTCCTTTGTCTTATGACCCTAACGGCTTCAAAAGGAGAGTTAACAGGCATCTTCTGGAAAATTTCGTCCCATCGTTGACCTCATCCTTGCCCACGCAAGCCTCGAGGTCAAGAGCTGGCCCATGCTAAATTTAAAAAAAAATAGACGTAATTGACGTCACCCGCGGTGGGCGAGTTAACTTGCACTTTTCCGGCCTTGTTTAAGATATGCGTTGTTTAAGTATTATAAAACCATTTTCGTATTATTGCCTTTCTAATGATTCCAGTTTCAGGCATATCGGTGGGATGGTTTAAAGTCTATAACGGAAAAATAGGTTGGTAGGTAGAAATATGTTTGGTGTTTTAAATAAATAGATAGACAGAATATATCTAATTCAACTCCGAATATTAATAGTACATGACTACATCCCAATTGTAGGCGTCATATAACCTTCAAAGTTAACGACTCCCCCGAGGTCAAACAAGCCAAGACCGCACCTCATCACAGTAGTGGTAGGCAGGGGCAGGACTTGCATAAGTAATGCGCAGTTCAACGCACTGAATTTAAAGGCTGTTGGATAGGTGGCTGAATAATTAAGCTGTGCCGTGGGCGCCGCCGCTAGGGCGGGCGGTAAGAGTATACTTCTGGGCGGGAAACTTTTATGTCTTTTAACTGTTTTGGTAATGAAATCTGAGTAAATTTAAATATTTTTTGTTATGAATTGCAGTAAACATGCAACAACTTGATTTCAATAATATTGAATAATTTTAATCAAATAGCGGTATGGAACAGTTCTTTAGATCCACTTTATCTGAAGGCTTTCTGGATGATTGTAAAGATTGCTGTAAGGGATAAGACAGCCCAAAGCCCATAATTGTTATGGTCCGTTTTGTTCTTTTATGCTTATGTTCGTGTGAGTCGTGAGAGTGTGATGATGTGAGGGGCCACAAGGGATACCGAGGAATGCATCGATCTGCTCTCATCTCCTACCGCCTACCTGCATAGTTATAACTAGCATCCGCCTGCGGCTTCACTCGCGTGGTAGCCGGATAAAAAGTAGCCCTTGTGTTAAACCAGGTCAAAAACAATTTATATTCTAAGTTTCATCTAAATCCAGAGTGAGTAACCTGCTCTATTCATCCGCATCAACTTTCAGTACTTGTGTAGTCATTATTGTGGTACCTTCCGCATTTGGGGCATTATGGGGTTCCAACCAACATCTTTCTTGAGAATCTAAGCCAAACTCACCGGCCCGTGGTACACCCTGCTAAATAGCAAACGCGGGGTACTGGCGGCGGCACTGGCACAGCTAAATTCATTGACGGCTGCGAGAAGCTGTGCCCTGGGATCCCCAAAATGCATGAGATTATGAGCATATCTGCTTTCATATTATGGGAGGCCTATCAGTGGACTGTCATAGGCTGGTGTTGTGATTATTGCTGTTGTTTTTGATGTTGATGATGTTATTGTTTGATATGTATAGGAAGAAGTCTATGTTTTACAAACTTGTAGTCAGAAGTATTATCGTCATGTTTCTTCGTTCAGCAAGTTGGTCTATCGCTCAACCCTAACCCAAGTGGGAGTAACGTTAATTATTACTGCGAAAGTGAGAAAGTTCGCGCATACCTAGGAGGGGGGAAACGGGGGGTGGGGGGAACTTGCTCCTTACTTATTATTTCCAAGTTGTTTCGCTTAATCAAAGGGAGAAATATTTCCCCGACTGGATTAGGGTGGGGGAAATAACCGGAAGTAGTTTTAGGGGATGTTCAATTGACCAATGAAAGAACGTGTATGAGATTAAGTGATTAGTGTTATGAGACTGAGAACGGTAATTATTTACTGACTATCGTCCTCACATGGCTTCACGTAGTATCTGGATCAAATCAGTCTATATCGTATCCCTGGTCTAGAACTACATATTTTATTGCAAATTCAGTTCAAACATTCAATTGTTTTTTTTCCTGAATGAGGATATTTTCACTTTTCAAATTTCGCTTCACAAAGTTTAGACTTTATAACATGAATATAATTTTATGTGATTTATTATAAATAGTTAGCTAGCTAGTTAGATTTAGTTAGCTTTGAGTGCGGTTTTCTCGAAATCGTGTTTTTCCTATACCGCACTTTAGGTTTGGGACGGCCGAATATACATAGTTGACCTGAATAAATACATAGGCTACTTTTTAATCGGGCGCCACGCGAGAGAAGCCAAGGGCGGAATCTATTATTAACTAGCTGACCCGATAGACGTGGTCCTGTCTCAATACCCTCTATCGAAGTTAAAGAAACATTCAAAAAGGATATCGAAGTGGATTAAGCAATCAATGAGGATATCAACGTGGAAAATGCTATCAAAGTGGGTATTGATGTTAAAGAAGCAAATAAACAATATATCAAAGTGAAAAAAGCAATCAATGAGGATAAAACAACAACAAAAACTACACCTACCCTACACCTACCCTACACCTACCCTACACCTACCCTACACTTACCCTACACCTACCCTACACCTACCCTACACCTACCCTACACCTACCCTACACCAACCCCTACACCTACCCGACACCTACCCCTACACTTACCCTACACCTACCGTACACCTACCCTACACCTACCCTACACCTACACTACACTTAATAATCGATACGATGGAATCGTCTAGGAGAACTTGTATGAGGGGATGAACATTTTGTACGGGACCAATGTTTTTTTCGGATCTGATTATAAAACTATACAAACTTATAAAAACTCCATATTTAATTGAGCTTTAATATTCGGCATGATAGCTCTGAACTAATCGTGATATGAACTAAGAAATTCTGTTTTTTTTACATTATCTTTGTAAGAATACATATTTTTTCACGATATTTACAGCACGCATACTGTCAATTTTATATCAAATGCTATAAAAAGTTAATATTGTCAAAAGCGTTACATTAGAAAATCTAATATGGTAGTTAAGTATTCTTAAATTTTATGTTTTTCCGCGAAATTTTCTTTATTTTTTCTTTCATAAGAACCTTCTCTTGACAATAACAAACACAACAAAAAAATAATTAGCGAAATCGGTCCAGTCGTTCACGCGTGATGCCGTCACCAAGGGAAATAGGGAGTCATTTTTATATATACACATACATATAATGCTGGATATTTTCACACAATATCATAGGTATAGCTTCAAAGTAAATCAAAGCTTGTGTTATTTTAAAATTGTATACAACGCGCCAGAACAAAATAATCAGTTTTTGGAAGTAGACACAGACATTCTCATTAAACAGATTCTGTTGCTCAAAGACCCTCGAAGCCTCCCGAAGCGAAATTCCTCAAAAAATCCCCTTCATCTCCCGACTGTGACTAATTCTGAACATCGCGTATTAGGGTTCCCTAAACTGCGGAAAAAACGACAGTAATTGATCGTTATATCGAGCGAATGTTGATGAGATAAGATTATTTTTTAAAGATAGGTTTTTAATAAGATTAAGACATTGTTTATTCGCTCTGAGTATGGTAAAATACCGGTTATTTATTTCTTAAAAGTACTGTTTTATAAATAGATATATACGATGACGTGTAAATTAAAAAAAAAACATTCACGAAAGTTATTTTGTCGAATGTTTTTATGACCATTCCTTCCACCGACATTCCACATTTTAGGAGTTGTCGTTTGACTAACAGTGTTCGTTGACAACCTCGGTGCAAAAAGCGCTGGCTGAGAAGTTCGATTCCCACTGTAGACAAATAGTTGCAACATTATTATCAGCCTCTAGCAGTCCACTGCTCGACTGAAAGGCCCCCGAATCAGCACCATTTCACACTGTCCTCAGCTCGACACATCCAGCTTCTAACCGCCGGCAGCCTTTCGCAGACCATTACTCCGCCTGGCCGGAGGGCGTCCTACACTACGTTTGCCGAGCCGCGGTCTCCACTCAAGAACTCGTTTACCCCAACGGTTGTCGGTTAGTCGGTAGATATGGCCACTCCACTGCCACTTCAGCTTGCTAATTCTTTGAGCTGCGAGTATGTCGACAACTTTAGCTCAATGTTAGATTGTCTCGTGCACTCTATTCTTCAGAGTAACCTGGAGCATAGCTCGTGACATAGTTCGCTGAGCGACTTTGATTTGGTGGACTTGCTGTCCACATTTCATCTCCGTATCACATGACGGGTAGGACACAATGGTTGTAAACTTTTATTTTCAAACATTCCGGTATGGGTGGGTGAGAAAACTTTACTTTTTTACGTAGTTTTCCCAACCCAGCTGAACCCTCTTGGTTCCTTCTCAAAGTTGCTTTTCCCTAACTTAAAAAGCTGCATGAGGTGGTCATGGTTCCTGATACCCACGACCAAGAGTCTAATGTGGGGTCAAAGCTATGTATTTGACTGTTGGGTTATTAATTATGATCTATCAGCAGCTATCTTTCAAGAGTGGATTGAGCGGGTGGAGTGTGGAGTGGTGAACAGTGAACAGCGACGTAAGCCACGCCCCGTGAGCTTTTAATATTACATCAAAGGAACTTTCCTTCTACTAGGTTTTACTAATGGCAAGATGATGATGTTAACTTTAACCTCAACCTCGAGAGTGTACCGTAAGTTCGCAAGCCTACTCGCTCTATAACAGGCTCCGTAGATACCTACCCCGATATGTTTGTCGCGAGCAAACAAAACGAAAGTTAAGAAGCTTTTTCGTATAATACAGAGTGGAGGGCCAAGCGATAAGATTCAGCGATTTGAATAAAGGGTCGATTTACGATTTTAATACACTCGAGAGCAATGAATCCGGGTCACTCAAAGAATCCAAAAAATCTCGGAAAGTAAGAATGCTAGGTTAATGCAATAAATTGTATTTAATAGACAAAATTTATGCTCTACAAGCACGATGGAAGACACAGAGTGTATAGAAGACCAGGGGAAAGATTCAAGCAAGCATGCATCGAAGAAAAAGTAGCCTACGGTGGTGGGTCTGTACTTGTGTGAAATGAAAACGTCTTGAAACTGTCCGCGTTACGTAGTTAACATAGTCCGTTGCTATAGTGTGTTATTATTTGAACCGACATTACCCACCATACGCCCACATAGTCTAGGTTCTGAATTACGGAGTGAGAGCCGCTATGAGTTGCAACCATACTCCTTCATTAGCCCTTACTCCGATATCAGCAGTGGGATTTTAGTAAATACAAAATACAAAATGTATTTATTACTGTTTATAAGGTTAACAAACTAATACAAGTATTAATACTAATCTTAGTCTTAAACTCCCAAATTATGCAGAGGTTTTTATACACTAGACATGATGCTAATGATAATCCTACACTAGGCACAGCCTGTATTGCAGGAATCTAAAATAAATTTAACAAAATTGATTACCTCAATCGGTGTACATTTTATTATTATTTATATGTATGTAATGTAATCAAATATCATAAAATATTATACCCCTCAGGTTAATCTACCAATATCCTACATGCTTTTGCGAAACGAGGTTTTGGCGAGAAAATAGAATAAAGAAAACATTATAAAACCGAATCCACATAACGTAGGGTTAGAAAAAAGATACGACGATGATGTTGATTCACTTTTACAATTTATTTATTGCGTAGAAAAGAAAAGCCAACTGGTTTTGAAAAACTATCCTACATGAGTGAATTTAGAAAAAGTATGTGTTTTTAACTTGTACCACAACAGAACTCGCTCCGTTAGAGCCGCGAACATTCAGATTGGAATTTTCAGTAAATTAAGAATGTATTCCTTTCAGCGTGATACGGGCTGTTACCCTATAATTATACGGGCGTATGATACGGGCGTATTGTACGACGGCGTACGAGTTGTACGGGCTGGGGCTTTGTGAGCGTTCATTATATCTGTTACAGCGCGATTTGTTTCTTTCATCACAGAATATAATTAGGCTGTTGATATGTTTTAAATTAAATATTCTGAGCTGTCTTGTGGAGCGCCATTTTTGTTGTTTATAAAGGATTTTTAAAACGCCTTATATATTTCAGCTGAATAATACAATAAATTCTGCTACACAAAAAAATATTTATTTATAGGTAGGTACAAAATTTTTGTAGCTTTAAATTTAATTAAAATTAAAAGGCAGAAAACATTTACTTCTAAAATGGATCAGGGTTACCTTAGGCTTAGATGAAACCGCTGTTTCACACGAACTTACCTGAAAATAATAATCGAGTTAATATTTTTATAATGTATCTCTTTATTACACACTAGCTCCCGGCCGCAGGTTCGCTCGCGTGGTTCACGGATAATTAATTAATTTAATTATCCACGTACCACGCTACATCTGTAGCTTATGTGTTCATCCAGGTCACAAACGTGACATTATCTTTTATCCGTGACAGCCTCTGTGGCGCAGTGGGCGAAGGTCCGCTTGTGGCGCGGTTGCGGGTTCGATTCCCACCGCGGCACAAATATTTGTATTATTTGCAATTATTTGTATAAATAACTAGTATGAATTTACAAAAAAAAGTAGTTTATCTAATCAGTGATGTGGTTCCCATAATACAAGCTCTGCTTAGTTTGAGGCTACATGATGTTGTGTGATAGTGTCCACCATTAATTACTTACCAAATCCGTTCAGCCATTATGGAGTTGAGTGGGAACAAACATACTCAACACACACACATATATATATACACACACACAAATTTTCGAAATATTAGTGTGATAATTGTAGCGAAGCTTGCATCTCTATCGAAGAAACACAAGTAAAATTATTACAGACATGAAGCTTGACATTAGCATCGCCAGTATTGCAAGAGTCCATGGACGAGAGTGCCCAATGCCCATCAACCCTCAGGTACCATATTTCCGGATACCTAAAACACCCAGACACAGAACAAATATCCATTTTCACCACACAAATTCTTGTCCCGTGCGGAATTCCAACCCGCAACCTACAGCACAGTATATAAAACGGTGCTCCAACTGAGCTATGAGGCTATGACGTCAGACAACGTTCGACTTTCTTGGTGAAGATGATAAATCTCGACCGGGAACTTGTAAGGCCACTAGTAGAAATAAATGATTTATGATTATGATTATGTGGTTATACTCGGACTAAGTGGTTACCATGCGTAATGAACAACATTAAATTTCTTCATAATAAAATCCCATTATCGATAATATTCCAATTATCCCAATCGTTACGCCGTATCCGTGCCGTGCTACAGTGAACAATTCAGAAAGCTGAAAAAAAACATGCGATTACTCTCAATAATAATAATCATAATCATAATCATATGGAAGGATAACCCATGTTTGGGTATTTCATCTCCACCGAGAGATTGCATCGAACGTTCACGAGCATAAGGCCCAAGTTACACCGTCCACAGTCTTCCACAGTCTGCAATAACATTAAAAAAATCGACTGTCATTTTCCTAAACCGAATCATTTCTAGAAAAGAGCTTTAAAATCGTTATGAACCAGGTTCTTTCTAGAAATGTGTTCAAAAAGCCGTTCCTTTGAATAGCCCGTGTAGACCAAAGCGTGCGACCGAACTGACCGGCGCTAGGGCTGCCACGCTCGCGAGCTTTTTCAATACCGATAGACTCTTGCACAACCTTTTGTGTGGGAGAAGGCATTCACAAACCCACATTGTATAGCTGGATTTTGTCTATAGTGATTTGGCAAGGTGTTTCTGTGTTCTATTCTAAGATTGAAGAACTTGAATTATGCTATACTCCTAGAACACACAACAGTACACTAGTTTGTTTGTTTGAAAACTTAATTGCACATACTTAAAATATGTTACAAAGGGTGGGCTTAATGTCATAGGCATTATCTACCTGCCAACCAGTAACAGGTTTAGATAAGAGGTTGGCGTGCTAACCTTAAACTATTAAAATATCAATGATGCGAATAATATAGGTACTAATAATATACATATCAACTATTTAAATATATAAATATTATATAAACCAATTAACTTAACAAAAACTATTTATACATTAAAGATTACAGACATACATGTCGATACAATATTCAGATATACCGAAAGCAGTGTACAACTTTGCGTGGAAAAAGATCTATGAGTATAACCTCTTCAAATAGTGCTCTCGCAATAGTCGTTTAAATGTCTCTATAGACTCAACCCCTCTGATATCAAGAGGCAGGCGATTCCACAGTCTAACTGCCTCAACGGAAAAGGAATTGCCAAGAAAAGAAAAACTATGAAAGGGAATTTCCAATAGGAGGTTATTAACGGATCTGTGATTTTTGGCGTGAGTATCTGCTAGAAAATTAATACGACCTTTTAAATAGCCAGGCGTATGGGGTTCCTTTAGAACCGAAAAAAGTAAACATAGAATCCTGACATTCCTGCGCTCCCGCATAGGTAGCCATCTGAGTTTAGCTCTGTACTCACTAACGTGGTCATATTGACGGAGGTTAAATATGAAACGGATACATATATTCATTAAACAGTCAAGCTTGGAGAGGAGATCTTAATTAAGATCTAGGAAGACAACATTAGCATAATCAATTATTGGGATAAAGAGAGAGTTAACAAGAGTAACTTTGGTAGGAATAGGGAGAAAGTTTTTATGAAGAAGAAGTGAGTGTAATGTGCCATAAACTTTTCTAGAGATTTATTTAATTTGAGGGATCCAGCTTAATGTTGAGTCCATACAGACTCCAAAATTTTTGACAGTAGGAAAAAGATAAATTATGGTGCCATCATATATCAAGGGAGATACATTTACTCCTTCTAATTTAGCCAGCTGACGAGAACTACCGATCATGATAGCTTGGCATTTGTTTGGATTGACTTTTATGCCAAATTTGGTTGACCATTCCAGTAATCCAAAAAGGTGCCCATTGAGGATCCTGATGGCATTTTCCAGAATTTATTTACAGAGGAAGAGTAATATAGCTGGAGACTCTCTGCTGGCAACTGTTGAGGTAAGAGGAAAACCAAACAACTACTGGCGGTGCAAAATTTAATTGAGGTAGGAGTGCAAGAAGAAGATCATGATCGACTACATCAAACGCACTACTAAAGTCCAAGACAAGTATTGTAACTTGGGAGTTCTCCATATTTTTATGAATATCCTCTGTGACATTCAACAGTGAAGACGCAGTCCTATGACATTTTCTAAAACTACATTAAAAGGGGTTTACAAGGTTGTTACAAGAAAGATACTCCGTTACCTGAGCATGGACTATTGCCTCTACAACTTTCGAGAGAAAAGGGAGGATTGAAATTGGACGAAAATGAAATAGAAGGGTCGGGTTAGGGATCTTAGAAAGGGGGATCACATGGGCTTTACGCCATTGATCAGGGAACTGAGAAGACGTAAGGGAAGAGTTAACGACATGTGTCATAGTAGGAATGATTTCGTTCAGAATGTGGGCGATCACTAAGCGGCCAATGTCGTCACTGCCCACTGCACTGGATTTAAAGGAAAGCGGTGCAAAGCAGCAATTATATCCTCACTAACAGTGGTAAAGTTGAAAAGTTTGTTGTTAGGGAGAGGTAATCTAGAGATTTCATTGAGGGCTAAAGTTTTGATAACAGGATCGAGTTTACCTCTTCTTGTGAAATGATTGTTCATAGAGTCAATATCTGAGACAAGTTTAATATTAAGGCACTTCTGTTTTCCAATCCCAAGTGTATCAAGGAATCTCCAGAGACCGACTGGAGTAGAAAGCTCAATTTGTTCCATTCTGTAACGTTTTTTAGCGTTTCGAAACAACATGTTACACCGATTGCGCAGCCACTTATAGGAGTTCCAGTTCTCATCACATCGATTTAGTTTGTATTTACGGAAAGCAAGATCTCTCCTACAAATGGCTTTCCTAATTAAATAATTAAGCCAAGGCAGAGGGGGTCGTTTAATTTTAACCAGGTGAAGAGGCGCATGCACATCATACAAGGCAGTAATGTTTGAGGCTAAAAACTCTACCTTCTCATCTATTGAAAAAAGAGATACTACCATAGACCAATCCACTGATAAAGCTGCTTCAAAAAGCTTTGTTTTGTCAAGGCGTGAGAAATTACGTTGTTTGACAGCAACTGGTTTGGGCTTTGGCGGTCGTTATTTGTAAGCCACGAAGAGAAGGTCGTGTTTAGAGAAAGCGGGTGCAGCAAGTTGGCCATGAGTTGCTATGCGGTCAACATCAGAAGTGATAATGAGGTCAATTAAACTATCACTATCAGAAGTGTGAGGAGTAGAATGAGTGTTGTTTATTATGTTTAGGTTAACTGAGTCAATAATAGGAGGACCGTGGTGGCCTCTACCCCGACTTAATATCTGGAGGTCGTGGGTTCGAATCCCAGCCGTGCACCAATAGATTTTTGGCTTCGAAAAATTTATGTGTGCATTACCACGAGCTCAAAATGGTAAAGGAAAACATCGTGAAGAAACCGGCATGCCCTCGAACTAAAAACGTGACCTTTTAGATATATGGCAACCCCACCACACCCCTTACCAGTGCCGTCATTTCGAACCAGCACGAAACCAGGCATAGGAAAGAAAGAGGAAGAGACTTATGGCTTTAGAAAGCTCTCTGAAACCATAATGACATCAGCACAGCCAGAGCCAAAAGATTCCAGAAGATCAGAATAGTGTTGAGGAATGCTTTAGGCATTAACATGACAAAACTTTAGAGTTTTAAGATAAAAGCTAAACACTACGACAAGCATATCTCCTAATGAAGGTGAATTCTCATCACTAGCACTATAAAAAGAGATTTCACAGGCAGAAACCGCAGAGTGAAACGATTCCTCGCTATCATCAAATATATTAGACATTATAAATTAATTGATTGATCGGCAGGTATGTTCTGGACAACTATTTCTTTGTACTTAATACTAGACAATAAAACTAAAACAAAATATAATATATACAAGAGCAACGAGCACGTTAAATCTATATATCTATATATATATAAGAGAACTATTCTCACTCACTCACACACTAATCACGAAATCTCATAAACTACAGGGTCTACAGATCTGAAATTTGGCACAAGTATTCTTTGTAAGGTGTAGGCGCTCACTAAGAAACGATTTTGGTAAATTCAACCCCTAAAGTGGTCAAAAGTGGTAAAAACTTTTGTATGAAAAATCGTATGCCTTGAACATAGAAACTTGAAACTTGGCATAACTATGCATAAAAAATGAAGGATTGTATACTTTTTTTCCCAACTTTCTATAAAATGAGGATGTAATTCTTATAAGTGGTGATGCTTTCCCGTACTTTGTTCATAAAACAGCAATAGAGGTGAAAATTCGTTGGAAAAAATTGCAAAACATTACTACGTTGCGCTGACAGCGTTTCCAAATTCAAAAACGGTTAATTGATTCAAAAATCGAATGCTGCTCCAACCACAGATTTTGGAATAGTGTAAAACCGAGGTTACCTTACATGTGAAATTTACGCCGAAAATTATGTGCTATCAGATAAATTGTGAATTTTCGTCTTTTGTTGCGCGATTCCTTCCGAGCACCCTTTGTGATGTTGTAGGGGATCTGGATAGTCTAACTAAAAGAATTTATCCAAACATTAATCAAGCCGATGTATATTTTTTAAGGGAAAGAGCCATTCAAACTCCAACAAATGAATCTGCCAACAACATCAACCATCATTTGTTGGAGAAACTTTTAGCAGAACGAGTATTATATAAATCTGTGGATGAGGTGCTAGAGGTCGAGGAAGCGGCTCATTACCCTGTAGAGTTCTTAAATAGTCTCGACCCATGAGGATTACCACCACATAAACTCTACCTCAAAGTTGGTGATCCTATTCTGCTATTGCGTAATCTGCAACCACCCAAGCTATGCAACGGAATAAGACTGCTGATCCAGCGACTTCAAAATAATGTTATTGAAGCTACTATCTCAATACAATACGCCTGTGAAGGCGTTAATCAAGGAGACACAGTATTCATCCCTCGAATCCCACTCATCCCTTCAAATTATCATTTTGAATTTAATCGTCTACCATTTTCCTTAAAACTCTGCTACGCAATGACTATCAATAAAGCACAAAGCCAAACTTTAAAGGTAGCTGGGGTGGACCTGAGAAATAACTGTTTTTCACATGGCCAGTTATATGTGGCGTGTTCTAGAGTTAGTTCAGCTGTTAAAGTTATCAGTTAGTTTGCGGTATTATTAAGTAATAATACCGCAACTTTCAAATAAAACACAAAATGTGGCTTACAAAGAAGTCTTGCAGACCCGTAATACCCAGTTGTAGATGCTTAGACAGGTTGAATTAATTCCTTTCTTTCCCAGATAATCACAAAACCGCTCATTTTAATTTCATAAATGATTGATATTGTCCGTTTTGTTTCATATTATGTTTATGTTGGCGTGAGTACTATATTACAATAGTTTTCTATATATCTACCTACTTATCAGACCAAATTGATACCTATTTAAGCTATTTTAAATATTTCTAAACAAAGAAACATCATCCCGATTTTTCACAATTATGGATATTTGCAGATATTGCTCAGTACGCATTGAGGATACCATTTAGTAAGTTGTCTGCAGAAAGTCAATATATAATATTTTTGTATTTTCCTAATTCTTGCAAGCCCATCGATATAGGGATATAAAAATTAACCTTACCTACGCATTTTTAACCGGGTTTTGACTTGGAGACGGGCTGCCGACGGAATCAGAATCGGGAACGGGAACAGGAACAAATAAGGGAGCCGGACCAGGAACGGGTATGGGTAGATAGATATTGAAAGTATAGGTCTGTACGTTTTGCTTCATACTTATTTCAGGTTCCGCGTAAAATAATCATGTTCGGGAAACATTTTACGTAAAAGCACTTATATACAGAAAGACCAGATCGATCGATGTGGGTAGTCGTACGACGTGAGTTAGCTCCGTGAATAATTATCGATTTTAATTGCAAATAACGATATTCTTTCATTTAATTTAGTAATAAAGTGTATAAAAATTCCCAATTTACGGCCACAAGTAAAAATACACTCGTGAAAACCTATAATCATAGTCTAAAATGAGTAAACAGTGCAGTGCTTGTCGCGAGACACTTCCTGCGACTGCGAAAGAACGGGTAAAGTGTTCTGATGCCTCCTGTCTGCAAATATACCACTTCCAATGCGTGGGCCTCACAAATCTAAGGTCTGTAGATCAATCATCATGGAAGTGTCCACAGTGTAAACTCAAAGAAAAAAGAAAAGGTGACTTCTATGAGACTCCTGTGAGAAAAACTACCGGCGGCGCTGAGGATAGCATCGAAGATTCGGAGGTCAGTTATGTGACACTCCGATCTCAGAAAAATACTAAAAAAGACGACGGCAGCAGTGAAATATTGGTCAGCATGCACGATGAAATACTGGCTGCGGTAACGGATCATCTTCCGAAAACAATCCGTGGTATTATCGATACAAAACTTGGTGAGCTTGGCAACCGAATCCAGTCACTAGAAGACTCCGTTAAAATGATGAGTGAAAAATACGATGACACCAAAAAGACCCTGGAGACTCAAAACTCTTCCATAAAAAAGCTGCAAATCGAAAATAAAAATCTCAAAGTTGGCATCAAAGATCTTGAGCTGAGGTTATCAGCTGCAGAGGACTACGCAGCAAAACAAGAGCAATGGGCTAAACAGCAAAATGTAGAAATTATCGGAATACCCGAGACCAGTGATGAATCTCTTCCAAACCTGGTCATCAAAGTCGCGGAGTATGCTGCGCTGCCATTGCAGCTAGGTGATATCGAGTTCGCTCATCGGGTTCGTGCTAAACGTCCAGTCAGTGGGAAACCTCGTGCCATCGTCGCGCGGTTCCGGGAGCGTATCACTAAGTACTGCTTCTTATCAGCAATAAGAAAGAAACACAACATTACCACAAAGGATGTCGGAGTAGATGGTGACTTCAAGATTTATGTAAATGAGCTATTTCTTATTTAACTATTAGTAACAAACAATTACTAAACAAATGTAAAATTAAAGCTAAAGAAAATAATTTTAAATATGTTTGGACAAAAAACTGTCGTATTTATGTCAGAAAAAACGACACTTCACCGTATATTTTGATATCAAAGAAAGCCGACCTAAAACACATATTGTAAAAAAAGCTCATTGTCTTATATTCATGTCGTTTCTATGTTCTTTACTACCGTATTTTTCACAATCGCATAAAACATACACTCACCATCAACACTATACACACACTTCAATTTCAAACATTTACACAAACAAAAATACATTCCGCATGTGCCCATTCACCACAAAACTTACATATTATTTACTTCTAACCATTCAATCATTGTTAAATTTTACACAAATAAAAAAAAACTCGAAGGAATGCATTATGCGTCTATTTGCTTCTTTATCAATACTGGCCTCTGTTCACTGTTATAATCATAGATATATAAATTTATACCCAGTTTATATGACACTTATAATAATCGTCTACTTATATAAATTAAAACTATTAGATTTAATCGTTAGCAAGCACGGGCAACTACTATCGATTCGCAATGGATAAGCATAAGTTAAGATTGTTTTATCAAAACGTCCGTGGTCTGAGAACCAAAACACTTGAATTTTGTACTAACCTTCTTACGCTAGATTATGATATACTTCTCATAACTGAGACCTGGTTAAAAGAAAGTGTTTTGGATTCTGAGCTGTCGGATGCTAGATATCACATATTTCGGCGTGACCGTGAAACAGAGGGATATGGCGGTGTTATGGTTTTATGCTCGGAGAGGTTGAATGCGCGTGCCCGGCCAGAGTGGGAGCAGAAACATCTAAATGTTGAATGTTTGTGGGTAACAGTCGACGGCCGTGCAATTGGCTTAGATAAGAATTTGCATATAGGATTGGTTTACATGCCGCCAGGTAAACTACTCGCACAAAGAGTTCACAACCTCACTCAATGGGTCTCTGATATAGTGTCGCTGGTTCCTAATGATTATTTAATGTTAGTAGGCGATTTTAATTTATTTAACATACAATGGAACTTGACGCTAGAACCTAAATACTTAAAAAAGGGGACAATTGAACTGCAAAATGCTGGAATTAAACTGATCAATCAAACTAATTTATTAGGATTAAGCCAGTATAATAATTACCGTAATACGTCAGACAATACTTTGGACTTGATTTTCTGTAATTTCCATATTATAGTTAGCAGGAGCACCAATCCGTTGTTCGCAGAGGATGTAAGCCATGTAACACTTGACATTGACGCATCGGATGTCGAAGTCAAGGTCAAAGTCAAAGTCAAAAATCATTTATTCAGTAGGAACTGTATAGAACACTTTGAAACGTCATTTTTTTTAATTTACCACCAATTCGTAACGTGACCAAACAGAGAAGAATTGGCAAGAAACTCTGCTTGGCTTATATTTTTTTAACGTCATTGTACTTAATATCTATTACATTGTTTTTGATGGAGTTGGAGGCAGTTTCATCCCAAGCTTTTTTGTCATCTAAATAATCAGATATTTTATAATAAGCTTTATTACATAGATTACGTTTAACAACATTTTTGAATTTAGTTACAGATAGATTAATCACATCATTTGGGATTTTGTTAAAAAATCGTACAGACATCCCTTTAAAAGATTGACTAACTTTATGGAGCCTTACAGTGGGAACAGCTAGTTTATCTTTATTTCTAGTGTTAACATTATGATAGTCGCTATTTTTCTTGAACATGTCAATATGTTTTCGGACATACATTAAGTTTTCATATATATATTGGCACGGCACTGTCATAACATTTATTTCTTTAAACTTAGTTCTAAGTGATTCTCTGGGGCCCATATTATAAATTGAACGAACAGCCCTCTTCTGCAACACAAATATGGTGTTGATATCTGCAGCATTCCCCCACAACAAAATTCCGTACGACATAATGCTATGGAAGTAGCTGAAATAAACTAGTCTAGCCGTTTCTACGTCAGTAAGTTGACGGATTCTTTTGACTGCGTATGCTGCAGAACTGAGTCTGTTCGACAACCCATCTATGTGAGCGCCCCATTGAAGCTTATTATCTAAAGTTATGCCTAAAAATACAGTACTGTCCACAAGATTTATATCTTCATCTTTTATTTTAATGTTAGGTTTAACTTGTTTAACATTTGGTAATATAAATCTCATACATTTTGTTTTAGTCTCGTTCAGTGGCACCGTTGGTTAAAGTTCCACACACTAGATATTTATTTAGAAAAGCTAATTATAATAATATAAACGAAGAATTGGCACGTCTCGACTGGTCGGAATTACATCTCGGATCGGTCAACAATGCTGTAACTAATTTTTATGACAAAATCAATAATATTATAGACAAACACGTGCCAAAAGCTACAACTGATGGATCACATAACTTTCCTGTATGGTTTACAAAGGCCCTTGTAAATATTAATAAAGAAAAAAATAAGGTACATACACGTTGGAAACGATACAAGAACCCTCTTGACTATGATGAATACGCTTACCTAAGATCTAGATTTAAGAGAGTAGAAGCTATTTGCTATCAGTCTTACATAACCCGTACCCAAGATGCTATTATAACAAATCCAAAGCTGTTATGGAGCTATGTTAAGTCAAAACGTAAATCACAAACAGGTTACCCCAGCTCTATGAACTACGAAAACCGGAAACTTACAAATAAGTGCGATATCTTAGAATCTTTCAGTTCTTATTTTGAAGCAATGTTTGTGAAGCCACTTGATAATTATCCTGCCGTTATATCAAATCATTCAGTTTCAAATCAGTCTGTTGTCAATTCAACGATTGTTTCGGAAGAACTCGTTCTTAGCCTCTTATGTAAATTAGATACAAATAAAGGTGCTGGTAGTGACAAACTTCATCCGTTTTTCATAATGAAATGTGCAGATTCCTTGTATAAGCCTTTAGCTTCTATATGTAATCTCTCTATTAAAGAAGGCGTTTTCCCCAGTCTTTGGAAGGAGGCACATATCGTTCCACTTCACAAAAAGGGATCCAAAATTGATGTAAAAAACTACAGACCCATTTCAATCTTGAATGTTTTAAGCAGGTGTTTTGAAAAGATTATTTACAACATTATTTATCCAATAATTCGTTTTAGCATACCGGAACAGCAACACGGATTCATCAAAGGCCGTTCAACTGCCACAAATCTGTCCCTTTTCACTAGTGAAGTCCTAAAAGGAATGGAATTACGTGCGCAGGTTGACGTGATCTATACTGATTTTGAAAAAGCATTCGATCGTGTGGATCACGTCATCCTCCTTCGTAAACTTTATGAACTTGGTATACAGGGGGACCTGCTGCGCTGGGTTAAATCATATATAAGCAATCGAAGGCAGGCGGTTGTAATAGGAGGAGCACGATCTGACTTTATATCCATACCATCGGGCGTCCCTCAAGGATCACTTCTTGGACCTCTACTATATGTGGCTTATTTATATGATATTGACTCCTGTTTTAAGCATTCAAACTTTTTGTTGTTCGCAGATGATAAAAAAATTTACTATAACGTTAAGACAGTTGATGATTGTATACTTTTGCAAGAAGACCTAGACAGGCTGTCAGCCTATTACATCAATAATCGGATAGACGTAAACGTAGCCAAATGTGTACATATGTGTTTCACCCGCAGTAATAACCCTATCTCGTATACATATAAGCTCAACGGCCACTCCATTGACAAATCACAAAGTGTTCGAGACTTAGGTGTGCTTTTGGATCATAAACTTACTTTCTCGAGCCACATAGATTATGCTATAAATAAGGCTTATAGAAATTTAGGTTTCATTCTGCGTGTAACTAAGCCTTTCACGAACATAGCTTGTTTAAAAGTACTTTATTATGCCTATGTACGTAGTGTTCTTGAATATTGCAGCTGCATTTGGAATCCACAGTATGTCACCTATGATCATGCAATAGAACGTATACAAAAGAAGTTCGTAAAAACCTTAAATTTCCGCAAAAAGTTAATTAACGATAATTATTTAGCATCTTGCCGTGAGCATGGACTGATGACACTACATGATAGAAGAATTATTCACGACATGTCTTTGCTCCATGACGTATGTTCTGGCTCTTTGGATTGTTCGTCTTTATTATCTCAAATCCTGTCCTTGCGAACTCCAAATACTCGCACTAGGCATACTCAATTATTCAGCATACCCACCCATCGCACAAATTACGCTGCTAACAGAGTCACCAGTCGGCTCCCCCAAACATACAATAAACTGTTTAGTGATATAGACCCCTTTGACGCCTCAAAAAATGTTTTCAAGTCTAGAGTTTACAAGTCGATATTAGACACTAGCCTCCAATCCACAGCTTCTTTTGCATGCAGCCAAAAAGTAGACTAGGTAATTTTGCATATTAACAACCTTATTGTATAGGTATACTTATAGTTTATGTTAAAAGATATATTATAATGGAGCGGGTAGCTTCTTACGAAGCTATTTCATCCATCACCTGGTGCTATCAACTTATAATGACATAAACTACTTATAACAACATTGGTAGAATGGAAGCCATGTATGCCAACTCTTATTTCAAACTGGTTGCATAATTATTTATTTGTTCGCAGGTTAGTCGTGGGTAATCTTGCGATATACAAAATTTTATATATTTATTTCTTCTTTGTAATTAGTGATGAATTGTTTGCATTGTTCATAAGTTAGTGAATGGGCACCTGTTTTTGCGTCCCTACCTAGGTAGGTACTTACTTCTTATTCAGTCAAATTACTTTCCTACCTTTACAACATAAAACTAAATCACATACTTACATACACACACACACACACACACACACACACAAATGCGATTGAAATAGAACAGTCGTTGAAATATTTAAAATTCTTTATAAAATTACCATTGCTGCTTTGTTGTTGTTACCTACCTATCTTTTTACTCTTTATTGTTTAGTTTTTGTGACTAGTAACATACTCATCTGCTAACTTATCGTCCTAACGCATATTACGAGCTGTTTACAAAATGTGGATTCAAATTGGTTTATGTACAAATTATGTTTAACTAGCCTATAATTTAACATTGTAAAACTGTGAATCCTTGTTTAAATAAAAATAAAATAAAAATAAAATAATAATAAAATAAAATAAGAAAGCTTATACAGGCAAACGAAGTTGCGGGCGGGTCAGCTAGTATCTTATAATTTACTAGTATGTACTTACTATGCACCTAAACCATGTCAGTCATTGTAAGTTTGCGGTCGGTGGACCAACGAATACTTTATTAATACATCAACATAGATAGTATTAATTTAGAAGGAAAAAAAAATTTACAAAAATATAGAGAGAATAAAACAAAAGCCAATAAAAAAAACTAAACATTGAAGATGTGTTTGATAAAGCGTTTGATTACTGATGCTTGATTTGAATTGTTTCACATGGAATGATAGACAATTTAACAGTATAGTAACAGTTAATCTTTCTATAAATAAAATGAGTGTGAGGAATTGGTTGTGTGACACCCCTAGTGTCAACACAAAATGCATAGCTTTTCAGTTATTGTACCGCTTGTAGCATTGTAGCCGAGGCGATTGTCTCGTACGATTGGATTGTCATTGCGCGCCCCGCACACAATGCCTGTCAAGTTTTAACGAACATTACCCGCAATGGACGGCGGGCGTGGCGATTGTCGGATTATATGAGGTTTCTTATTGGACAATGGTTGTCAAGTCAGCGAAAAGATTCGATTCTGATATTGAAAGGAATGAACTATATTTATTGGCAGGAAATATAGCAAAGCTTATTTTGGACTTCCACATCCACATCAGCCTATATCAGTCCACTGCTGGACATAGGCCTCCCCTAATAAAGGGGGTGTACGGGGTTCCAACTTTTATCTTCGGTACTCAAGCCAACCTCACCTGCACGTGGTGCACCCTGCTAAATAACGGACGAGGCTCTGGCGGCCGGCTGATTGCGGCATAGCGCAGCCTACATCGGCACAGATAAATCCCCTGGCCGCTGACGGGCAGCAGCGTCGGCAGTGCGAGAAGCTGTGCCCTGCGATCCCCAACCCGCTTGCCCAGCGTGGGGATTATGGGCATAAACCCCCTAATGAAAATTACGAAAAAGAAATGGCCCCCAGTTCCCGGCCGCCCCGCTATTCCTGGTCATACAGGTAGCGGCCATGGTAACGGCGGGGCAAGGGGTGCGAACAATCACCGGGCTACCTCTGGCTACCTGCAAAACCTGACCCTAGCAACGTATAACGGACGCACTCTGAGGCTCGATGAACATCTAGCGCAGTTGGAAGTGGAGCTGGAGAACATTAGGTGGCATGTTCTGGGGTTATGTGAAGTCCGTAGAGAGGGAGAGGACACCATTACCCTAGACTCGGGCCATCTAATGTACTTCCGCGAGGGTGACCAAACATCACAGGGTGGCGTAGGGTTTCTCGTCAATAAGGCCCTCTGTAACAACGTTCAGGAAATCTCCAATGTGTCGACCAGGGTAGCGTACCTGATCCTTCGACTATCCAAGCGGTATAGTATGAAGATCATTCAGGCTTACGCACCGACCTCGGCACACTTGGATGATGAAGTGGAGGATATGTACGAGGACATATCCAAAGCCTTGCACAACACCACTAAGGCTCACTTCAACGTTGTTATGGGGGACTTTAACGGCAAAGTGGGACGCCGGGTTGGCGACGAATCCAGGGTGGGCCCGCATGGTTATGGAAGTAGAAATCACAGGGGGCAAATGCTCGTCAACTTCCTAGAGAAGGAGGGGCTCTTTTTGATGAATTCGTTCTTTAAGAAGAAGCCCCACAGGAAGTGGACGTGGCGAAGCCCCGACGCTGTGACCAAAAATGAGATCGACTTCATCATGACGGATAAGAAGCACATATTCAGAGACGTCTCCGTGATCAACAGGTTTAACACCGCATCTGATCACAGACTTGTCCGAGGCTCTCTGAATATTAATCTTCAGCTGGAAAGAAACCGTCTGATGAAGTCCACGCTCCGACCCAATCTACTCCAGATCATGGCGGGCACCGAGAAGTTTCAGAAGCTTCTCGGTGATAGATTCGTTGCCGTGGAACCCACCGATGACGTTGATGAGGCCCTACAGAACGTGGTTGGAACGTTAAGGGACGAGGGCATCAAATTCTGCCAAATGCAGCCTAAAGGCACGAAGTCCAAACTTTCGGATGACACTCTTGGGCTGATGGCAAAAAGACGGGAAACCACTCAGGCCACTTCGTCAGAGAGGTCAGACCTGAACAAGCGAATTGCGAAGATGATACGGCGCGACCTTCGGAGCTCCAATACACTCCTCATTGAAGAGGCAATAAAGCGAAACCGAGGGTCCAAAGTATTCACTCAGCAGCTTGGCAGGAGCCACCTGACGAAGTTAACAACACACGATGGCCGAACCGTCTTGTCAAAGCCGGAGATGTTATCAGAGATCGAGGACTTCTATGGCCGACTGTACACGGCACATGCTCCTTGCCCCCAACGTGACAACCATGATTCCAGAGCCACCCTCACCCGCCACTACATCGACGACCTGCCAGATATCAGCCAAGACGAAGTCGTACTGGCCCTGAGACAGCTTAAAAATGGAAAATCCCCCGGTGAAGACGGAGTCACTTCAGAACTTCTGAAGGCAGGAGGAGCTCCTGTTGTGCAGGAGCTGCAGAACCTCTTCAACTCCGTCCTTCACTGTGGGAGAACTCCAAAGGCGTGGAACGAGAGCTTGGTGGTTCTGTTTTTTAAGAAGGGTGACAAGACTCTTCTTAAAAACTACAGACCTATTTCGCTCCTGAGCCACGTTTACAAGCTGTTTTCTAGGGTCATAACGAATCGTCTCGCTAGAAGACTCGACGAGTTCCAGCCACCGGAGCAGGCCGGGTTTCGCGGAGGATATGGCACCATAGACCACATTCACACAGTGAGGCAGATTATACAGAAGTCCGAAGAGTATAATCAGCCCCTGTGTCTGGCTTTTGTGGACTATGAGAAGGCCTTTGACTCTGTCGAAACCTGGGCTGTCCTGGAATCCTTACAGCGATGCCAAGTGGACTATCGTTATATCGAAGTGTTAAGATGTCTGTACGAGGCTGCCACTATGAATGTCCGAGTACAGGACCAGCAGTCTAAACCCATCCAACTGCGCCGCGGAGTGAGACAGGGAGATGTCATATCTCCGAAACTGTTCACGAGCGCGTTGGAGGATATGTTTAAGACGCTGGACTGGAAAGGTATGGGCATTAACATAAACGGCGAGCACATCTCACACTTGCGATTCGCTGATGACATAGTTCTAATGGCGGAGTCGCTGGAGGAGCTGCAACAGATGCTGGACGGCCTAGCATCAGCCTCGCGAAAGATAGGTCTCGGCATGAATTTGGACAAGACCAAAGTCATGGTCAATCACCGAATTGATCCGAGTCCTGTCGTCGTTAATGGACACCCTCTTGAAGTAGTTTCGGAGTATACATACCTCGGGCAGATATTGCAGTTGGGTGGAAGCAACTTCGAGAAGGAAGCCAAGAGGAGGATTCAGCTGGGTTGGGCAGCATTTGGAAAACTACGTCGAGTTTTCTCGTCACCCATACCACAATGTTTGAAGACGAAAGTTTTCAATCAGTGCGTCCTACCCGTCATGACATACGGAGCCGAAACGTGGACACTCACAGTACGGCTAGTCCAACAGTTTAAAGTCGCTCAGCGAGCTATGGAACGAGCTATGCTCGGAGTTTCTCTGAAGGATAAAATCCGTAACGAGTATATTCGACATAGAACTAAAGTTGTCGACATAGCTCAGAGAATTAGCAAGCTGAAGTGGCAATGGGCTGGCCATATCTGCCGAAGAACCGATAACCGTTGGGGTAAACGAGTTCTTGAGTGGAGACCGCGGCTCGGCAAACGTAGTGTAGGACGCCCTCCGGCCAGGTGGAGTGACGATCTGCGAAAGGCTGCTGGTAGAAGCTGGATGAATCGAGCTCAGGATAGGGCGCAATGGCGCTCATTAGGGGAGGCCTATGTCCAGCAGTGGACTGCTATAGGCTGATGATGATGATGATGATGAATAAAGGGGGATATACCCATAATCCCCACGCTGGGCATGCGGGTTGGGGATCGCAGGGCACAGCTTCTCGCACCACCGACGATTTGCACCACCGGCATTTTGGACTTGGTAAAACAAAAATTACAGAATGTTATGTGAAAACCGCATCCAAATATGTTTCATGGTTTTGCTTGAAATAAACATTTAAATTTAACTTTGAATGAAGTCATCAGTACTTTGTACAGAACATTTATTTTTTACTGGAATTAAAAAAGTTTCCCAACTCACAACAAGCAATAAAACATCAGTAATTACTTAACCTAGAACCTTATTTTTGTAACAAGCTCGCCCTCGGCACCCTCCAGCCCACGATGGTTTAATAATGGCGCCGTTAATTAGCGGACTAATCGTAAGCCTTTTTATTGAAAACGCGACCCTTCAGGCTCTGTTTTCAGTTAGCGGTGAGTTTAACTTGCCAATTTACTACTGGGCATTTAGCGGTTTGCCGGTTAGCGGCTATTTGTGGCGGATACTAACGGTGTGGCTGCACTGACCGAGTGGGAGCAAAAAGTAGCACAATGTCTATCGTATGATTTGCTGATATGTTCCAGCTTTGAGTGTGTGCTTGCTTACTTATAAGTATCTTCTGATACCCAAAAAATCTAGGGGTAGTGGAAATATTGTAAATGTTTAAGTAATAGATATTTATTTATTAGATAAACTATTAATAAACTTTGGTTAATAATATCTTAGAACCTATGTTAGGTTTGACACTAGGTTCACAATAAAATCACCTACCTATGCATATTATCATTATCAATCGACACACAAGAAAACAAATAAGTACAGAAAGCGTCAGTCTGGTAACCCCCCTAGTTAACGTTAGTAGGTTCAAACCGTCGCGGTGTCGGTCGTGGATATCGAACTTTTTGCACAAATGTGTGTTTTATTAACCTTCTCCTCCTTGCTTACGCATATTTAATTTCGTCCTTTTATCTGAAATATCCATATGAGTCAATGGAGTGGCGGTTACAACAATCGACATTAATCTATACGTTATAAGAGTACTGGGTTCAAATCCCTCAATGCCTAAATGTATTTTATTTTTCGTTACTAACACAATGGACTACGTTTTAAGTCTAGTAGGTAAGTTAACTAATTATTTAAGGTAAAATAATAAAACAGTTTTCAAAAGTTATTACAAATTTATTAAAACACCATTTAACATAACACAATATAGATAGTTATTACTTATTTTTTAGAATTTCCAATAATGTTTTAAAAGAAAGAATAATACTTAATTTACCCATATAAGATTAACGAGTGAATAAACATTTAACATTGGAACAGGTTATACTTACCGTATAAAAATCCAATGAACAATTTAGATCACTCGCAAATACTTACTCTGGTATTTTATCTATTATTGAAAACATTATTTATCTGAACATTTATTAATACCGAATGGGATGGATGTCTTTCACTTAAAATAATTTGTTGAAGCCTTTTTTTCATTTGGGTAACCAAAGTCCGCCCAAAACCACTAGGACGCATCAGTTCCCAGGTTCTTAGGACTTCCTGTTGCAGGTGGACAACACTTCACTCGTGTCCCAATTAGGACAAATTGACCCCCATATGCTCACACATTCTCCACATATTCAAATCTGGACTTTTAGATGACCAATGCTGTGGTGATTATGCCCGTCTGAGAAGCGAGCCAATTGGTCAGAATTCGCGAACGATGAACCACGCAGTTATCATGAACTAAATACACTGTTCCTTCTGGACGCTTATCCACTGCTTGCACTGTTAACAGCATTATTTCTTGCCAAACTGGACAATTAGGCGTCCAATCACATCAACAATTTCTCCTGGTCCCATTGATAACATCCATCACCAATAACCTGAAAATAAAAACACAATATTATAAACGTATGACTGTGTTTATATATTATAAAAGGGAATAGGTTTACTAAGCACATTGTTTATGATAATCCTACTTATAATTGTCATACCACTTACCTAATGTTATTCTGCCATTTCCTCTTACATATTTTGATGGGTTGTAGCGTTCCGAAATGTTATTTTGCAAAACCCACTCTTTAGCTAAATTTTTCGGCTGTTATATATGCACAATTATTTTTCATAAACAAAATCAATGACACACACCCAAGACGAAACGAGTAACCTTTTGTTCTGAACTATCATTTAATACACAACTACCCTCAATAGTCCAGTGCTGCACAGAATAATTTTAAGTAGTTGCGCACTACCGTGATAAACAAATGAAAAAGTTACTAGCTGACGCATCCATTCATACCTAGACAAAATAATAAACGTATACTGTAACTTAAAATTTCGTCATAATTGCCAACCGCCACGATAGCTCAGTTGGTTAGAGCGTCTCATTCATAAACTGGTGTGAATAAATTGCTGGTTCGATTCCCCAGCCAAGTATAAATATTTTTGTACATATAAGATTTTACCTTAAACAGGTACTATATGGGTACCAGATACTGATAAACACACATACGTGTCGAGTAGTCTTATGACAGCCAGACAAAACATCCATGTTCACTTTATAAATGTTTCTCCTGGGCGGGATCAACATTTATAAAGTGTCTATCTGAGTGTTTATCTAACTGAGCTAGGAGGCCACTAATTTTGTTTTAAATTTAAGCAATAATTTTAAACTATAAATTGCATCGGTATATACGGTTACGACTAGGTGCTACTACGGTATATACGGTACCAGCTAACGTCGCACTCCGCCAAGCCGTAGACCGTGGCAGGTGGAGGAAAACCATCAAGTGTTCTTGCACGGATTCAGGATCCTCAACTATGGAGGAATGATTGAGAAGGAGGATATACGGTTAGTGTTGTAACTAGATGGTGTAATACCGGCCTTAACGCATATAGGCTCGGGATAAAGCGCAGACCATATTGACGTCGACCAATTGACACTGCCTCGAAGTAGGCAAATAATGTTTTTTTTTAATGATACTTGTAGATGGAACAAGCACATGGTCCACCTGATGTTAAGTGGTAACCATTACCTATCACAAAGCATTGCATCTTAGATAACGTTTTTTTGGAACGTGCTCAACAATGCAACGCCTGTAATTTCACCGGCACCCACACCCTTCAAACCGAAACACAGCTCAGCTGCTTCACGGCAGAAATAGGCGTGGTGGCAGTACTTCCCCGGACGAGCCCCCCACAAAGAACTCTACTACTACTAATGTGACGAAAAGATAAGATAAAATGTGTAATAGGTTTTTATATCAGATATATTGATATATAAGCTGTCGGCGTTCCTATTCAATAAATAAATAAAAGATCATTTATTCACAAAAGACATGGTAGGGTTTACATTGATGAAATTATAACAATAGTGCTGCACATCTCGCCAGAGTATAGGTATGTGAAATTTTTAATAATACAATACAAAAACATCATATTTTTGATGTCCAAATTATAAAAGTAAATGTCAATTAAACAAAACAAAAAAGCAAAATAAAAACCATTTCGTCAATTTCAGTAACATAATGTCAGTTCATAAGAAAACGAAAATTACTTTACATTAAATTAATTTCACACATTCAAAATTCAAATGCTAAATAGTTCCACATAGTTAGTTAGATAAGTTATCGTTATCACTCGTTAGAATACAGTAACTACTTCTTGGTACCGACGACGTAGTTTTGAAACTAATTGTCATTTTGAAGTCCTGATAATCTCTTGTCATTTATCTCGATGCTATAATGCCTATTCTTATATAACCTTCATTAAACAAAAGATTTTAAATTATATTGACGATCTCTTTATTCAAACCATCACAATGAAGCTGAACCGCCATTCACGTAATGATCGATGACAGCTCAACTCCGAACAAACTCTAACATTTAAATTTCCGTTCATATTCAAAAGTTTTCGCACAAAATTAAAATAGTCCGTCGGCAAATATGACCCGACAGTTGCGAGTTCTGGCTTAACCCGACTGTTGTTTCAAAATTTTAATTTCAAAGTCCTTGGGGTCATTTTTGACAGTTCATTTTGGCCCAACTGCCAAACTGAAAGTCCTAGAACGGAATGGTTTGTGAGTCGGTACTCGTAGGTAGGTTCAGGTATAATTGTGGCGTAACGGAGTTTTCACGTGTACGTACTAGGGTATTAGGACAATTTGAACGTACGCTGAAATATCAGAGTAAGAATTTACAAATACTATAGGCGTTACAATGTAAGTGAACAAAAAAGAAATGAGACGTATTCAGTTAAACAGAGCGCTGTTAAGCGCAAGAAATTTTTATTTTTATTCCTGTTAAGTTTGATACCGATAAGGTTCATACTCGTATATTACTGCCTGATGTAAAAAAACAGCTTTTAAATACACAGTTATCGTCTATGAGTAAAAAAAGTACTATACATTTAAAAAGATACAATACATAAAACTTGATACAGATTGATTCGGAAAGGGTAGAGGTCGTCCTTACGACTCCGCCGCTAAAGTTCCCGACAGGCCTTCCTACGAATGTCCCAAATATTATTTTAGGCCGGTTTAATTGCGGGTAATTGTGACACAAACGGTCAAGAGCGAGTGTTAATTAGCTCCTTGTGGATAACGGGCCGTAATAAAATTTTAGGACCCCCCTAATTAGCTTTGCGAATTTTCATCGGAGTGAAAAAGTTGGGAGAGACAATTTTCGCCGGAAGTAATTTTGTTTATTCCTAGTTGTAACTGTGTCAAACGTGTGTATTCTAGGGAGCATAGCTTGCACAGGGGGCCAGGGGAGCCACTATTCAGCGGTCAGCTTAGTGCCTTTATAGTTCGCATTATTGCTTCTACAGCGGAGACTCGCTTCCTTTGTAAATAATAGCGGGTATTTCTAGTCGCGTTTTCAAGTTACAAGCTCGATGTAGCATCATCAGCCCTTAAAAGTCAATTTTAGGATATATAGTATAGTTAACTTGGGAAAAGATTATTCACTTGGGAAGCGGATCCGTAAAGTCACGTTAACTACCAGCATGCGCTGTTATTACCTGGGTTTAGTGATTGAATTGCTTTTTGCAACCATTACTTAAATGCAGTAAGCTTAGACAATATCTGCTTTTGTAATGTTATATTTTTCTTAAGATCTAAGCAATAAACCTTTTTATCTTTATCTTAATCTAAATAAAGGAAATGGCGAGAATTATTTTTACCAGGATATGATGCATCAGTCCACTACTGATGTATACAAAACCAAAAACGCGCGAGTTGAGAGTGAATCCAGGATGCTGAGTATGAGACTTTACACCTGTATGCCTCAAGTCAATTCGCTACAGAATCGCCTCTGGTGTTGCAGGTGTCCACGGACAGTGATGGTTTCTCGTCTGCTCATCTACAACTTCAAAACCAAAATTTCCTACTAAAAAACTTCTAGTAAAAGTCACGTAATCAAAAACTTTAGCGAACCAACGGCACTAGTCCAGTTCGAAGGTTCCACCGCATAAAATCGTTATTTTGTTCAAGCCAGCAATGCCGTTAGAAATAAACTCTGCTCAAACACTCCGCTCCGCACCGCACCGCGCGGAATCAATTCGCACCGCACGGCGCCACCTGAATTTTTCAGTTTTAGTCTAAATTATATAGTGTAGGAGACAACACTAGCATGTTGACTGCGTGCCTCGGGTATGGCGCGGAGCTGGTCCAGCGAGTACAGTGCAGTTGCGTTATTCAGCATTATCGCAACCTAAACACATTTTTAACGGATTCCTAAGCTAACTTCGGTTTCAAACTTTGTTTCAATAATATAAAGTTAGAAGAATTAAATTTGAACCTGCTTAATTTGCAAACTGTAATTTGATGTTTATGATGAAATTATTTACTTTTAAGCCGCCACCCAGGTAATGGCTAAACTGGCCAATTTTAATTTGCATGATCAACACAGAATATATACATGAGATCTACTTTATTAATTGAGTCTATTTTACAATTAATGGCTATGTTGGGCACATGTAGAAATTGACATTGTCTTTCCAACTCTTCAGTACAGAGTCGACAAAGTCCCGAGAGAGACGATGCTTTCTTTACTCCTGTACCTGACTTTGGTTCGGTTAGTGTGTTTCCAATTTATTTTTTCATGGAAATCAGTTTAGTTTTTAGCTTTTGTTCCGGGAACATAAGTTTTATTACAATTGAAAACTCTTACATTGAAGTATGCCGTAATGTAAACATACAAAACAAAGTTATACACATTTTTTTTATTTAATATATGCCAGCTCTTGACCTCGAGACTCGATGGCTTAACGCCATTTATAACTCAAGAGCGGCTAAACAGATTTTCATGATCTTTGATTTTATTTGATTTGTCCTCGTCTCGAAAGTAGAATAACTTTTAATACGCGGATTGACCGCTATCAATGATTATTTTGAAGGTGAACGGGAACGAAAACAGAAACGGGAGTGAAAGAACAAACTTTAAGTTGTTTTAACCTTGCAGCTTCATATTCATGACTTATTGAATTTAGTAGTGAATATTGTTAAAACAAACAAGTTGATTAAAATATTATTTATTCTGAAAAATATTTTAAATCACTGATGATGCTCGTATTTCCAATATAATAATAATATTCTTACCTACAAAAAACTATTTAATTTTCATACGATTTTTCATAAAAGATTTTTATTATTTTCTTCTTTGTAATAAGAGTATGTGGTCCCCTTACGCTTACTAAACTCAATAAACTTTCTGTTATACAATAAATCATAATACCTCTTCACAGCGCAAACAAACAACAGATCATTCAAACTTACACCCTGTTCACTCCCTCATAATAGTATGAAACATGTTCGGGCGAGGGTGCAGGGAGAGGGAGGGGGCACAGAATAACTAGCTGTGACACAGACAGAACTTCCACTGCTACAATGGTTACACCAGTAATAATGGTGATATTTAAAAATATACGTTTTATTTTCTATTTTGTGTGTGTATGTGTGTGTGTGTGTGTGTGTTTATTTTACTTTACTTATCCGGTTGAGCGAAGTTGCGGACGGTAGCTTACTGTAGAGTATATCAGCGATTTACAATAATTAAACTACTTTAAATGTTTGAAATAGGTTACATTCATGCTCGAATACAAATATGCTTGATTGTTTGATTAGTTAAAGCACTGCAAATGTTTTTTCAAGGGATACTGGCGTCTCAAATGGTTGAAACGAACCTAAATATTTGATTATCCTTTCAGTATTAAGCAGTATTTTTTTTTTTGCTATATTTAATACACCGCTCAAATAGTCTTTCCGTGAAGGTAAAAATATAATCATGACCATCATAATAATCCTGTTCATTTCAGTCATTGTCTGCCCACAGCGGGGCATAGTCTTCCCTGTGATTATACCACTTGCCTCGTCCTATCCTGTGCTAGTCTGAGTCAGGTACCGCCCAAGGTTCTTCTGATATTGTCGACCATCTATCGGCCACCACTCGGGCAGTGCCTTTGGCCAACGGTCGTCACTCCGTCTGGCCAAGTGTCAGCTAAGCAGCCAAGTCAGCTGCCCAACTTCACTTGAGGTCCAATCAGAGTCACCATAAAGTCACTTAGTACATTTTCCACGCCCGAGTGACATACGCGGTTATGAAACGCACTGGAAGTGCAGGGGTGAGGGAGTTGGGGGGGATGATTTAACGTTGTCGGCGGCAGTGCAACGCAATTACCATATCTGTGTTACTGTATTAATTGTACTGTGGCTCTCTCCACGCTGTCTTCACAATAATACCGTAAATGATAAAATAGGGCGCTGTTTAACATAATAGTTCTTTGATAGATTGCGGTGTTACTGACTTTAGAAATAATTTGAAAAGTTTTGAAATTTGTAGAGTACACGGTGGTGATTAGGCAAATCCTAAAATTTGCCTAATCACCACCGTATACTAAAAAAAATTCATTCACAAGTGGACATACAAAAATTTTCGCCTGATCAATTCACTTATCCCTATTGAGTTCACACCAATTATTGGGAATTTGATGTTTTTTTATTATTCCCGTTCTACGCCGTAGACACGCTACGCGCCGTTGGGAAAGATTGGGGTAAAAACATATATTTAATTAATTAATTTATTTATAAAAATACATTTAATACAGTCACTTTTAGGGTGACGTTACCGAACAGGTCAAACCAACCCTTATGGTGCCGCTTTGTCCGTCCGTCTGTCACAGCTGATTATTTCAGGAACTACATAAGCTACAGATTGAATAAGATTGCCAGTAAAAAAAAATCATTTTCATCCCCAAAAGGTCCAAAATTAGAAACGTCAAAATTTCAAACTAGTGCCAATAGGTCGAGTAACATAATCATATTAAAGGGGTCAATTAGCCAAGTTTAAAGCAGTTTTTAATTTTTTATTCGATTCTTGGTTTTCATTTTATGATCAAAATTGACCAAAAAATTAATATAACCCCCCCCTCCTAATCTCTGAAGTTTGCAAAGCCAGAAATCTGAAACTAATATATGTTAAAGAAGAATATCTATATTTTACATAAAAATTATAGACAAGTCCCAACCTTAAACAGATTTTGGGAAATCTTCCAAAATGGAGGGGGTTGAAAAATGAAAGGGGGGGTTGCTAGGTTTAATGGGGTATTAAATGAAAAGTCTTGATTTGAGTTGTATATAACAGTTTTTTTTTATATCATGCATAGTTTTTGATTTAGGATGAAAAACGTCCAAAAAATGGCCATACCTCCCTCCTTAACTCCGAAGTTAGCGAAGTGAAAAACCTGAAATTTATACATATTATATATAAATTTCAGGTATGTATCTATAATATGTATAAAAACTATAGCCAAGTCTCCAGCTAATATGGTTTTGTAGAAACCTCAATAAATGCAATGACAGCTGTGGTCCAGCTTTAAAGCAAGTTACACGGTCAAATATGGTGATATCTGAAAGGCCCTAATTTGCCCATTCTAAAGCTGGTTTTTATTTTTCTATAGAACGTACACATTTTATTTACGAAGAAACCTTTAGTATCGCACCCCATTGACGTCACCCGCGGTGGGCGAGTCAACTCGCACTTAACCGGTCTTGTTTTACATTAGAAAGATAAATCCTTAACTATTTATCAAAATCTTTCACAAATATTCATGAATACGCTTTTCATATTATATAATAATAATAATAATAAATTTATTTATTTCAGACTACAATTATTACTTAAACAAAAACATTAAATAAGAGAGTCCATAATACAAACAAAAATAAAAATATAAACGTTCACACACACACACACACAACTAATATTTTGTACAACGATTATAATTATAAGAGCACTATATGCGCTCTTGTCCACTGTTTCATAAACAGACAGTCAGTATCTAGCCTATCTGCAATAAGGCGTAGGTAGGTGTTGGAGCTGTCGCGCACCCGGCGCATCATGGACGCAGATCTTTTACGCATTATCGCCGCAAAGCCGTCTACTCGTGCGTCAGTAAACATTCCCGATGCGCTGCAGAAGCGCGGCAGCCCCATCAGCACCCTAAACGCATTATTATATTGGATACGCAAGGCATCCCAAGACTTTTTCGTATGATTTACCCATAGGCTGCACGTATAGAACGACTGACAGTATGCTCTAAATAAAGTCGTTTTCACTTGCGTAGTACAACGCGCAAACCTACGGGCCAGCATATTCGCTCTAATGGATAATGCCCTGCGTTCCCTCTCCATATCCTTATCATCTGTGAGAGCCTCAGTGACCCAATGGCCTAGATACTTAAAACTTGCAACGCGCTTCAGCTCACTGCCGTTCAGCTTAATCGGCGGGATGGTATCATAGGTCTTAGAGCCTGCTTTAAAAACCATGAACTCACTTTTGATTGCGTTGTATCTAAGCCCGTGAGTCTCCGCATAACTCTCACAGATTCTAATTAGTTTCCTGAGAGCACTGATCGATGGGCTCAGCAGCACCATATCGTCGGCATAGCTAATGTTGTTAACTATTACCCCATCAATAGAGCAGCCGACCTGAGCACTGCTGAGTTCACGGATCAGACGGTCTGTGTATAGGTTGAAAAGTCGGGGCGAACTCAACCCGCCCTGCCGCACCCCACATTCCAACCCATACACGTCCGAAAATGACCCCGACCATCTGACATTGTTGGTCTGGTTGCCATACCAGTATTTTAGGAGTGATATGAGCTCACAGGGAAGATCAGTGTCACTGGATAGCTTCTGCCACAACCTGTCATACGCTACTAAATCAAAAGCTTTTGATAGATCAAGAAAACAAGCGTAGACAGGTGTGTTTCTGCTCGTGTAGTACTGGATGGTGTGTTTGAGACTTAGTACTGCAGTTTCAGTGGAAAGACCCGCTCTGAAGCCGAACTGGGCGTCATGCAGCTTTATATGTTTATTTAAATAAGTATCAATCACACCATCCAGCACCTTAGCTATCACAGTAGCGAGTGATATAGGTCTGTAGTTGCCTATACTAGAAGAGTCACCAGTCTTGTTCTTAATTATGGGTACAACTACAGTCCTTAACAAATCTTCTGGCAAATATGAATGACCAACGCAGAGGGTGAAAAACATGGCGAGAACCCGGGGCAGGTGCACACCTGCATTTTGCAAGTGTTCAATACTTAGCGAATCGTGCCCCGGGGATTTTCCTCTTTTCATGTTTCTCACCACACGCGCCACTTCGTTTGCTGTGATGTGCACAATCCGTTCCTCCCCCTGCGACCACACCCTATCCGGCCCTGCAACTACAGAGCCCAAAGAGGATTGTCCCTTGAAATGCTGCTTAAAAAGGTTGGCAATTTGAACGGGATCACTAATGCCCTCAATACTCACTGGGACACTCGGCTTTGGGTTCAACTTATTGGTCTCTTTCCAAAATTTGCTAAAATTTTTGACTTTATGTTGTGTCGCAATAATATCCATTTTTATTTGTGTCTGATTATTTTGGCACCATTTAAGTTTCGATTTGAAATAATTTCTCGTTTCACGCATTTTATGATAAACGGAACCATATATAGGCTTCCCAAGTGATACCCATTCCTGGAACCAAGTCCGAGCCTCCCTATGAGCTGGAGCTACAAATTTATTCCAACCCGTAACCTGGGCTTTTCGTTTACTATTATTCCTATTATTAAATTTTTTATCATAGCACTTGGTGGCCGACTCTCTAAGTATGCTAACAATTTTATTATACATGTTATTTATTATTACTTTATGTTCTATTTTATCACAGTGAAAGTCCGCACACCTACTGAATTCGGGAGGAAAGTTCACATCTTTGAGCTTCGATGAACATAATTCCTTGTACCTTTTCGATTGCAACTCATCCCTTTCACCCCAAATAACAGTATTTGGTACTGATTTAATTTCAACTTTTTTTGGACGTATTGTATTCAAATTACATTTAACTTCTATTGCAAAGTGATCAGACCATGAAAAGCTGTAGTTAATTTTAATGTTCATAATAGACCCCCTGGCAGCTTCAGTAGTCACGATATGATCTAACCACGACGATCCTAAAATGTCAATGTCCGCACATATCCAATTCAGTTCATGACAAAAGTGGTTCAGTTCCTTACCAAAAGGTGCACTCGGGTGAGCATTAAAATCGCCTAACATAAAAACGGAGTCTACGTTACTGTTGACCACAATAGCACTCATTTCACTCAAACAGCTTATGAATTCCGCTAAGTTTTCTGAATTACCTGAGCTATCCGTAGGCATGTATATTGAGAACACTAAGAAATCACGATCGTCGAGCACAACCTTAATTGCCGTAATACGCACACTGTCACACGGTACAACAGAAACCGACCGGAACACACTTTTACGCCACAGTATAGCAAGACCGCCGTACGGCCTGCCCCGCAGCATGCCCGATGAGGTGTCCACCGCCGAGTTACCAGTGTAGGCAAAATCAGGATCAATTGTCCCCAGGAATGCGACGTCATGCGGCAGAAGCCATGTTTCTTGTAAGGCCACTATGTCTGCGGATTGACACAGCAACCTCACAAAGTCTATATTTCTTTTTACATTCTTAAAATTGTAACTTATAAAAGTCGAGCTATTTAGGTTCTTTTCTGATTTGTTTGCCATTAAAATTAGGTTTTTTTAAATCAATAAAACGTCGAAATGTGACCCCCATCGGCCATAGGCTATCTTCTAGAAATACGGCTAACTTAGAGTTCGGCACATACATTTTATAAGCACTGTATTGCTTCTGTACCCTACTGTTGATTTTCTGCAATGATACCTTTGTTTGTGTTCTGGTAAATATGTACTCAACGATATCATTCTCTGTTGTGTTGCTATCAACATTGTTTATAAACAGAGGTACCTTAATTTCAGCAGCTTTAAACTTATCACTAGGGCTAACAAGCGCATTACCCTCTGCGGTAATAAAGCGATTTCTATGTCTCTTACGCTGAGCCAAAATCCATCCCTCATCCAGCTTTTCTTCCTTCCATTGTCCCTCCGTACTAACAATACTTGCAAAAGTCTTTGACGGCGGCGTTGGTGTAGATGCAGGAGGACGATTCATATGTGAACTCCCATTCTTCTCACATTTATTTTCACACACTTTCATTGGCACCGTATTATTTTTTTGCAATACGGGGGAAGTCGTATTTTCTGGCCGTTCATCATTAGTGTTTTGAATTTGCCGATACATATTTTCATTGCAATCCCGCTCGCACGACGCGGACTTCGAAGATAGCAAACCAGTTTCGCTCGGTGACGTCATCTCAGCTGTTCGACTGCGCTCCGTAATATGCGGTAGGCCGGTAGGCCCACTGTCCACAAAATAACTGTTAGACATACCGCCACCCCCGCGCTTTTTACTCACGTAGCATTCATAGTTATTTACTAAAGATGTTTGTTTCAAATTATCTAAGTCATTTTTAACCTCTTCGAGCTTGTCAACTGATACATATGTCATGATTTCTTTAATATTATAAGTTTATTTTAACAATCATTATTATTCAATAATCTATTTTATAAGCAAATAATAATTACCGGATGTAAAAAGTATTAATCATGCATATTATGGCAACTCGGAACCTGACTGACGAAAACCAGAGAGCAAGTCTATGGTTTTGTCGATGGTTGGATTTTGCAGGGAGGTATTGTTTGAGAGTACCTGACGAAAAATGACGAGGCTTGGGGATTCCGAAAAGTGAAGCGGTAGCGACAAGTCGTCTTGAGAATTGAGATTGAGCCACAAGCCTCGTTAGTTTTTGAACAAAATGACCTCCAAGTAACTAACCTCTGTGCAATAATGTCTAGAAAATATCTAAAATGGATCCAAAAGCAAAAATAAAGTCTTATCCCAAGATAAATGTGTATCATTTATCATATTTCAGAAGTGGAGATGAACCAAGGTACGAAAGTGTGTATTTTATTATTTTACATTTAAGTAAATGTATATTTTATCGCCATCTTGTTTTACTTATTATAAGAATTGAATCGTGTTTTACGTGCCGGTCGGTAATGCACCGAGATTACCTGGCCGTGTTAGCACCTTTCTATTTTTAGAACTTGGTACATAATTCCGAATAGTTCCGATACCTACCCGCATTTTGAATATCTAATTTAAATAAGTAGGTAAATTACCAGTTTTTCTAGCATGGATCAGTCGGTATTGAACCGAGAATATCTGGCTGTGCTAGCCTAATTGGTAATACAAAGATTGGATTGAATACTGTTCGATCAGGGCCACTCTCTGATAGCAGTATTTGGTTTGCGAATTTTAAAAATGTGAGAATAGATCTAAATATGTAGATGCCCAATTTTGCTGATATAGATCAGTCGGTTTTAGCCGAGATTATCTGACTGTGCTAGCCTAGTTGGTAGTACAAAGTTTGAATTGAACACTGTTTGGTCAGGGCTACTCCCTGATAACGGTATTTGATTTTTACTATTCTGCATATCTAATTCGTAATACAAAGTTTGAATTGAACACTGTTTGGTCAGGGCTACTCCCTGATAGCGGTGTTTGATTCTTACTGTTCTTTATACAGGGTGTACTTGAATTGAATCGACAATTTAATTTTTGAGGAATTATGTGCCATGTGTGTTAGTACTTTTATTTCAAACAGTTATTTTGCAACTTATATGTTGGGTTGGCGGTTCATGATTTTTACTTTAGTGGTTATGTACGTCACAATCACAAGGCTATGTATGTCATTGTAGGGAAAAGTTTGAACCATGTGCGTTCAAGTGGCTATTTACTTCGTGCATATACTTAGTGCTTTTTTTATTTTGATTCTCCCAATTCATGTATCTAAGCCTGTATTTAAGTGCTAAAAATGTCTGAGGGTGGGCCTCGATAACGACAACTGTAAGCTTTAACCAGTGGTTTCTCGTCTGGTAGGTCCACTAAATTATTTATTAAGATAGAAAAAAAAAAATTATATATATAAAAAGTTTGGGATGAAACTGTCAAACCCCTTAATATTCATAACAATTGTAAGAAAGACGATTAAAACAAATACAACCCTTGCAGAGTTTCTTGCCAATTCTTCTCTGTTTGGTCGCGTTACGAATTGGTGTAAATTTAAAATAACAAATAAATAATAAAAATATAACTTTAATTTAGTGTTCACAAAAGCTTACACAAACAATTTCATGTACCTACTTACTACATTGCACAATAACAGGTGAGAATATAAGCTAATAGAAAAATTTAAGTTTGGGAAAAGGTATTCACAGGTTACATACAGTCAATCTCCAAAACTTAGCTCACACAGCCATGCATAGTTATTATAATCAGTAGGTTATTGAAGAAAAATGAAAGAAAAACTTCATCTGTTTTGTATCTGGATTTGTACATACATATAATTAGTTAGTTAGTTACCTACATTGACCATGGCTGCGCTCAAACTCCCAACTAGGTCCCTGTGTTAGGGAAACAGCAGGCTAGCAGTATCAGTAGGCAGTAGTACAAAGCGTATCTACTTATTACCGTATTGCCGCGAGCTTTGATGAAGAATAAAGAGATTTTCACTTTTTAACATAATTAGAATTTAATGTTGCTAGGCAGATAAGTGACACTTATGAAGGACAGCATCAGCCAATATACATAGATGCAAGATTTTGTGTGTGTTAGTATGTTTGATCTCACTAAATTCAGGAATGGCTGAACGGATGAATGATACGATTAAAATTGTTCCTTAAGATTCCAAATTAATAAATTAATTATGTATCATTGTATCACAGTCGGTAAAATAGAACTACAATTAAATAATCTTTTCAATCAAGGAACATAAGTGTAGGTGACGGGAGGTGTACCTAGTCTTGTTTGACAAATTTGACAGGTCTCACCATAAGTTTAACGGCAAACACTTTCATTGCCAGAGCTATATCTTTTATCGTTAAAAGATATTTTATATGCTAATATAATAACCAAAGATTTATACACTTTAGAATTTTTTGACCGAGACTGATGTTAAGGTTGGACTCAATACTCATTACTCAATCATTTATTGCGTTCCATAATGAAAACATACAGGTGTTAACAGCTTTTTAGTATTAAATTGAAAGAGATAAGTTGAAGTGAATATACTTTTACTTGGTCAATATTTAGGTAATAGTTAGATATTATCGGCAGATTACTTTAGTCATATTAATAATATCGTTTTACAATTTTATTTACGTCTCTAGGTTGACGTGAGAATAAAAACATTGGATGAACTTTATGAACTCTTTGATATCCTACCCTGACTGTTGTGAATTAAATTTAGCGGGTATTAGGCTGTACAACTCGTAATTCTATAGGGATAAAGATAGACCTGATGGATGATAGCCCGGTTATCTATAAAAAGGTTGATGAGAATCTTTGCGCAGTTGTTCCGCCGACGTGATGCTCTTGATAAATATGTTGGTCTAGCCATGACGATGTAGGACGTTTAGGTATTACCAGTATTACCTATACAACTTTATTTTTTATTTTGAGGAACAATAACGACTTGGAGAATACAGAGATTATCGTCGTCGCCAAAATTGCGGTGATATTGTAAAATTTAAAAGGGTTATGTTAATGCTGTTAATTATTTCACTCAAAATATTTCCACTTATGTTTTATTTGGTATCAGATTGAGAAATAGTTTAAAGTTGGATATTGGCACTCGAGCTGCTCCCGAATAGCTTTAAAAATATAAGGAAGAGAAGTTCCAATTGTAGCTGTAACTAGCCAAGCTAAGCAAAAGGCTAATTACGTTACTGGTAAAGTCTTTTTCTCCTATGTAGGTAAATACACTGTAGGTTATGAATAAAATAACACTCATTTTATCAACAAAAAGAACTGTACGAAACTTATGTAACATTCATAGGCCCTTTAGGAATAATCAGAAATAATCAGGAACAATCAATTTATTGGCAAATCAATATTTACATATGAATGTTTTACATATGAATGTTTTACATATCATTATAAATTATAATTATATTAGGTACCTAATGACTGAATATAAAGTTGCCATAATTCCAGGCTTTAGGAAGTTAGGTACTTAAATTATAGGCACAATTAAACATATTTTGTACGCTAAACCAATTTGAGTTCACATGTTGTAAGCAAGAGTGCCTAATCACAAAAAGAAAAAAAAACAAAACAATATACAAATAAAACAATAAACAATATAAAATAAATATACTAATGATAAAATTAAATAGAAAATTCTTTTTTGCACAAGATAGATTATGTATATAGGCGAACTTAATGCTAAATAGCATTTTCTTCCAGATAACTTTTATATTGTGGGGAAATGGATTGATAGTGCTACAAATTTGATAAATGAAATAGCAGAGAATATAACTTAACTCTGAAATTAACTCTAAAACCTAACAAATGAAAAAAAAAAACATAAAACAATAATTAGGCAAGTAAAGGTAAAATAAACTTACATGCAAAAGCTAAGATATCATATGCATACATAAATTACTTAATGTACCTAGAAGCAAATCCAATAATAACAGCAGTAGCTCAACATCTAAGTAGGTACCTAAATCAAATCGAAAATCGAGCAATAACCGAATTTCATGATTTCTATGTAATTACTTGTAGACTTAATTTAGTAAGTGGGTATATCATTAAGTCTCATTTTTGTATGTATATTTCCATTTGTACATTTAGTAGGTACCTACCTACTTATACTTATCTACACCATGAAGATGTTACTTCTTCTAGTACCCATCTATAACAAGCAATGATAACCTGCGAGGAAATGATTTTACAATTAGCTTGAAACTGTACCTACCTACTTTGTGTATGAAAGCAGAAATCAGATAATTAATTTATTTGTAAACATCGTATTGTATTGTAACATAAATCATTTGTTTTCTTTATGGTGTTGTCGTATACAACGTTCTGTGTTATGTACCAGTGGTTACGAAAAGCAAATATTCGTAGTATTGTAAAGGCAGGTTCGGTACATTAATGTATATACATTGTTGTGTAATAAGTAGGTAGATTTTTTTACATCATACCTAAGCATATGCCTATGTAATAAGCTGATAGTGCCATTAGTTCTGTGTTTGTACGTTGTTTTATGTGTTAAATTACATTCCTAGATTTAGCTGTTTTTTTTTGGTTTGAATATTTCGAAATTGACTTTTCCAATTCAAATGAGTATCTTTCTAATAAACGAAATATTTCTACAGTTTCTATGGAAGTATTATCAAAGTTGTCAATTCAGTAAAGAGCAATTGTAAGTTGTAGGTATCTTAGTTTTGGTGTTATTCATTACAAAATTAAGGTTAAATGAAATGAAATGAAATGGAAATGAAATGGTTTAGTTGCTTGAAATATGGTAACAAAGTTCTTAAGTGCTATGGTACAGGATTCCACATACAATTGGCATGCAAAATTTAAATATTTAATTGTCAAGGAATTTAAATTACATAATTCTAATTAATACAAACATGTCACTTCAATAAATCAATAAATAAAACATAGGATTAAAATTAATAATTTTGAAATTGTCAGATTATGGTTTAATTTTTGTGTTGAGAAATTCATCTACGCTGTAGAAAGTTTTAAACAATCAATTCAATTCAATTCTAAACTAAGTAGACCTACTGTAATAACTATTAATTGTATCGTTGTTGTACTCGTGTCTGTAGGTACAATTGGACAATGCTGTAAATAGTACTGTATCGTTATACTTACTAATGGCTTGATTTGTTTCAATCATGCGTCAGGAGATCGCATGAAGACGGACGGCCGAATGTCATGATTTCTTTAATATTATAAGTTTATTTTAACAATCATTATTATTCAATAATCTATTTTATAAGCAAATAATAATTACCGGATGTAAAAAGTATTAATCATGCATATTATGGCAACTCGGAACCTGACTGACGAAAACCAGAGAGCAAGTCTATGGTTTTGTCGATGGTTGGATTTTGCAGGGAGGTATTGTTTGAGAGTACCTGACGAAAAATGACGAGGCTTGGGGATTCCGAAAAGTGAAGCGGTAGCGACAAGTCGTCTTGAGAATTGAGATTGAGCCACAAGCCTCGTTAGTTTTTGAACAAAATGACCTCCAAGTAACTAACCTCTGTGCAATAATGTCTAGAAAATATCTAAAATGGATCCAAAAGCAAAAATAAAGTCTTATCCCAAGATAAATGTGTATCATTTATCATACATATGATTCTTTTATTGTTTTTAAATCATTCTGTATTACAAGAATATCCTTTAGTATCCTAGTGGCATCCAAATGATCCCAAAGGATGGGTGGCAATCTCTGGAGCATCCTTGCAACAAAGACAGGAGTTTCATCAGGATCCGTTTCTTTAAAAACACCAATAATATCGTATAAATCTCGCTGTGCACGCCCTTCCTTTTTTCGAGAAATCTTTCGCTTTGTTGTTGTTATGGACTCAAACAACAAGTTCTTAGCTTGTTCAATTTCTTCAACCGAGAAAGAAGTCGTACAGATTTTGACAATCGATTCTTCACTCATCACATCTATCTTGTTCTGTATAAAAGCCAGAACTTCACAAATCACTATGTTACAGTTATTGCACTTTACTAATTGAGACGTCATTGTGAACTAATGAGTCACAGTACCAATACGTTCGCTTGCTTACGCGCCCGAGCGCAGACTCACACTCTCTCTTCTCTTATAGAAGAACACTTTTGTATAATTAGGTGTTAAAAATGTACGAAAATTGTAAAATATATTTGTGCAACAATCAACGAGCCACAAACTGCAAGTCAACTCGACAACCCTCTCAGGAGTACGTCTTGCGAGCAGACTTGCACAAATCCTCCACAACCTCTTACAACCCCTTAATAAGAGCATCTCTCGGATTTCGCGAACATTCCTAACAATAATTGCTTCCGACCGATACTTTAAGCCGCGACACTTTCTGCGAACTCTTTCACACGACTTTGCATGTACTGCTGCGGACCGACCACACTAAATAATAACTTAATAATATTGATCACACGGCTTTTAAAATGTTTCGAACCGTACTAAATATTTGACAGAAAGTTGAGACGTAGCTTTTCGCAAGCGAAATTTTATTTGAGCCCATCGATTTAAAGTGTTACTATCCTCGATGTTTGAAACTTGATTGCATCACAATATTTCTAAAGCATCTTTTTATTCTTCTTAGCCGCAACAATACTATAGTACAAAATACAACCGAATTGAGAAACTCCTCCTTTTTTTGAAGACGGTTAAAAATTGGTTTTTGTACCCGGCGTCGCCCTCAATCAATACGAACGAAACAAAATCAACCAAATTGGTTGAATCGTTTTCTCTTTCATACGAGCGGCAATAATTTTTTTAATTATCTGTATGTCTATGTAATTTATTAAAAGTACTTACAATTTAAATACTTAGTAAGCTAAATCAACTAAAACATTTATTTCATTATGCTTTTATGTATTTAGAAAAATCTTACTTTTTATGTTCGTGTCTGTTGTCCTTCCTACAAATATAATTAGGGTGAATGTTTCTGATATGTACATGTGTCCCTCCTTCACTCCGAAACTACTAATTGATTTGAAACTTTGCACATACTACTACGGTTACTTTTTATTCAAGTACAATGCGAGAAATAAAATAACGAATAAACGTTGTACTCCTAAAATAATTACCCTAAACTATACCTACTAATATTAGTAGGTAGTACAAAATACATAATACAATATCTGATATGCAGAATTTTAGCGGCATGCTGCAACCGTGTGCAAGCGCTACAAAATCAGCACTCGCCTGTCAACCGCAGACTCTCGAGACGATGTTACTTTAGCCGAGTGCTGGCTCGAGTACTCGCTGGCTAGTGGCTATTTATCTTAGGTTTTTCTCTGTCTGAGGACTGCGTCAATATCGAATATTATTGACATTAATATCCTCTTGTGCAGTTATTATTGTTTCTTTTGTAAACTTGGCTTGAATGGGAATTACAATGTGTTATTGTGATATAAGCTTTCACGCGCGGCTTCTCACGCATAGTTTCTTGATCGTAACCCATACTTCTTTTTGGTCTAGAACTACTTAATGTCACATGGGTAAAATTTCAGCTCAATTCATTTATGAGCGTGAATGAGGAACAAACATTTCACATCTCACATTTTTTTTACAAACTCTCTCTCGTTGTTGGCCACCGCTGTCAATGGAAACCTGCACCATCAGAGACTCATGCGCATCAACTTGAGGTATACAAGTGCATCAATATAGACTGTTATGCCGATGGCCTCATGTATCTTTGATTTCGAATGCGCAACGCTGCCGACTGCCGTACACAAGACATTCAGCTAATCCTCCACCTCCTCTTCCTTAATCGTTCCCTCTATAGTTAAGGATCGTGATTACCATGGTTTTTGGCTTGATGGAGCACGACGTTAACTAGTTTCCAGGTAGCACCTGGTCAGACCAGCGCTTTGGGCTCCTACGTCCTGGTATTTTGGCTTCTATTTCGCATGTTACAATTAACCTTTCCATAATAAAGGAGTTCTAGTTTGTGATTTGTCCAAAATTTTAGAGTAGAGAAGATTTTGAAATATCCCCTATTGACTCAGGCGGGTCTTGAACCCGCAACCTTCCCATCCATACCGGTACGTGCTGCTAACTGCGCTAGCGCGTCAACTTCTTGCCTGGACGAAAGGACAATGCCGTCTGATGTGTGGCGCTCAGTACCAATGCTAAAGTGATTGTGTCAAAACGAAACCTAATTTTTTCGAAAGATTTTAGCTGTTATTCATGGAATACTAAGTTTTTTTTAAGATAAACGTAAACCAATTATTTTTATTGGGAGTTTTTTTTTTTTTAAATGCTTTCCAGAGACCTTGTGTGTTCAGTTTTGTCTACATAATTATAAGTATTACACTGTAAACATTTAACTATGATACTATATCTATAAAAAAAACCTCACACAGATAGGTAAAAGGGAGTTTTAACTTCTACTTCGTAGGTAGGATATTACATACATTACAACTGTGTTATTTTCAAATAACGATAGAGACGAGAAAGTAGATAGGAATTTACATCATTTCTGGTTATAATAGATATTAGTATAGCAAAGCTAAGACCCAAGATTTTAACACATTCATCACAACCACGAAAAGGCCATGGATGCCTCTTCCAAACTATGCTGGTTTCGCGTCACCGGTTATACACTATTAATTGTGATGATGTCTAATAAAATATCTATTTACAGAATAAACTACATAAAGATAGGAGATAGTTTAGTATTACCACAAAAAAGTTTCTGATCCAACCTCTTTGATTATACAAAGTGAAAAAATCTCCAATGTTTTTAGTCGATTCTACTGTCTAAAATTAAAAGTGAGGGTTGTTGCAGTGTCATGGCGCCGTGCGCCGGAAACCAAATAAATATTTTTTTACGTGATTATTAATCGAGTCGGTGTGTAAAACTAAAGAAAATGTTAATGTTATATATAATAAAGGCAATTTTATTGGATACGTTTGGTTTTGAACCAATTGGTACGGGTTATCGACATTCTCCTTTTATTGAACTCTCTTATGCCAATGTTATATATGTATAACTAGTCAATAAATGAATCTGAATAATTATGTTCTTTTAGCTAACCATGAGATATTCATTGGCTCTGTAATGAACAGTTAACAAATTAGTTTAATTTTCTAAAATGTATAAATGTAAATAAAACAGTAACCTCGTTATTCATATCGTCATAACTTTACATACTTTTACGAAATAATGACAAGTTGTTAAATTTGAGTCCTGTTTCTTAAACTTTCCTTATCTTTTACGGAAATAATTTACTTCGTTAACATTGATTCTTAGAATTCCTATAACAATCTTTCTAAGAAGCTACACACTTAAGTTTTTCATCCCGTGTTTTTGCGCATGTTCTGCGCGAGCAGCATCAAAGCGTTTCTTTGTGTCTTCAATCTTGCATTCACTCGCATTTACTTGAAAATTTTGTTAAATATTAGCTTAAAAACCACAATTTTAATGAATGGAAGATAGTTCAAAGTAGAAATGAAAAAGGTCGAAAACGCACAGTGCACAAAACCTAAATGAATTTTAAAATTAACTGACTGAGTTATATTTTTCCTTTTCATTTTGAATCTTTTTAAATGTCTTTTTATCTTATCTTTTCACTAAAATACTTGCAATTAGGGATTGTTTATTGTGCTAAAAAGTTTTAGTTCAACTTCTTGTTTCCATTTTACTTTAGTACAGATACACATAACATGATTAATTTTTGTTTATTTTAATCTTAAAGAAGTTTCTATCGCATTAGCTTTGAAAAATTAAATCTCTTCTACATTCTATATACCTTTGTACAAGTAGGGCCACGTAGTTTCAAACACTTTTTTCTAATTTTATATAAGCTTGTATGCTAAGCCAATACTCATTAGCTTAATCAGAAATATCGATAAAAACCTGAACTAGACAGTGCGGTGGATGCGTCGAAAACAATGTCCAATCATGTTATAAAAACTCAACTATTTTCCAACTGCATCGTTATTTAGATCATTTAGAAAACTGTGAACATTCAACATGAATGTCCCAAAATAAACAGAAATATAAATGTAGCAATAATCTATATCACATAATCAGTATTTTGTTGTGAACGTCATTTTGCTTAGACTCTTCGTCTAAGACTGGTCGTATGGTGGTGGTGGACTGGTGTGGCAAGTTAAATAGGTACCTATTTTGCCTATTAAGCCGTTTGTAACCAATATAGTACCTTCAAATAATGAAAATATCAGATGGCTTCGTAGATAAAATCAGACCATTGTTTATTAACCAAGATTTCATAAATTGGGTTATGTTATTGATATTAGTTTTCATAAATTGTTTTATTTTATTAACTTGGTTTATCGAGCCGGCAGAGATTTTTTATTTATAACAAGAAAATGGTCCACTTGATGTTTATGATGAATTTGCTCGTTGAAAATTGACTAACTATAAAATAATCCTAACACACACGCCGTTTAATTCAGATGCATAAAAAACTCGCCCCCATCGGATTTTTCCCGCACGGTATGGCCAAGCCCTATTAAAAGTACTTTGTTAAGAAAATCCAATTCACTTTAGTAAGCTCTAGTAATGCAATTAATTCGACTCGGCGAAGCTGTTAGTGTAATGAACCGATTTACACGAAACTCTTATAAATTTTATGCAACTACTTACAGGTGCTTGCAAAAGTGTTTCAAACATTTTTTACTAGCGTCCGCCCGCGACTTCGCTCGCTTTAAATGTTATATTTTAGAAAGGTACTATTTTCTTGATAAAAGTTAGATAAATAGATGAAAAACCTATCTTATTTCGGGAAGCAAAGCTAAGCAAATAAAAAGACTAATATTAAAATATCATGTACCGTTTAGACCCTCTTACAATTTAGCAAGGTCAAGTTGAGTAACTAAAGCGTGAAAACGTTACAAACAAATTAACTCAATTTCATATTTTATAACATTAGTTATTATAAATTAGTAAAAGGGTTATATCTAAGAAGTACTACTACCGTGCACGCCATACTTTATATCTGTCGCCAAGGTATCTTGTGTGCTTTGAGGAGAGTGTGTGCAGGTGAGATTACAGGCACATGAGGACTACCACGTGTGCGGTTCAAATATTTGCATGATTTTCGTAGAGCCATTTAATTATCGGACGTCCAGACGTACAGAATTTCGTCATCCGTACACGGTAGACATTCCTCCTGCCCACACGAAGCACTTTGCTGCAACTTTCCTCCTTAGGACAGCTAAGGAATGGAATGCTCTTCCGGCGTCAGTGTTTCCCGATCGCTATGACTCAGGGGTCTTCAAGCGAAGAGTAAATAGGTACATTTTAGGCAAGCGTGCTACATCGTCGACCACATCATCACTTACCAACAGGTGAGATAGCGGTAAAACGTTAGCCTATCCTATCCTACTTACCTACTTAATCCTATCCTACTTATAATATTATAAATGCGAAAGTTTGTGAGTATGGATGGATGTGTGGATGAATGAATGAATGAATGTTTGTTACTCTTGCACGCAAAAACTACTGAACGGATTTGGATGAAACTTGGAATATGCAAACTTTGTGACCTGAATTAACACATAGGCTACTTTTATCCGGGTACAATGCGAACGAAGCCGCGGGTGGAAGCAAATAAACTATAAAAAAGCCTCCTTGCTACCATTGATCCTTCTGATTGTTGTCTCTACCCTGTATTAGCGGCTCACAAAGTTTTAAAAGTAGGTAGCTACTTACCTACAAAATACGAAGAAAAAAATTATGTAATACCTGTATTACAAGAGAAACTTCTTAAATCTAATTTTCTTTATTAATTTTGCCATTGACTGTCTGGAATTGAAAAGTTTATAATGATTTTTCGAGAATGAAAATGAATATTAATATCCTTGCTAATTATGTAGGAGCGCTGCAGCCGGAAGTGGCTTTTGCTACTTATTACCGGAAGTGACGCTTTAGATTTTTTAGCGATGGGTAGCGTAGGGTTAATTAATGTCAGAGGAAAATGTTATATTCTGAAAGAGTATTTCTGTAAGTATATCAAATTGAAAATTCATAATTCATTCTCGCTCATCCCAAGTATCATTCGTACGTACGTGCACGTTGTCCATCATCTTTTATTATAGTTGCACTAAGTTCATGTCATAATATTTGTTACTACTTACACTTTTTAAGGATGTACCTATATTATGTTGATGACTCATAACAAATAAACAATAATAATTACAAAAAATGTTGTTCATAATAAAAAAAGTCGGTTGGTAATAAAAACATAATTTAAAAACTAACTGGTGGTTAAAAACAATAATAAGTATCTACAAGTTTTCGAAATATTACAAAAACTTACACCCCTTTCTAGTAATTTCAATAAAAGTACGAAATATATAATGTTTTATTTTATCACACTAATCTAATATTAATATACCAACGTTTGGATGGATGGATGTTTGTTATTGAACATCATCATCATCATCAGCATAGGCTGCTATAGGCAGTCCAATGCTGGACATAGGCCTCTCCTAATGAGCACCATTGCACCCTCTCCTGAGTTCGACGAATACAGCTTTACAAGCAGCCTTTCGCAGATCGTCACTTCACCTGGCCGGACAGTGTCCTATACTACGTTTGCCGAGTCGCAGTCTCCACTCAAGAACTCATTTACCCCAACAGTTATCGGTTCTTCGGCAGATATGGCCAGCCCACTGCCACTTCAGCTTACTAACTCTCTCAGCTATATCGACAACTTTAGTTCTATGTCGGATGATCTCGTTGCGGATTTTATCCTTCAGAGAAATTCCAATCATAGCTCGCTGAGCGACTTTAAACTGGTGGACTAGCCGTACTGTGAGTGCCCATGATTCGGCTCCGAATGTCATGACAGGTAGAATGCACTGATTGAAACTTTGAAAGATATTGTGGTAAGGGTGACGAGAAAACTCGACGTAGTTTTCGAAGTTTTTTTTTTGCGCTAAAGCATTTACTTCGTGTTCTATGTGCGATGTGAATTTTAGTTACTTTTACACGAACTCCTATTATTCCCATGTCGTTAGCAAAATAATATGTTTTTGTATAACTAAAACAGTGCACTCATTACAATAACGTTGCATCAGCTAATTATAGTGTACCCGCACCCGCCCCGCACCCGCCCCGCACCTGCCTCGCACCCGCCGCACACTCGCAATATTCACATCCATCCTCATCTAAAGACGGATTCAGGTGTAGAATTTTAGGGCAAAACGAAAATAATTACCAATGTGCATAAGAGATTTACGGCCATGAAGTCACTTAACGGTACAGGTTGTTTCTGTTAGTGTAGTCTTATTCATTGTATTAGTACATCATCAAAATAATGCATCCCCCCGACCGGCATCATACATCTATGATGATGATTCGGAGGAGGGAGAGGGATGAGAAGGGATGGTGGGTGACCTAGTGCACTTTAGATCCAAGCGCTTGCGTGTTTCGAAAGGAAATTAAAATGTGATGGCTTGCCGTGTCGTCATTAGCCTAAAAACTCCGACACGTAAGTTGGCTACTAGCACATACGAAAAAGGGGTTCAAACCTCCACCTTTGGAACCCATAACAATCTCACCTTCTCGTGTTGCACCCTGCCTTAGCAGGGTAATAAACTGGGCTCTTACTGATGGCTAACCGCGGCATAGTGCAGCCTAACACCGGCACACCTAAATCCCGTGCACCGGCAAACGGACCGCATCGGCTGCGCGAAGCTGTTCCCTGAGATCTCCAACTCACGTGCCACGTGACAATTATGGATATGCCCCTTTTTAAGGGAAGCTTATGCCCAGCAGTAGTTTAAGCTGAAGATGTTTTTATCATACGAAAGAAGAATTTTGTCCCCCTCCTGGATCTAATCCTGTGCTTGTGAACGGCGGGTTCTATTGTCAAGAATAATAAACATTCAACTCACAAAAAGGAAATTATACAAGTTTATTTAAAGTTCTGTTCAGCGGAGCTGCCGAAATGTGCACTGGCGCACATAATGATGAATCACTGTTTTTGTGTTGTAATACGTGATATTGTGAGGTGTTTGGCAGCAATTTTAATTAGATTTTGACTATAGTAGTATGCATTATTAATAAAAAACTTTAAAATAAAATTTATGAAATATTGTGGTATCATAATCACAATCTTTATTGTTTCACGTGGTACATGATGCTCTAAAAATGAATGAGGTGCGCTACATGAGCTCTGTAGTGACACAACGATTTTAACTTATTTGTAAAAAAAAAAAAAAAAAAAAAAAACAAAATAAGTATGTATAATTTTTTTAAGGTATACATATTGTCTCCCTGCCTAAATTCCTTGAACCATCTATCTTAGAACAAAAGATAGGTCAAACTTTTTTGTAGGTAGCTTATAATGTTTTTGTTTACTTAGATACTGTAATGGTAGGAATAGGTACTTATTTAGGTTTTAATATCATGGCTCAATAAGCCAATAAAATATTAAAATATTAATTAAAACACGAATCCTCGTCTTTCAAACCAAAAACCATCGGGTTTTTATAACTATTAGTTTTGGTACAAATTCATGTCTAGTGTTCGGTATTAACCAACATGTTTGTCACACGACATTCAATGAACGTATTCTTAAGGTGTGGACGATCTGGGTGATGCACTCGCGAGCTGCGCGCATTCTGCAAGCGTGCTACTGCTGCAACTGTTTCCGATGTACAATAGTCGGCCATCGTCCACGTGCGCAGCAAGAGTGCAGCTCGCGAGCGGCGCATTCGTCACATCTGGACAAACCCTTAGAACTCAGTTGTGTACATAAAACTATTGTTATTCACTATACGTAAAGTAAAAACTAAATTAGCAAGTCGTGTCGCGACAGGATCAATTATCGTGGTGCAAAAAACATGAGGCATTTCAAAGCAGAGCCTTCGTTGCGGATCATATTTTCCATATTGTGAGGCGATTGTACGCATTCACCCGGCCATACTCTGAATGCAAGCCAAAACCACACCGCATCAGCGCCGAGCCACGCAAATATCAACCTTATATCGCAGAGATAAGATAAACGGTCGGTGGGGGGAAATTGGTACAGTTATAAGCCAATTTGGCCAACTACTGGTGACAAGAGGTTGTGAAGCGTTCGCGCGCTGTTTAGCGGAGAATTTATACCGTCATGTGTCTTATTTCGGAGATTAAGTGGTTCTATTTGTGCGAGGATGTGTGGGCATTATTTATGTTATGATATAATGGGGTACATATGGGACAATTTGGTCGTTGGCGCGAGAATCTCGGGACGTGGCGTGCTACAATGATATAGCGGCGGGTTTATGAGGTCGGAATTATTATATTGTGACAAGGCGCCTCTTTTCTGGTTAACACGCGGCACAGTACAACTGACTTAGGTATCTTGTTAAAAGACTATCATGACTGTACCATCACTTGTAGCGAATTTACAGTTTTGTAGTCGTACTACGCATTCGTAGGCAATCTCGTAGCAAATTCTACGAAAATATTTTTTTATTAATAAAACATATATACTTTGAAACTTTTTGCATGTTAAAGTAATCAACTGAATTTAACATGTATAAAATGTTCGGTATCATTTGATTTTATTAAAAATAAAAATAAATAAAATTATGGTTTTGCAATAACACCAACACAATTCTGCTAAACAAAAACCCTTCAAACTTTCAATATGCAAGATGCGTTGAAAAGTTTCAAGTAAAACTTGTGCAATAAAAGTGTAAGAACTCTGCGCCGCGATTATACCAACATTAGAAAGTTCGCGAGTGGCTTTTATTAAGTTTTTTCTACAGCTTCTGTTTAAAGTTGGCCGCATGCGCCTTGTGCCGAACGGAAGCATTACATCTCATTTTATAGTTATTTCAATAAGTAACTTCTGCTTCGCTCGCTTGGTACGGGGATAAAAATTAGGTTATGTATTAATCCAGGTCATACACTTTGTATATTTCAAGTTTAATCAAAATCTGTTTAGTAGTTTTGCGAGAAAGAGTTTATAAAAATCTCATTGATAATATTATGAGTATGAGAATGAAATTAATTTGCAGCGAAATGATCTTAAAACGCAAACTAAATCAATTAATAAAACTATATAACATTAAAGAAAAGGAATTGCAATATCTCATAAATCAATTAAATAATAAAATTTGATTCAGAACAAGTACACTGCGAACAGATTACAATAGAACGATGAAACCGCAAATGTAAAAAAACTGTGCAGTAGCCAGGCCGCCTTCTTTTCATTATCAATGTAGTTCTGCTATGTTTAAAGATATAAAAAATTTTGACAGCCAAGTTCTCTACTTAGTCAAATGATAATCGATTGGTAAAAATAATATAAATTTAGACAATAATTATTTGTACAAAGAAATAATGTTGTAGGCCCCTTGCATTGAAACAGGAAAAAAAACTGAACTATACATACATACTACATTATATAATTAATTTACCTTGAATTATTATAGATAATAATATGTTTCACTGTTAACTTCCGGAAATACATAAACATCAAGCTAAACCAAAGTTACTACGTTTTCATAATCCAAATGTTTTCTTATCGCGAATTTCCCCTTACTCATGACCTCCGAAGCCTTAGTACAAAGGTTAAGTACGCAATAAGGAGCGCTTACCTCACACTTAGAAGTAACGATAATACTGAACTCTGCGTAGTACCCATGTACCCATGCTGTTACGGGGAAAGTATGAAAAACGACTAAATGTCAACAATATCAAGATGTTCATTTTATGCGAAACTTTTTCTAATGCAACACAGGTTTTGTGGGTTTTATTTTTAGGATTTATTATTACTCATTGAAAGAATTACAACAACTTTTTTTTGTTTTATGTAGAAGAACAGTACAACATTTTCCAACATTTTTTTACCTATTTTAAGATTCAAAGCAACTTTTTTGTCAATTTTTTTAGGTAACAAACTAAAAAAAAAAAAATCTTTTGACTAAAATTACCTAAAGACCTACCTGCAACAACATAATTAGGAAGTTATCTGCCGCAAAACCAGCTCGGACGCCAATTCTGTATGGACCTCCGCGCTCTGCACGCCAAGTCGATAAATGTAAAAGCGAACCTATGGGCTGGTTTCGCGGCGTGAAAATCCTACGTGCATAGTAATTACGCAGCAATGACTTGATCATCCAGTCATTGTCGACAAAGCCCGTCTTGCCCACATTGCCCGTGGCACAAGCAGACTCAAGACAGTAATATAGGTAGGTGTATGTTTCAAACAACCGTTTTAAATTCGTATCACACTCGCGTCTAATGAGCACCTCCCGTAATGAGGGCTTACTCAAACAATAACGTGACACTATCAATCTTAACTAATTGAAGTTAAGGTTCATAATCACGCTGCTGATGACAAGGAAAATTAATGTACGAATTTCAAAAGGAAAAACTGACACTTTTTTAGTCACAGCGTATCTCTGTCCGTCTGAAGTTGGCTGAAAGTTCCTATATTTGGTCAGATTGAACTAGAATTAGTCGAATCCACAAAATAGAAAAGAAAATAGATAAAAGTCTTAAAATTCACTATGCTCTGAAAGTGAACTCATACGGCTCATCTCTACTTTCTTATATCTATATGTCATTAGCTAGAAAGGGATGCATACTTTATCTCAATGCGATTGCTGCGACTTCGTACCAGAGCATTTTTATGAAACTGCATAGCATTTTATTCGAGCCCTGATATGATTTTCTTTTTGATCTCATTTGAAGTCGAATTGAGAGAAGTACGCATCCCTTTCTAGCAGATGATATTGGACATAAGAAAGTAGAGATCAGCCGTATGAGTCGATGTTCAGAGCATGAATGAATTTTAAGGGTTCTTCTATGCTTTAGTCATATTTCTTTGCGAATCGTTTGCTGAGCGTCACAGCAGATGGACAGACCCGTTGTGACTATTGTACCTACTTATTAATAGATTGAAAGAAAGAAGTCTTACCTCCTACCTGTACTTGAAGATGGAACAAGCACATGGCCCACCTGATGTGAAATTGTAGCCATTAAATAAATATAAGTAGCATAGATCCAAACATGAATCGCCCTGCATTTATCAACTTGCGGCGTTAGGGCTGGCTTCACGTGCACCCATTCCCTTTAAACCGAAACACAAGTGGAGCCCTTCACAAAGAAGTCTATTACTAAATGATTCACAATTATTAGGTTTGAAAGGTAAGTCCTAATGCATAGCAGTTGCCTAACGATGTTTTCCTTCACCGTTCGCGAGTTGATGGAGATAATTTGCGTAATTCCAGAATAAATAGCTGAAATTAATAAAGCATCAGGTAATGAACCGGCTGAATTACGCCAATCTATCCGCTCGGCGTTCTTAGTCGGTATCGACACAGCTGCAGGGAACAGCTGGTACAGTTATACATATAAGAAACGTACAGGTTTTTTGGCAGTTTGTAAATCTGTAAAGAAATCTTAGCATAAGTTACAGTTCATTTGAATTTGGTTCTTGAATACGGCTGAAATGCTTGGTTTTTTTTTTTTACCTTTTTACATTATTTACTTCTATAAAAGTTTCAGGTAAAAGGTACATATAACTAGAAGGTACATACGATACAATATAAAATTTCTTTGAATTTTCATTAAGAAGAGATCCATAAACTGATGATGATTGGGCTCCTTGTTGGATGCGTCGAAGACAGGGCACAATGGCGCTCATTAGGGGAGGCCGCCGTGTCGACAGTTAATATGCTGATGATGATGATGATGATGATGTCTACTTTTATTAGTTTACCTTGAACTACTATTTTTTTTTTACTTTACACGTGCCATTATTTCGGTGGTTTAGCATATAAAGTTTTATAAGTACCTACAGCTAATAAAGTTCAAAAATTATAAATACTTTTTACTTTTATGTGTATTCTAAGATACTTTATTTGAGACCCTGCATTTCTGTGGCGTCTTTAGAGGATCATATTATTTATGCATTTCTCCGCCCGATCACTATCTGAGTAATCGTTTAGTGGCATTTAAATCGGAACTCTCCGTGCTTTGGAAGGCTCGCTAAGATGTTGATTCCCTCTTTTTCAAGCCGCTAAGCCATGTCGAAGGCCTTCGGGCTAGAAAACTTTGTCACCAGAGTTGGCCGAAGAAGAAAACGAATACCGTAAAATTAAATTTTGTTAAATATAGCTTAACACAAAACTTTTTTTATTTAAGAAGATAACAATAAAAATACAAGTAAAGTATTGAAAATATAAAAAAAAATATTCTAAGTGTCTTAATTCTAAAGCATTTTAACATCGGCTTATTGAAAAAACATCAGGAAAAAAGTTAAGGAGAGTACATCAAAAATTAGAAAACCATGATGTCTGTCAGATGCTGTTATTAATGTTGCAGATGATGATGTTGTTGGTAATTTGCACGTTAGGCTTTGACGTCTGAGCTGGGTAAACCAAGACATCTCGAGTAAACTCGAACAAAACACAATAAATGTTAGACATGGATTGTTTATTTATTAGCCGTTCGGTATTGGCTGCGGCGTGAGTAATGTCCGTCCGTCCATCCGTCCGCTAATTGTGATATATCCGTCGCCGGTAATTGTGCCGGTGGAGGAATACTTCTGTATCCGCCGCCGCCAGCCGCCAGCCGGCAGTCGGGCACGATGGCTCACTTCAAGCAATTATCTACTTATACTGTTACAGTGCTGTTGTTTTCCTGCAATCTTTGTTTCTGTTGAAGTTTACCACATATATTTATAGTAGTAGCAGTAGAGTAGTAATTAGTAGGTAATTTTTTGGAAGGTTCCTTCAAGAACATACTGCTATGCCTATTTCTGCAGTGAAGTTCTTTGTTTTTTGTTTTGAAACCTGGCTCCGGTCGATTGCGGCGTAGCCCTGCGATCCCTAACAAGCGTACCCAGCGCCAGCGTGGGGATAGCATTTCCCCCTTATAAGGCGAGGCCAGCCATGTCCAGCAGTGGACTGATATAGGCTGGTATTGTTGTTCAGTTTGAAGTCCGTCTGTGTGCTTTTATTGCCTAGTGCTATTATTTTTGTATAAATTGCCCACGCATGATGGAGCGTGATGAGGTGCACAGATGCACCACCTGATGAGGTTTCTATGTGTTCTTTGTTCCTACAGCCAGCCTTGACTTATTAAAAAAAATAACAATTTTACTCAAAAATTCCACCAAATTTTATTTTTAATTGCTCACATTGTCAGTATTTACAGTCCAATTAACAAGCAACTTATCAGTTCCACAGATTGTCAGTCGATGATTTACCCCCTCCCCGCCTGCCTCCCCCTCCCCTGCTTACCATCCATCACCCGCCGAGACTGATACGTTCAATATGCATTTAACCCTGTTGCGTGTGTGGTACAGAATTTTTAATTTCTCGCAAAAAATCCAAAGATTTATGGCTACAGTTCGTATACTGCTGATGACTTTTGTTGTGAATTTGCATGTTCTAAATTCATAATTACTTGGCGTTCTATTCATTTAAACGACCAATTAGAAAGGGCTAGAACTAAAGCATCAACCAATGATCGCTCTGCAAAAATACCTGCAAAACATAAACTGCCTCTATTCTCTCAACCGACAAGAAAAACAACTACTACTGCTCGTAATAGAACAAACATTGCTAAGGACAGATAAAACAGAAATTAAATCGCAGCTGGATGGGCACTAGTGTAAACACCATTACAGCGAGGACAGTCCACCCTCCGCCCCCTCCACACTCCACCTCCCTCTATGAGGGGTATTTTGTTTCCCAATATTTTATATTACTTACTGAATCTATGTAAGGCAATTTGATTCTGTAATTTGACGACAAACAAATTAAAGAACTACCAAATGACACTATACGATACGTTTAGATATTTCACCGATAGTCCAATGTTGACACCAGCGGGGTGATCGGCTTACTCTGTTGCAAACGGAAATGATTGACAACGATCCTGTTTTAACAAACTGTGACAGTTTGACAATTGGTCATAATAACGTGACTAAATGTACTTTAACATACCCTTACTACTCTACTTAACGCACTCTACATGTCACTCTCAAACACTCCTACTGGGATGTTTATCTGAATTGCATGACGTAATTTTCTCAGAGAAAGATCCAACACACGTTCCTACGAATTTGTTCAAGCCTAGATTTGATTAAAAATTTTCAGCTCAATCGGTTGAAGATATGTGCTTCAAAATTGACTTGCAAGATTTCACCCACACATACATAGTTACAATGGAAGTTAAATAAAAACTTTAAAAAATTGAAAGGTGTGAGGGGTCTAATTAACGCTTGGAGTGTTGAATAACACACCACGGTACCTGCTGTAGGATGTGCAGGAAGCACACACATTGCGCGGAGACACAGAGTTAGTAGTTAGTCCTTGTAGTGCCCAAAGCTAGAACTAATTTAATGAAAGAAGCACCGCTTACAAGAGCCATTCGTACAATTAATAAATTTTGCGAAGTAAATGATTTTGATCTGTTTGTTATTTCCGTGACGAAATTCACGGATAGGGCCCTCATATTATTAAGTAGGTCATAAGTTTTTGGTACTGTAATTTTCAATACTCTAAATTATCCGATATTGTAAATGTTAAATCAATAAATAAATAAAATTACAATATGATGCAAGATGCCATGCTCGAGGCCCGCAGTCAACGTGTTAAAGGAACATCGTGTGTCTATATCTATAGGATATACTTGTCTATCTAAAACCAGGTAAAGTTTAAGAAAAGTTTTAAGAAAACCAAAGGTTGCAGCGAATTGCTGTCACACTTCCCATAGTCTTAATCCCCTTTCCTTCCAAAAGGGGGAGGGAGTTAGGGTTGGGAAGTGGGGAGATTGGAATTCTCATGTGACTTACGGAGCATATTACGTAAGGCTGCGCTGCGACCGGGTGCAATTTGAAATTAACTTTGTGTCGCTATAATAGTTGACTCTGACATAACATAAATTATTTACATGGATTCATGTAATTTTGCAGGACTAATGCAAAGTTTCAAAACTTTTTAACATAATTAAGACCACTATTGAGCGCCCCAGGGTTTTGTTCCCACATAAGTTTTCCCCGCTGCACCCGTTCACGGGCTGTATTTTAGGAAATTCTAGTCCCTTCAAGTCGCTAGGACTAACAGTTTAGGCTGTGTGTTGAGTGACACTCGGTGGTGGAGGTGACTTCACCTTCCCATTTAGTATAGGAATATTATATATATAGGAATATATACTTATATATTCTAACTTTTTAACACACTGGGTTTATTAGTTTATTCTTTGTGTACCTTTTATTGATAGTTATTTTCTCTGTGGTAGCAAATTTCATGTTTTGTGTTTTGTTCCTCATGTCCGCTAATTTAGAAAATGGTCCTGACGAAAGACCAGCGCGCGTTGTAGGTAATTCCTTCAACCCGCTACATGCTGAGTTCAGCTCCTTTTTGCGACTATATTTCTATCTGTCATTAATGTGTTGCCTGTACTCTTATTGTATAGTTTAATAACCTGTTTCTAATTTGTCCTTTTATATTATTATATATTGTATTTATATTTATATATTTATATTATTTTTATTTTTATTTATATATATTTTTTTATATTTTATTATTTTACTATGTGGCGCAGAGGGCGAAGGTCCGCCTGGGAAGCAGAAGGTTGCGGGTTCGATTCCCGCTGCGGGACAAATGTTTGCATGGTCTGTAGATATTTGTCTCGGGTCTGGGTGTTTTCTATGTATGATATGTATGTATTTACAAAAAAAAAAATATGTGTAGTATATCAATCATGTGGTTCCCATAATACAAGCTCTGCTTAGTTTGGGGCTATATGATGCTGTGTGATTACGTCCCGCATTATATACTTATGTTTATTTGCAAATAAAAATAGCTAGAGGTGAGAGAGAACGAGAGAGCCATGCGCAGACATTTCCTTCAGCGCTAGACTTACGTACTACTTATACGGGTAAAACATAATGTACAAAACTTTAGCTCAATCCGTATAGTACATGTAGGTTATAGAACAATGTTCTTTTCATAAACCTTTCCCTTTTTTATTACTATTTGTAGTGGCAATGATTCAGGACAAACTTGCAGAGCTTCACCCTTCTTAAAGGTGTCATCTAAATAATTTCGGTTAAGCTCCACTTAGTTACCCGACTCGCACTTGGCCGTAAGCTCTGGCCTACGTGATTAAGCTGTACCTTTGTTTGGCTCGTAACTACTTACTAAGGCATAACCCTTCCATTGTACGTCACATTTACTGGTCTGCCATGGACTTACCATAAAGAGTTTTGTATTTTCATCAGTTTTTGTGGGTGCATATTATTTGCTTAACCGAGTGCCGGTTCTATTTTTACTACACTATATATTTTTATTTAAAGACCTACTGACCTAGTCCTTTACTTCAATAATTGATTGATATTATATCCTTTAGTTCTATGATTCAGATTGATTTCAACAAAACAAACATTCAACTGAACTGAACAGGCGCTCCAAAGGCCACCCGAGGCCGCAGCCAATCAGCGAGCAAAGCGCCATTTCTTCGCAACTTTCCCGCGCATTAGCAAAGAATTCCACCGCGAAATGCAATTTCACAGCTTCGCGAGAAAGTGCAAATAGGTGCTGCAGCTGTTGCCTGAACAGCTGGGTAAATACGAACGTTCCAACATAGAATTTTGTTGGAACGTTCGTATTGCGTTGGTTCACTATTTTCAATTACGAATAGCTTCAGTTCGCACGTTGACTGTGGGCCGACGTACTGCCGGAGCACTTGTATTTGCACCACTCAAAGTGTAGATAGCGGTGAAGTTTTATGCGAATATCTTTGGATATTAGATTGGCTGGAAAATAATCTGCTGGTTGTATTAGATCGGGAAGCATGCAGACAGTGGATGAGTAAAGGTAAGGCTCAGTGGCGTCACTTTTGAGAGGCCTACATCCAGCAGTGGACTGTTAAAGGTTTTATAAGAAAATGATGGAGATTTATATCAGGATATTTTTAATTCATTTAAAAATCACCTTGTAGACATATTTATGAAAGCATTATATTATTATTACTCCATCAAGCAGAAATTTAAAAAAAAATAGAGAAACAAGACATTGTGTTCTAACTTGAACTACATTTATGTTTTATACCAGATTTTTAACGGCTTGTTAAGTTCTAGGATAAATTACCAAGTGAATTATTATCAGCATTTAAAATTACTAATTTCCCCCCGCGGCTTCGCAGTCGTGATACCCGAAGAAAAATTAGCCTTATTATTATTCCAAGTCAAAAATAGCTAGGTTCACATTTCTGAAAGTTTTGCCTTTTTAGTATTAGTTGAATTCCAACCACTGTGAGAGTGAGTGATCTGTCTGCCATAAGCTGTGGGCTTGCGCGACAGTGGCGCCGCCACGCGGGAAATGGATTTCAGATCCTTTGCGAAGCGAGAAGTGTCGCGGCGCGTTTGGGAAATACAACGTTCAAATACGAGTATGTTGTGCGAACGTATTGGGACAGATTGTATACTACATTTAAAGGATAGTGCATTCGATGCATCGCTACAGCCGCAGTCGATGTCTATTACAACCCAATTATACAATGGGTTTGAACCCACATAGCTTGTAAATTCCTACATAATTGCTGCATTATGTAGGAATTCACGTTAAATCGAAAATATACATAAAAATTATATCAATGCACAGATGCCAGCTCGTTCCGGTATTAATAGGAAGGTAGCAGATTCAAATCTCGCATGAATCGAATATTTAAGTTATTATTAATTCTTAGATTAAAGACTATAAAATTTTTTTTTTTTGTTTTCTAGTAGCCTGCTGATTATGATAAGCATTATTAAAAAAAACCATAAAAGATTCTAAAAAAAATTAAAGTGTACCTTTAAAAGAAAATTATAAATGTAAAATGAGTAAAAAGAAGTAATCTCATCTATACATTTTAGGTAACAATATCCACGATATAACTTAAAACATGGAAGAAAAACACGTTAAGTAAACCTACCGTAAGTTAATTAATAATTATGTTACCGTTTAGTTAATAGAGTTACGAACTCCCGTCTATAACAATTTAGCAGCTTTTAAGATGCTCACATGACTTATATTGATATTAAGCCGCGGCCAGGCCGTAGGGAGGGGACACTGCACTTACACTCAGTCTCGAGGCTCAACATCCATCACCATCAATTTGAGCCGTTTTCGACCCACTGCTGGGCATAGGCCTTCTTTTGATTATAATACTGCGCTAGTTTGAGCCAGGTGCCACCCACGGTGTTTCATATATCATCGACCTCTGGTTGGATAACGTCCCCTATTCCTATCATCATCAAGATCCATAACTGGAATTAATATCGTATAGTAAAAGTGATGATGAGGTTGACTAAATTTTGTATTTTAAACGACTTTAAAAACGAGGACATTCTTAGTGGTCTGAATGCGAAGAAAATACCTAACGTCAAAGTCTGTGTCAACTATATGTTTGTACGGAGATATCAAGGTTTTACAAACTTCCCGCTAGGGCCGCTGCTCCATTTTCGTACAAAAATATAGTTAACGCAAACTTTGACGTTAGGTATAATCTCCGCACTCAAGTCACATGGCTTTATGGTTACATAAATAAAACTTCAATATATATCTAAAATGATAGCAATCCTTATTGTCTTGTTTTTCTTTGCCACCGCACGATAATGAAGTTGTAAATAGAGGAAGCCTAAAATGTTTGATAGATGAGCAGCAACATTTGCTTAGCAACTTTTTTTAAAATATTGGATAGGCTTTGACTAGAACTCGCCTGATGGTAAGCGAAGATGCAGTCTACGATGGAGCACGCTTGCCTACTTAGCCTTAGTAGAAACCTGTTCACTCCTGCTTTGAAGACGCCCAAGTTATAATTATCGGGGAACACATACTCGGGTAGAGCGTTTCACTCCTTGGCGGTGCGCATGGTAAAGGCGGAAGAGAACCGCTTTGTGCGCATAGGCTGTATGTCTACCATATAGCGATGTCGACGTGCAGAACGCCTGCTTGTCCGATGGTGGAATGGAGCTTTTCTAATAACTCCTATTAAAAAGAACAGTAACAGATTCACAAGAAAAATACCATTTCGCTTTGCAATAATCATGTTTACCTACACCGTAAACATTTAATGAATAAGGTAAAAGATCATTAGTTTTCAATAAATAACAAAAGTCGAGCAATGCACAGAAAAGCTGCAGAAAATCTCGAAAAACTCTTGGTAATACATTTCATAAGCGCTTTAAGAGTGAGAACTGCTTTTTAAAAGCTTTCCCATCCCTAGCGTGCTGTTAACTCTTATTTATATCTCTCGCGCTACAGGTTATTATCTTAAACATTATCTACTTTGTGTAGCGAGTCAGGCTGCTAGTCAACTGTGGCACTGCCTGACACTATGCACTTGCTGGCTTCGTTTTGCATCAACATATACGTCGGCAATAATACAGCTAAGATATAAATATCTTCTCATACATATTCTCAGTAGGCACCGGCTTACCGATCGATGTCTATGTATCTATATAATATGAATTCTAAATTTTATTTGACATTTTATTCTTTCTATTTTAATATAATTATCATTTATTATATTATTTTAATTTCATATTTTTTTAAACTACTAAAGAAAAAACAAAAAAAAACCTTTTAAGGAGAATGCCGAGAACCCGTAAAAATTGCGTTAAAACCGAAAGAACCGATAAAATTTTATAATTATATATTTTATAAATGACATTAACATTTTCTTTAGTTTTACACACCGACCGACGGGATTAGTAATCAAGTAAAAAAATATTATACATTAGACTACAACAACCAATGATACGTGTATATCATGCTATGGCAACAATCATTGATGTTAAGTGTTACTATGGCAATAACCCTCATTTTTAATTATTTTGACAGTATAATCGACTAAAAACTTATTGGATATTTTTTTGACGCACTCACTTTAGTCTTGGTACCGAGCGCCATACATCAGACGGCATTCTCCTTTAACTTAATTTTTAAAGTCTTATTTTTTCTATTGCTTTTATCAAATACTAGCTTTCACCCGCGGTTTTGCTCACGTGGTATCCAAATAAAAAGTAGGTCATTTGCAAATTCCAGGGATAAAACTAGGTATGCCTTAAAGTTTAGCCCAATCCGTTCTGTAGTTCTGGTGTGTTAGAGGAACAAACAAACATATTCACATATCACTAGATTTCGTCTAATTATAATATTCAATTGACAACGTTGCGTTGTAGCAGCGTAAGCCGCAATGGATTTGAACCTTTATGTAAGTTTATCGAAGAACTAAACGATTACATGGGAAGCTAACTATGTTTACTTCGCATTTATAAGTGGGACGTGAGCATGTGGCACCTTCTTTCACTTGCGTCCGTTAAACTCACCCTTGGTAATTAAGAATCCCAACAAACAGCATCAGCCACTGCTTGAATAAGCCTCCGATAATACGAAGGGGATGCCCATAATCCCCACGCTGGGCATGCGACTTGGGGATTGCGGGGCACAGCTGGTCGCACGGGCAGCGCCGACGTCCGGCGCGCCGCCAGTTGCCATAACCCCATCGACGTCTACCTAGCTACCTACGGTAGGTACTCGTATACCCTATCGTCACCCATTTAATAAGCATTCACTGCCCGAGTCATTGTAGCCTGATTTGAAGAGAGAACATCAAAAATAGCTAAAACGAAGAAACTATAAAAACTATATCAAAGATAATATTGCTCAAAGACTCGTTTGGTAAGTAAGTACATTATAATCTTACTAGCTTCTGCCTTTGGCTTAGCTCGTGTGATACCAACCAGGATAAAAAGCATACCTATACGTTCATTCAGGTCAGTAACTTTATTCTAAGTTTCATCCAAATCCATTCAGCTGTTACGGAGTTGAGTGGGAGCAAACATACACACAAACGCATCTATAAGATTAGCGAGTATTTCTACCGACTTCAAAAAAAAAGGAGGGTAACAATTGGATACGTAGTATGTAATATTACTGGAATTGCAAAATGTTCACATATGTGAATCTATTAGGGCTTCCAAACATATATACAACATTTGAGAGGTGTTTGTATGTATGTGTGTAGGATGTATGTATGTATGTATGTATGTTTGTCCACGCATATCTCCGAAACTACTTATCCGATTTTGACCATTTTTTTAGCTTACATTTACTTTAACTTAGGGAACAGTGCAAGTTTCATCAAAATCGGTTCAGCAGTTTTCAAGATATGGACTAAATACGTATCATTAAGTGTGACGGCCAGGCACTACAGGCGCGGTGTCAAAGGGAATATATCTCAAAACCTTGGTCAAATTCTAGCTATTATTAATAGATAAGTGTTATTACAGTTTGGATATTTTTTTCAAAGACAAGCTATCGATATCAGACTCTAATTGAGTTTTATTTTGCTGCTCACTAACTAAAAACTACTCACTTTCTAAATATAAACAATCCCTACTTATTTTCAAAACGTAATCGGTCCACCTCCACTCAGACCGTAGCTACGCCCAAATTGGGTAATTATGTATTAACTTAACTTTAATAACACCTTCCAATGTAAATTAACATAATTATTACAATAAAAAATATGAAATATGAAATATATAAAAGAAAAAAATCCGAAATATCAATAAAAATAAAAAATACATACAAAAAGAGAAAACATCTAATACTAAAACTACTATAGTACCTACAAATACACAGGTACGTAGGTAACCTAAAACGAGAAAAGATTTCGTTTTTGTTGTTTAATTTCATGAACAATATAAAAATATTATTGCTTAATTTTGAGTTAATTAATTTTTGAAGCCGATTTTTTTTTTAAATTGCTTTTTTATTTTTGTTGTTGATGTAAGTATAAGTGGCTTCGTCCGTATACAAGGCCTATGTAAGGTTGCACTAAGAATAGATTACCTCGATGTGAGCAACCTCACATATGGCAACATACCCACAAAATTAAAAGTCTCATAAATAGACTTTCGATTTACGTTTTGCGCTAATTGTCAGTCAGTTAGCTTAATTACAGTTCTATATATTAACATGAAAAAAATATGTTATAATATTAATAGTAAATGCAAGGGCAACCGCAGCGCAGCGCTAGTGCTGCTCTACTAATCGCGCTGCGTCGGTAATGAATACCGTTTTATTGCGTCAAACGGAACCGGCTCCAGACGTTTTATTTTCGCCATTTTCTTTTGAAACCGAGGCCATAAGAATGGCGCTAGCTGATGCATAAAATATTCCGAGAAAATTAAAAGGTAAATTTTGAATTAATTTATTTCATTTTAGATAACTGTCTTAAAATATCCAATGAGTCAAATTGTCTATTAAATTTATTGATCCAGGACGTAGGTTTTAAGATCAGAATACAAAAACAAATTAATAAAAACTGTTTTTACTCAAGTAGTTTTTTTTCAACGTAGCAGAATTTTAATTTCATTCGCCTTTTATTCACAGAGCAAGAGACGAACTCAGTTTATAAAATACTTGAGTACCTAATAGTTACTATTATTTTCGGTTTAGTATTCGTTTTCTATCATAGAAGCTTTTAATGTACGATTCACACTTACCGGCGCACGTCGGAGAGCATCGAAGAGCATTTTATAACATGCTAAAGGAAATTGAAACCTCCACAAAGGAGTTAATTCCCATAATTGCATGCATTTTACGCAGCTTTATCAAACACTGACATAAATAGATCTGTCAGTAGATATCGCATGCAAATAAGGAACACTGGTTTCAATTCAATTTCTGTATGCAATGCAATTTCCTCTTGCATATTTTAAAATACGATTCTATGCTCTCCGACGCGCGTCGGTAGGTGTGAATCGTACATTATATCACTAAGTATATTATTCACTAACATTATTGAGTGTTTTTTCAGATCGCTAACACTATGGCCAAACCTTTTCCTTCCCGCTCGCGCTCGTTAGCATAATTTCTATGCAACAATTACATTGTGTTTCATTCGTTTCTTATTTCTACGGGTTTTACTGCGGACAATCAGCTATTGAACGGTTTTTATTCAAGGGGCATGCTTCTACTTATTAACATGGGTATATTTGTTTCAGACGATTACGTCTCTTTTATTTCGTCCCTTTCGGGATGAAACTTTGAACACGAAACGAAATCAAATTAAAGCCTTCCGCTAAGTCAAGCCATGAGCAAGCAAGTACTTGCGGTAGCTTGACTTGGCCAATGGCAAAACAGCTTTCTTATCTTAGGCTTTCCATTTATCCTAAAAATGCAACTGCAGTTACAGTTGCGGATGTATTTAGGTATTTAAAGGCATACACAAATCCGTGTGCAAAGCATGCATGTTTAAAACTAATGATAACTATTACTGATACTGAACAGATAACTTATTTTATGTATTCTAAAAATCTTTATATTATTTTTAACCTTTTCTAATTTTTGTGGCCCACGGTTGCTCAGTATGCCACAGCAGCAACCGTTGCCCGCTAATGTCGTGGCCACAGCTCGTTAGCGCGTTTTCTATGCAACAATTACATCTGCGGTTCATTCGCTCCTTGATTCTTTATTTATTTCTTGATTCTTTGTTTATTTCTCGCTTCTTTATTCCTTGCTCTTTCAAGTCGCCTTTAATTGGATTTCAACGCAAAACAGTCTTGTAGCGCTGATTTTAGATTTCATCAGCACCACACTTAGGAATGAAAATAAAGATTGGTCAATATTTAATTTATGCTTTTTGTGAGTGTACGTTATTAAATTTACGATATTTAATACAAAGTACGTTTTTTCATAACTCTGTGCTTTGTTTGAAGTACTTTGCTCGCGCAACCTGCCGACATTCCAAAAGACGCAGGTAATTAGATATTTTTCTAGAATCCAAATCAATGTTACACGATAGGAAATGTTTAGGATCATATTCATTCATTCTAATCACAATTCTTCATGTGCTATTAGACTAACTTTGGAACGCTCGGGTTCATCAAATTCACACATTTTTGAGAAGAGGTTGTTCATAGGCTTACGACTGCTATAGGCCAATGATGATGATGATGATGATGATGATGATGATAGGCCTTGTCAATGTCGAGTAGTTTGTCAAGTATTAATCTAATGAATGGATTTATAAGGTCAACATCACAGGATCACACTATCATATTAGATAAGGGACATGCCATAACACTTTGACTGTAGGGCTTGTCCTGTATACGAAGGAGAAAACCTGAACCAGTTGCACAGTGTGCGTACACAAATACTCTATATATTCTAGATATGAAACTTAAAAAAAGAAAATTTCTTTAGACAACTAAGACCCATATTACAAAAAAACTTTTACACACGCATAAATATAAAACAAAAGGAGGCGCAAAATAAAAACAAAAAATTGAATGAAAATAAGAGAAAAGAAAAGGACAGAAAATGACTAATATTGGAAGTAAATTCCATTATTAGTCACTCTCTGCACAAAACACTCTCAGAGAGGAGACATGCAGTTCTCAGTAGCAGCGATGATGATGATGATGATGAAACTAATAAAAAAAGTCCAGGTACAAATATGTATAACTGCTTATAATCCTTGTGACAGGCGCAGGGTAATTGAATGCGGTGGGATTTGTCATTCAGAATGCTCATTTACATGGCGATGCGGGTGCGGGGAGGTTGCGGGGCGCAGGGGGTGTGGCAGGAAAGAAATAAACAGGGCCCTAAGATTAAGGGGACGAATGCTATAAATGCTAATTTTGATTTTTATGATTCGTTTAGCAATTTTTATTCGCGTGAAGATGAATTAATTTGGTTATGCTTGAAAATGTTGACCGCTTCGGGAAATAAAAGAAAAATTTAGGTTGTAGTAAAAAATAAATTGTGAGTAAAAATTGTGATCGAAATTCTATAAACAAGTTTGAAGCTAACACGACTATTTAAATAGTCCAATAAATATGTACGGTTCCAAAGAATATTTTTAAGTACCTACTTCACTGATACTTTTACTGATTTTCAGTATGTTAGCAACTTTTTCTAGGACCTAATACAAATACTGTAAAGTACTTTCAGTCTCAACAGCTTACCAAAATTAGGTCATTACAATCATCATCATTAGCATAAAGTAGTCCTGTACTAGACCCAGACCTACCCTAGTGGACACCTTTGCGGCCAGTTTCCAGCAGATACAACGTCTAGCAACAGGTTTTTGCAGTTCGTCACTCTACTTGGCCGGACCATATCCAACACTATGTGCAGAGTTATGAAAAGTTGTAAAATATTCAAATTGCCAATTAACAAGAACTTCATCAAAATCCTTTAACAAAGGACAAGTTTACCTGAGTGCGTCAAATCTAAAAGCGTCTAGAATAAATGTAGTTATGTTCTGTGGGTTGACAACGGGGGCGCGGGCACACGGCACACGGCACCGCGACACGCGCCCCTAACTAGATCTGCACAAACGAGTCGTCGCGTTTGTTTGTTCGTGGACACTCGTTAGCTATTGTAGAGCGAGCGGCCAATACACTTCAGCTTATCTTGTACCAGCATGAGGCATTCAAATATATAAATACATAAGAATAATAAGTTACTATTGTTTTATTTAAAATTCGGTGTATAATAAATTTAGCTTTCTTAACCCATAATTATAAAACAAATATTAAGCTATAAAGAAACTTGACCATTCATAAGTGTCAAAAATCTCTACATTATTTTCTCGCAATTAAATTTTATTATACGGCCTTTTATGTTGCTTCTATCAAAGTTAGATCAACTAAAATTATAATATTTTTTTATATACATTTTATTCTATAACTATGATGAATTGAAATAAATAATAAATAAGAATCAGACTCATTTATTGCGAATAAATAAAATAAATATTCATTTACCTGATAATCTTCACGCTGTATGGGAAAGGAAGACCAAGAAATTTATAAATATAAATCCGCAGTTTATTATGTACCTTTCAGTTCCAATTAATTGATAATTTAATCTTTCCCAATATATTTTTTAATTATACTTCATGAATTTCAGGGACTTCATGATGGTACACGATACGGTATGGTTATCGACGGCCTGCTCCTATCCTACTAGTACGTACTAACCGACAGTTTCAGGAGTGTTTCCGCGCGGAGAGCGGAGCGCGCGATGTAACGATGTTCGACAAGTATTCATTGCTTCTCTGTGAAACATGTTTCAGCTTCTATTACAAGTTGACAGAGGAATTAGATGTGGTTTTTATCTATTTTTATTAGTTACGATTTATTGTTTAATGCTTTTTAGATTTCAAAACATGTTTTATTTTGTGATACAACTTTAGGAATATTCATTAAAGATTCCACCAATTTTCAGCATAGTACTTCGTGACGATACGGTTGTCTGATGTGCGACTAGGTAGTTAGACCTAATAATAGTTCATAGATTTCCTTGCAAAAAATATGCGAAAACCGGCAACAATAAAAACTACAACGAAATAGATATAGCAACGAGAATCGACATCGCAGGCAAGCCAGACGGACATGGCGGAATGATCTGAACACCTTCATGAAGGACTGGACTTTTGCAGTATTTATTAGTATAGGCAGTATGCACTATTACAGTATATTTATTTATTTCAACAAAAAAATAATTTACTATGACAGTATGGAGGATTTTGCCCTGTGGGGTGATGCAGACTGATATTAATAGGTAAAAATAAGTTTAAGGCATACGCATATTGCCCTTAAAACCATTTAGGTCAGAAGTAAGAACAATTTAGTTTAGTATATAGTAAATACACAAAATGAAGCCAATATATTCACTGGAAATTAGTTTAGGAAAAGCCGCTTGCACATAAGCGTGTCAAAGTTACGGCTTCAAAAACTAGATTGTCATGTGATTAGTGCAGTCCAAAACAGTTCTAATCCTAAGTGCAAAAACACACTAGTCCGCTCGCGGCGGCTGTCCGCTGTGTGTCCGCTAGCCGCTCCCGGCCGCTGGCGGCACGTTAACGAGTACTGTACAGTTAATTACTGATACACTGCGCTGACGTTGACACAGTATCAACTATTCAGTAGGGTACTTTACTTTGATTAGGATAAACTGTCCAAAGTTGTTGTTAGGCTTAATCATCGATTGCCAAGTTAGATACTTACTGAACTGTAAATATTTAATGAAACGGCAACTTCTAAAGAAAAGTTTTCTTTTAATGGCAAAAACAGATAGTTAATAATATTATTGGTAAATATTTTAGTTATTTTAGGACTATTCAACTTTATTGCATTTTTACATTAAGCATGTTTTCGTGCTATGTGTAAAATAGTTTTCACCGCAAGGTTTCACCCATAAGTATTCTAAAACCCATTTCTATCAGATTACTTTTCAGCGTGACCAAAGGATAACAAAACGATAACTCGATATTCAAAACAATTGTAAAATTTAGCCAACAAAAATAATATTTTTTATTTATTTCTATTTGAGCTGAGGCGCAAATGATTCCATTTGATTGATATTTATATGTTTTTTTTTTTTCGGAAACAAAAAATGGTTTGGATAAAGCTTCATAAATCAATATTTTTTCTACTGCTTTTTCTACACTATGGCTCTGTCGAAATGCTGATTGGAGCCGCCCCTGCGGTTTGTCCCAACTCGTTATATTTTGTTAGCTCTGTCCCAAACGCGATCGGTCAGTCAGTGCGGACTAACCAACCGTGTCTCGCTCGTCTGTACCGAGTTACCGACGTGTGGAGACGGCTTTAGAGGACTTTTCAAACTCCAACTTTATTGGGTCGTCTAATAATTCATTTAGAGTGGTATCGATTGATAGGCTTTCACTTCTAAAATAACTTAGTTCATTTATTTCAACTAAAAGTGGTTGCGACTTTTTAAGCGGGACCCTAATTAGAGCGTCGATCTAGTCTCATAATTTTTGTTACAAAATATTAAGTCAGAGTTTTATTTAGCCTTTTGCGTTGTTTTCTATAATACAAAAATCTTTAGGGTTCCTTACCTCAAAAGTATAAAAGGAACCGTCATGAGATCACTTCATTGTCCGTCTGTCTGTCAGACTCTTTTCACACGAACCTGTTGAAATTTATTTGAAATTCTCAAGTCTGCAATCCCTTGGAGTTGTGAAACAATCAAACTTCTAAGTCAATCTAAAGATGAAGCCGTTTATGCCACATATTTTGACACTGGCCAGGAAATCAAAATGTAAAGGGTATTTCTCGATGATCTAGAATCATTTATGTCAAGCAAAAATCTTTTATGTTAAGCATAAAAGATTTTTGCTGCACAAAACGGAAAAATTCAATATCCGTAAATTTGTAGTTGCATTAGAAAAAATGGTTTCATAGCTAACAGTTTTTACGAAACTTTCGGTGCACGAGCTGAACTTGCACTTGGCCGGTTTTTTTTCATAGTCTTCACATTTCAACCTTTAGAAAATAATAATGTTATTTATAATAAACTTTATTTATTTGTCACCAGAACATGTGATGCAAAAAGCTTATTCAGGCTTTACGAACGCTAAATTGTAAATGAGTGAAGGTAATCCCAGCACTGGGATTCCCAATGTTGGCGAGGCCAGTCTCTTCCAGTATTCTCGTAGTACAATAGGTAAATGTTTAAAACCTAATGCAACGCTACGTTATCGTTAAGTTTCTTAATGCCCACAAGTGGGATATCTAGACGCACAACTTGGAACAAGCACTTGTTAAACTTCTCGCCGTAACTCACACCCGAAACCAATTTACTCAAACTATGCTCTATTAAAAACTTACCTAATTAAGCTCTCGCGATATAAATAACACGCGGAGAACGCGATGCTTCACGAGTTTAACTTTACATTCAATATTAGCCAAGAGCAGTGCTTGTGCTGGAATTCCAACTGGTAAGTCAGTAGGACAGGGCGCAATGGTGCTTATTAGTGGAGGCCTATGTCCAGTACAGGACTGCTATCGACTGATGACATTGCTGATAAAGTCAGTAAGAATGTAAGAATGTCCGATGAAGTCACAGACTCTAGTTTTTTGTTAAAATGCGTAATACCTTAAAATACGTGAGGCTATTGGTAATGTGTATTGGTATGTTTGTTTCAGTCATAATGTGATAAACTCAAGCTTTGTTAGTTGCTTTGAAATCTCTACACTAAGCTTTACAAAGACAAAAATCTGATGAAAACATCTATGCACTCAATCTATAAGCAATCTATGTTATCTGAGGGTCATTCTCCAGAGGGTGGGTATGAAGAGGCCATGTATCTGTTATCAAGATTCAAATGTTTATTTTCTAGAATACATAATAATTATTAACACAAAAAGGATTTACAGCTATGTTAGTACATGACAATGTATCCAGCCTGCATGTAAATATTAAGTGTCGGTCTATTAGAGCAAAATCTATATTAAATCTGTTATTAACTCAAAATAAATCTAGTAAAGTTAATTAAGTACATCACAAGGCAGCTCATTAAGTTCTAGTCTAGACTCAAAAAACTTAGTCACCAACTTAAATTGAACTTAGCAATAAATATCTAAATAGCTACAACATTGTAATGAGGTATAACTTAGTGTCAAAAGTGTTGGAACAAGAGATTTAACGTTGTAATGGAGTATTTCAGAAACTTTGATTAATGGCACTTTGCAACTTATTCTATTAATCTACGTTACATCTAAACAAGATGCTAAGTATCAAACCTAGATAAATCATTGTTAGATTCCACCGTAATAATCCATAATTACAACTAAAAATATTTATTTTTGAGTAGTTTGAAAGTCGCATAGGATAGTCCTTGTTTTACTTATTATAACAGCATCGCTTCTTGCAACTTTCAATATACTACGGATGGGTAGAGGTTTGTTTGTTACTCACCCAAGCAAAACTAGCTACAGTGCAAATATTGACATTTATCGATGAGTAAATATTGAATTATTCCAGTTATCTCCATTAAATCCTACCACGTATGTTGATTTAGTAATAGTTCTATATATAGGTAGTATGTAGAGGTCCAATTTGGCAATGACATAAATATTGGCATTAATTATTACCACGCAAACAAACTCGCAGATAGGTGTTTTAGTACACACGAAATATTTTTTTTATTAACTCAGCTTAATATGATTACACTGAAACAAATGACAGTATGATTCAAGAGTGCTCAGCCTTTTCTTTATATAATGTGGTAGTTTTTCGATCAGCACCGTCCTTTTAGAAGTTTTGAAGGAGCTGATCCATAGCTTGCATAATTTGACTTTGGTTTGCCAAAATATTTTCGATAGTTGAGGCCATGAAGCATTGGTATTAAAATTTAAAATTTATTAGAGTTTGCATTATTGTACGCTTGTACCGTACAAAAATAAAACACAGAAAAAAATATGATTAAATATTATAATAATCAAAGATACAATCGTAATAAGCCATGTTGTGGAACAATGGCCGCGCCCGCGACAAACAAACCGACGACGACAAGTTTTTGTGATACCAACAACTTCCCCTATCCGGAAGAACCGGGAGAGGGGAGGTATGCGGTGATATCTGGAAATTTGTTTATTTTCTTTCCAAGACACTTTTGTTAACCTGCGTCGTCCCACAGCAGGGAAATTAAGGTCTCCCCCAAATCCGCCAAAAATCTCTATCGTTCCGAGATACTGTATTTCACAATCCTCTGTAAAAAAATATTTTTCATACATTTTATTGTATTTGTAAAACAGGATAAAACAGGATGTGTTTTACAGACAAATTCCTAGGTGCCCAATCAAATCGTTTTTAGTCCGTATCTTAGCAAATACTTTTGCAAAATATTTTTAATGGATGAGTATAAAATACCAGACATAAAATAAACAAGAAAAGTAAAATGTTATATAACGGTACTTCACATTCAAATAAACGCCTTGATTCTATTTTTATAAATAAACGGTTTCTATTCTTTTATTATAAGTTCAGATTCAGATTCAGATATTTTATTTGCGAAACATAGGTTACTTAGAAGGTGAAATACAAAATGTCAAAGAGTCCAGCCATGTTCTGCTTTACAGCGTGCAAAAATTAAAGTTGAAAAGTTAGAAAGTTGTATTATAATTATTCTATTCTATTCTATTCATAAATAATTAGTATTTGTACGCCTTAGAAAATAATATCACATCGGTTACTGAGCAAATTTACTTACTTATTACGTGACATTGAATCCAAATAGCATCAACCAAGTGTAAAAGCGAGCTCCGTTTGAAAATTTCGAGCCTTTCTCTAAGCTTTTCCAAATGCTAATGAAAACAATCTTCTGAAAATGTAAGAATATGAGTTGTCGCCTTTCGCATCCGGTGGCGGTCGGAGTCAGCGTGTGTTGTGTAGTTTCTGTCGCGAGTTCGACCTACTTACGATGTGATAATGTTATTGTTCTGTGTGTCTGTTGGGACACATCTACAGAGAATACAATAAAAGATGATGATTCCATGACTTTTCCATTTCATTTATATTTTCCTACGTAAAAAAGTAAATATAAGCATGTTTAGTGTACTAAATTACTTCATTGTAGGTTATTGAAGAATTACACCGTTTAAAACTGAATTGTATTTATAGCCTGATATCAAAGGGCTCCAGAGAGCTTCTGAACTTAGTAAATATTACAAAGTTAATAAATGGGTTCTAGGCTTCAAATGAAATTACTTTTGCGGAAAACATTCATAGAAATGGTCTAGAAAACAATTTTGTGCGAATAAGAATATCCTTTCCGCGTAATAAAGTGGCACGTTACGTGTGAAGCGGCCGATAAAGCCGCGAACAGACGACCCGGCCCGCCAGGAAAATATCCACTTTACAGGCCGCTACACACGATCAAATTTTCATCAGTCGATTGCGTCTGTGAATTTATAAGTAATTTTATTTGTATTAATATTTTACAAATATCCTTAGCTTAAGTTTTATTAATAAAAATAGGAATCAAGGGGTTCTATTTCCATAATCGGAACTCAATCTCATATCACTGGCCCGCAAATTAACAGACGGGGCTCTAGCGGCTGCTGATTGCGGCATAGCACCTAATACTGGCACAGCTAAAACCCTGGAAGCCAACCTGCAACTGCTTCTGAGGTACGTAAAGCTATGCCCTGCGATTCCCAACTCGCATGCTCAGCGTGGAAATAATAAACATATCCCCTGCCATGTTAGGGGAGGCCTATGTTCAGTAGGGGTCTGATAAAGGCTGGTGTTGTGAATTTGTTGTTGTTAATAAAAAAATAGATAAACCTAAAAAAAATTGTCATACGTGACAAGATATAATAGTGTCTATCTTCTTGGCTGTCACGTATGAAATGGATAGCGTTATATACGTCGTGTAGTCGTCACAAAGTTTTTCAGCCTGTTAAATCTAGCGAAACCTAAAACCTATGTCACCTATTTTGTTATTCCAACGCATCGTCAATAACGTATAAGATTTCTACACAAAATTAACTAAAAATAAGAGAAACGAGCGAGATGTCTTTTCAATTCATCAAAATAATGGCAACAATATATAATTCCCAATTATTTTAGTACATCTATATATTTGAAACATTCAGCTACATTTTATCCGTCCTCTACAAACACAACAAGCCATTCGTAATGTTCCGACGTCCAACAACATGACGATTGCACAAAACAAAGTGAATAACCCGCAGCCACTGCTTTATGGAGTGTGCGCGTGATAAAAATTTAATTTACACCGCGCGACTCTGCAGCGGGCCTGCAGTGGGGCGACAGCGTTTTTACGACGGGTTTATGCGTAGTAGAGTTATTGCTGCGTTTGTTCTACATTATGACGGGGTTAGATACTTTATTGCTGTTTATTGTACATCAAACTGTACAATTTAACGCTTTAGGTGAGCCTTACGGCTTACGGTGCCGTGCTGAGCTCTACAAAGGGAAATGACGTTCGAAAAGACAGTAAATGTTACAGTATATGTTTACAATTATTAAATGGTATAATATCTCTAAAAATGCCAAATGGTATAAATATCATAACTAAATATTTATTTAAGTATTCATTAATTCTAAACTTCAATACTTAATTTCCGACACCAGTGTTGACCACGAGCTCATACAGACAAAGAAGAAGAACACTCTTTAAGCTATAGAACTTACTATGAACAAATCGTATAACACTAATAACTAAAAAATATGAGTGCCAAAAACGTCTCAACTGACTCAAAATTGAATTTATTGATTGAAAAGTTGTTTTGTGATTTGAAGATTTTGTTAAGCATCCATGTGTGGATCCACACGCCATACTACATGCTAATTATACTTGTTTGGTGTCCACGTGGTGCGTTAGATTCGACTGCTACAATAATGCGATCTCGACGATCCGCGCGAGGGACAACTAAAATCTCATTTTCATATCTCACGAGAATTTCTAGCGTCTTTTAAAGTTCTACGACTTTATAGTTTAAAGTTTTAAAGGAAATTTTTGCTATGCATGAAAGTATTTAGCATTGAAGATGGCGCTCTTAATTTCATTTACGGCGCTGGCGAAGTTTCCATTTAGATTTCCATTTTAGTACGCATTCAAGATAATAATCCGTTTTTATCCTTTCGTTCGTTTTTTATGACACTGATGTGTTTTGGTCACTTCGTTAACACTTTAAGTGCTGAAAACACACTTGCTCTAGGGCACGTGGTGCTCCTCCTCGCGCATGTCGCGTAGCGTCATGTACGAGGCCCGCAGTCAACGTGTTAAATCAGTAACAGGGTTGATGCAACCTGCCTGTGAAGGTTTCTTAAAATCAGCACCATAAATAAAATAATCATTCATATAATCCCGATTAGTAAGAAGTCTATGGCGAGGACAATTGAAAAAAAAACCTTCCAAAAATTTGGGTATAATTGGAATGATCCAAATTTTCACAACGTTTTTCTCCATTCAACGCACTTGCAAACCGTTACATCATGTCAAATGGCTATAAAACTGTCAAATTGGTGTCGCTAATGGTTGACGAAAATAAACATCAATCATGTTTAACCTCGGGAAAAAATCTAGTGTAAGGGGTGCCAGCTATAACATCCGAAAATGTTGTACCATCTTTGTACTTTGAGGCCTATATTCAGAAAAATGTAGGTAGGTATACTACTGATGATCATGATGATAAAATATGTCATTGCAGCATATACTATATTGTATTGTATTGTATGTAGTTAAAAGATAAAGTCTACACTGAGCCAAAAAAAAACATTTTCTGATATTAATATTTTTAATACGACTTTCCAAATCAAAGGTTGAATAATTACAAACAATGTTTAAGTTAAGGCTTTGTGTCAATACAACCTGCAGATTCTGCAAAGGGGCGGGTGAAACACCTTTTCACTTGCTAGAAGAGTGTGGGCCGCTAATGCACAAACGTAGCGCCATTCTGGAGAAATACTCGTAAGCCCAGAGGAGCTATGAGAATTCACACCCAGAAAGGTCCTACGGTTACTTTCAGTTGCAGGGCTTAGTAGTGAACTATGAATGCCCCGCCACAAACGGCGACTTAAACTAGAAGTGGCGATCACAATAGGTCTCCATGGCCGCAGTGATATGAACACCATGTATCAATAATAATAATTACAAAAATTGGGTACAGTACCGCATTTGGCACAGTACTGAGTATAAATCCAAGGACAAAAGTGGTAAAGGTATTTATTTTAGTATCATTTCCAAGTGTAACAGCAGCTGTTCCATTAATTCTGGAGCAACCCCCACCACCGCTGTGCACAATAAACAGCGCGAGCGACCGGCCGCCGATGAAACTTGCATTAACGTAGTTGCGCTGCATGCATTGTGGAGTGCCGCGCCGGACCACTGGCGTTACCACTTGCATCATACTTTATGTGTAGTTGCAGATGGTAGCGTTTAAAGAAACCTGGGGCCTGTGTACCTTAGGAGGTACTTATGTGTCAACTCAACAGACTGCCTTATAAATCATAGAATGTCTCTGGTGTTGTGTTCAAACAAGTATTCACGACAGTTTATATTTTGACATCGTCTCCATCTAAAAATAACTTTAGAACTCTTGATTGTCTAAAGGCGTTTATGCAGACAACTTCTTAAACTTAGTCTTAAAAAGTAGCGATATTTTTTAAGACTTTCTCAAAAACTACGATATTGCCACAAATTTTTACAGACATCTGCAGTTGTTGACTGTAGCTTCAAACTGTAGTTGCTACGTATAGATGTCAGAGCCCTAATTTTACACTACTATTTCCACTGTACATGTACACAGGCCATCAACCACGAAGATAAACAAAGATTCGGATGTCCCTTAGTACTACCTACACTCGTACCTATCGAACCGGACCCAAAATTAATCAAACCAGGTTCGTCGACAAAGGTGTACGTCGGCACAGTATAACCACCGCGTCTATAATAGCCGGCACAGTATGTACTCAAAGGGTACATCCGAGCGCGTATAATCAATGCTCATTGTAGGAGCGACATTGTGCGCGAGTAACGAAGTGGACTGAATGAACGAATTCACTGTTACTGATTTATCTGTTGACTCGCCTTTGTCTGGAGGTTTCCAACAGAAATGTGGGCTTTTTAGATTTTATCAGATTCCCAGGTACCTATGTAATTGCTTTGACAAATTCTCGAATGTCTTTATCAGCTGGGTTTTATTTATATACCTACAAGTGATGAGAAAGAAGAATTGAGTCTTATCCTATAATGAGCGATAATTTTTCACCGCAGTCGGTCCTTACCTCTTCTTATGAGCTTACTCGCTAACTCGTGTCGATGTTTTAGCCGCCCCGTGCCATTGGTAGCAAAAAGAGATGATAAAGATCATCGCAGGTGCCATTTGTCTGATTAAAAGGCATGTGTTAATTCCGCGTGCGAGGGCGGGTATCGCTCATATCTGAATAAGCCCTTAATGTTCATTATCTACGGACAGCGCCTTCATTAGTTTTTAATGGTACCTGAAAATGTAACAAGCACATGGCCCACCTGATATTAAGTGCTAACCATTACCTATCACAAAGCATTGCATCGTAGGACACGCATGCTTGGAACATGCCCTACGATACAACATCCTACGTCCATCAACTGAAGACTAAAAGGCGCCTGTTATGTCACCGACATCCACACACTTTAAACGGAAACACAGGAATAGGCATGGTGCTAATAGGTACCTGGAAGAGTGCCTCACAAAGAGCTACTCCCAGTAGATAGTACTGTTCATTTGTACGTATTAATTTGTACATTTAAATGAAGTGATACATATTAGTAATACTACATCAGTAAATTAGATATACAACTATACTTTTTCGCACGTAGTGGGGTATCAACGGTAGCAGTAAGCGGCGACTAAGCGACCGCTAATCTCTCTCCCAACAAACTTTTAAAACTAAAGTGTCCGTCTTAATCTAGTTTTAAAACTGCGCTGTATCTGGATGAAGCAAGCACGGCTGCTAATAAAATTGTACCGTCAGATCTTTTTAGAGCGTGGCGTCCTTAGAGATAGCTGCCGAAAATGGAATATCAGTATAACACCAATGCGACCACACATATGCCTGCTAAGCTTGGTGATTATGACGTCACAAATAAGAAGAGATCTTGATCGGCCTCATAGCCAACCTGGTGGAAACTTTGTTGTTTGAGTTGTAAGTCGTGTGTTCGATCCTCACCCTAGGCAAACATTTTGTGTTGAAATTATAGATAAATGTTTCGTGTCTGCGTATTTTTATCTGTAGTAATAGTATCTATGCATGCTTATGAGTCTCCGATAGTCCCAGTACAGGCTCTGCCTAGTTTGTTATTAGTCGACGTGTGTGATGGATGAGATGTCCCAAATGTATTTTTTTTATTTAAGAGCAAGATAAGCAGTTGATGTACTGATGCAATTATCTCAAATATTTATTTTATCTACGGCTTATTTGACTTAGTTTAGTATTATTAGTATTATTATACTTAGTAGTATTTGACGCTTTTTCTTGATAGCCAAACAACATAATTTTAATAATAAGTACAGGGTGTTTTTTAAAGTGTGACGAGCCCGGCAGTAGTGTGGTCATAGGATAGCGGTCGTCAGAAGACGGTAGTATTTCCGAGAGCCCGACTGTAACAACTAGGAACGCTATCCGTGGCAGGATTGAGGTAATCCATCCTAGAGTTGTATCACTTTTAAAGTTTACGGCTTCGCCGGAAGTCGCCCAATAAATCTATTTCCGAAGCAACTTCGGGATTTGCTAAATAAACTATGGGGGACTCGCAACTCGCAGTCACTGCGCTGCGGACAATCGTGACACTCTTGTAATTTATTAATTAATGTAATATATTTGTTCATAAAAAAGATTGTAAAGATTTTCCTTTTTCGTTGAAAGGAAACTGAAAAGAAAACTAGGTATTTCAAAGTATTATATAATTGTTACTTATTTGTTGCGTACCGAGTCAAGTTATACCCAAAACCTTATCCTTTTTAGCATAGAATATTATGCAGATTTGTAAACTACTAAACTACTCGTAATATCCTCTTGTTTTATTTCCATCCAGTTCTTCTGCTACCTACTTTGGTACAAAGGTTGCCTGGAAGAGATCGCTTCAAACGATAAGGTCGCAATGTACGCTTATTTATAATGACTTTTTCATTAAGTTGTAATTATTTGTATGGTGTGCAATAAAGTTATGTATTTACCTTTAATTGATTCAGAATTTTTGACAGTTTATATTTAATTTTAATTCAAGTGGAATATTACGTCATAAGCCGTCTTAGGGCGCGTCGCCTACACTTTTAGAACTCAATAATCATTCGAGCTGGATTTAGATGACTTACAAAAGTCGCGTATCGGATTTCAGCTACAGAATCCGGAGAAACCTTCGACAAGCAAACACGAAAGACGTTTTAGATTTCAATCTGAAGACGTAAGTTACAAAGTTAGTCTGAATGATTAAGTGCGCGACTGTACGCCTACCGGCGACGGGCACGGTGCCGGGCAGGTACACTCGCGCAGATAACAAATTGGATATCCGAACAGATTCGATTAGGAACTTCAGATTACACTCTGTTTTGTAGTGCGGGAGTGCGAGTTACTACCTTCGCCCTATCCTAGCAGCCGACACCAGGAAATATGCAACAAAACCAGCCTATAACAGGCTGCTGCTGTATAAAAACCACCCCTTAGAAAGAAAAATAAGAAGGAGGATGTATTGGGGATCGCAGGGCATAGCTACTCGCACTGCCGCCGTTGCTGCCTTTCGGCGGTCAGGGAATTTATCTGTGTTGGTATGGCCGCGCTATGCTGCAGTCATGCCAGAGTCCCGCTGCAAGCTACACGGGCCAGTGAAGTTGGCTAAGGTTCTGAAGATGTAACCTTTGGCAATTTAATTTACGCTGGGGGACAAATGTTTGCATTTTCTGCTAATATTTGTTTCGGGCCTCGGTATTGCAGTATGTATCATAGTGCAGATACACATAGTACCAAATACAGGCGAGAATCCTAGTGTGGGTCCGAGGCTGTATAGTATATGAGACTGTTGGATCTTGTGTTGGATTTTGACAATAGATAAAACATTGTACACACCTTGCGGTGGGCTTTTCGACTACGAGGTACGTTATTGTAGCTCTCCGATTGCCTTATCCGCCGATTTTGGATATTCATGGAAAGCAATGTTGCTCACTCGATTGTAAACCTAAAGGGGTGGGTGCACGGTGGGATTTGCCTTGGAGATGCGTGGTTATTTTGGTAAAAGTTTGGTTTATATCAGAGTGTATTGAGTTAGTTCTGAAGGTAAGCGCTCGCGAAACTGATTGAATTGTTGCAAATCGTCTAAGGACAAAGTTTTTTCTGGTTCTGAACATTTCGTGAAACTGTTCGACAAGAGTTCGAATGGCACGTGGAGCTCTTTGAAAAGCGTTCAATTTGTTGTTCGTTAATATATTGAATGCCTAGAGTGCTTTAAAAACGGATGATGATACAAATAATATGAACCTGACATAACCTACAAAATATTTAAAATAATAGACAACGGTAAAGATCTTCACAATCTACCGCCAAAGGCAGATATGGAAACCAACACGCCTCTTGGTCTCTCTTGCAAAACTGCTTGAAAATGGGTTAGTGCTAGAAAATAAACCAATATCTGGTTTTACTCCAACTCAAGTTTAAAAACACCATCATTATTAATTTTAATGGTTTATTTAGTTTGCTTTCCAATGATGAAACTACATTAATATTTGACCGATCAGAAATGTTATTTCAACATTTCTGCCTAGTGAGAGGCTTTGAATATTGAACTATTTTCAATTCCTTTATCCTATTTGCCAACTTTTGTATTCAACGAAATAATGTCACTTTGAATACGTTGAAACAATACTCTTTCACACATTTCTAAAGCGCAGCTGGAACGGATGGCCCGAAAATGATAAAACTATAGCAGCTTAACTTGCAATTGGCGGAAGCCTGAAACACAGCACCGGCGCGTCCGGTGAGGGGGGAGGGCGATAACAGGCACACCCCCCCCCCCCCCCCCCTCCCCCTTCAACCCCCGACTACTATAACTCACAATTTATCTGGATTTTTACTAAACTTCTGATTTAAAGTACTGGTTTAGAAAATTTTCGTTTAGTTAGTTTAGAAAGGTCAGAAGTTATTGCTAAAACTTCATCATCAGTGGCCTGAAGAAGTCCGGAAGGAGTAGCCATCGGTCTCCGCAAGAAGTAAATCCTGTCGTAATTAGATGTTAGGCCCGGCTTATTCAAATAGGCCTAGCAACCACCAGAGTTGACGGCTTATACGAAGAAGAAGAGTCTCCAAACCTATAGCGATAAGTCAATGTTATGGCGGGTGCAATTTAATGGAATTTGTAGGATAAAATAAACTCACAATATGGGCTTATGTAAACTGCCACAACCAGAATACAGCGAGCCGCAATTTAACGGGCAATTCTTTGAACTTTTCACAAAAATAATTTAAAATTTGGCTGCGGTCGGCAAGAGAATAGGCAAAACACAAATAAATCCTCACAACAAAGTACTACAGACCGTAAATTTAAAAATTCAAACACATAATAAATTAATGACCTCTTAATGTGTTTGCCCCCAACGGGTCAAATATACCCACCCGGGTCGAGTTAATAAGTATTTTGATAAAATGTCCACAAATTGCTTTAGCTACTTTCAGAAACTTTCCCTCAGTTTTACATTTCATTTAATATTCCCATCGCTGGACTCGAAGTTCGCTTTCAGAGAAAGTGGATGGACTCTAATGGAAACGTTCACGTCACGTCACAACGTCACATGCCAGGCTTTTAAGGAAAAGTCACATTGATTTGGACTTACTTACAAAATGTACGAGTATTGCGTAGTGAAATTAAACACAGAAATATATTTAAGATGACACATAAAATTATCTGTCCAACTATGAGTATGTAAATCACACTAATATTTTAAAGTTAAAAGTTTGTCTGTATGTGAGTGTGTGAGTATGTATATGTCTGTTACTCCTTCACGCTGAAACTACTGAACGAATTGAGCTGAATTATTTCATATTATGTAGTTCTTGACCAAGAATTGCCTCTGTGGCGCAGTGGGCGAAGGTCCGCCTGAGACGCAGAAGGTTGCGGGTTCGATTCCCGCTGTGGGACAAATGTTTGCATGTTCTGTAGATATTTGTCTCGGGTCTGGGTGTTTCTATGTATAATATGTATGTATTTACAAAAAAAATTATATGTGTAGTATATCAATCATGTGGTTCCCATAATACAAGCTCTGCTTAGTTTGGGGCTACATGATGCTGTGTGATTACGTCCCGCTTTTAAAAAAAAAAAAAAAAAAAAAAACATTTTATTTGAGGCCTCCGGGCGTACTTAAAACTACACTCTGGTGTAGTTTTAAGTACGCGCTGGGGGCCAACTCTGGTTGGCCCCCAGCTTAAACGAGGGAAGGAATGGAAAAGTATGTTTTATGGTTTGGTATTGCCGTATCGGGTTAGGCCAAACCCAAATTCGAGCTAAATAATATCAGATGCGATATATCCTATCATATCAAATAAGCAGCTGCGGCCCAGGTTCTGATGAGGATTTCATTATCGTTTGAAGATAATAAATGACCCTTTAATGTGTCGCAAAGTTCCGGACTCCGGGTCAAGTGTACCCGGTGGACCTTCACGTTCGGGATCAAATAGTTTAACAAATCCTTCGGTAGTGAGAGGGTTGTCAGAGGGTTGTCCACTCGACCCGCCCGTCGACTGCTACAAAGGGTCCGATTGTCTAACTATTTGCATGCACTTTATTGCCGCTATTGTTGAATTAAGCTGAAAGTACGCGTTGTGTTTATTGTCAGTGGACGTGGTCGGGAGGAGTCGCTTGTATTGTTTTGTCTATTATCTCACTAAAAATCTAAATAATATTGTTTTTAATTAACGAGAACCAATACAAATACAAAATTTTTATTCATAATAAATTAGGTACAGATAGTGGTAGAGCTTTGCCACCTTTGTTATCATCATCAGCCTATAGCAGTCCACTGCAACAACTACAACTTTTTTATGGTATATGTAAAATAATACAGTATAATTATAAGTAATTTCATGAAGTTAAGGTAGTTTGACAAATATTTAAGACTTAAATATGATTGTTATTGTGGTAAACTAGCGGCCCGCCCCGGTTTCACACGGGTATTTAACAACAAAAAAAAAATTGTGCACATACACACATACACCCTTCTTTTTGCGTCGGGTTAAAAATGAACAAAACTTTAAAGTTTGGACATTATTATTTTAATATTTGCTTTTTTTGAGCCGCGTGGAACCTTTTTTGAATATGAATATGAATATTTTTTGATATTGTCTCCCCTTCCGTACCCCATTGACATCTACATCGCTATTTATGGTGCTGCGGCAGCACCATAATGCTGCCTAGCTAGTCGAGCGGAGCAAGCGGTGATGACGCGACTTTTTTCCAATACTTACATTTTTAAACTAGTTATATCTTTCGAATGGAATGCCCGATTGAATAATTAAAAAGTTTTATAAAGTTATTAAAACAATCTTGAATATGAAGTAATTTATTTTGATAAGGATTAATAGCAAGGGACAAATAAAGAGCCATTTCAATTAAAATTTTAAAACAAAACAACACTCTTTTGACGTAACTATAATATCATCAATAGTTTTCGCAGCACACGCGATGTAAGGAATTTTTTGGGTAATTTTTTTACACCACTCCCTAATTTTTGTATAATATAATATAGCCTATGTCACCCAGGGATAGCGTAGCTTCCTAGCGGTGAAATATTTTTTTAAATCGGTTTAGTAGTTTTGGAGCCTATTCAATGCAAACAAACAATAAAATCTTTCCTCTTTAAAATATTTGTGGAGATAGTGTAGATACATATGTTTAGAATAGAATATAGAATAGATTCATGATTCTGATTTCATAATAACATGAACCTTTTAGCTGTAAGGTTTATCATTGTTTTAGATTCGGCCCGCGGTTTTGTTCACAGAAAGTAGCTTTATATGTTATTTCCAGTCTAGAAATACTTATGTGCAAAGTTTCAGCTTAATCTGTTTAGTAGTTAGTGAGGAGTTTGAGTGTGTAGGAAGAACTATATTTTTACAAACCTAGTTTTTATTTTATTAGACAGATAACCCTTAATAATATTCAATTAATATTTTTGATTTGATAGGTATACACATAAAATAAGAATACGTACCAATCGTAAAGAGCAACAGTTTTTTGTGCCACTGTCATAATATTTTTACAAAAACTTAAATTATTAATTGTATTTTAAATGTTGAATTTATATATTAACTCTATTAACAATGAAAACTATCTAAAAACGATATTTCTATTGAAGAGTTGGTATTTTAAAAGCAGCTAGAAACTCATGCTACGGGCAGCCAACCGTCGAATCAACTTGGAAACAGTTAGAATTAATCTTAATTAAATTTGAACCGTTTCGGTTTATTGATTTCTGGCGCTAATTGCTCCGTTGATGGGGACTTTTCAATTTAAATTTTTTTTAATTTTCTTTAGAATATTCACTTTTTCATTTGGAATAAACTTTTATACTAAAGTGGTACCGACCTGTAGCACCGAACACATTACCCAGTAGGTAAAAACCTTAAGAATCTTATTTTATTTACCTTAAATTTACTAACTATATCTACAACGGAGAAACCAAAGGAGATTTTCTGTACAGCTCAGCTTACCTGAAACAACAAAGAAAATTCTTTTAGACTGATTTTCTACTGAACTAGAACAAAAACTGAAAAAATTTCTTAACGGGCTAACAGTACACCGAAGCTACGTAGAACTTAGAACTTAGTTCTATGGCCGGCTGAGATGGACCGTAGGTAGAATTTAATAATGAATCTGGTCGGCAAACAGATCACTATTGTGTTAATTCTTAGATTATAGAAGAGAAAAGATGAAGTCTTAAAATTAACTATGCTCTGAACATCAATCTCTACTTTCTTATGCCCATGTATCATTAGCTAGAAAGGGATGCATATTCTGTCTGAATGCGATTGCTGCGACTTCGTACCAGAGCATTTAAATGGTATACAAGTAGCACTAGATTCGAGTGCCCTGGTACGATTTTCTTTTTGAACTCATTTAAAAACTCATTTGGAGGGTACATTGGCATAGTGTAGGGGTGCACTAACAAATAGTTTCCTGAAGTTCTGCCCTTGAAGAGGATGCAGCGGGGAAAAACTTCTAATCAGACGTGATCGCGGGGCCTTCCACGAGTTATAATAGAAGTAACGCAGTATATTTAACAATATGAAGGCATAGAAAATACATAATCAAATACCTATGAATAAACCCGTATCAAAACTCTCAAAACTAGCTGGTCAGGATTTGTGCAACTCGTTCCCCTGATCACCTTTTCAGCGACGCGCCTACTAACAGTTAACCTTATATGTGCCTTAATCCTAGGGATGTACTAAACTTTACTTGACAATGCATATTTAGATTGCCTAAAATGTGTGATGAGAATAGAACAACTACGTACACACAGCGTCACGATCTGGTATACCCCTTTCAAGTATAAATTTAAACTGCTGCCGTAGAGGCTACCATATTCAAATGGCCAAAATCTTATACAAAAATATTTATACTTGGCTGGGGAATCGAACCAGCAATTTATTCACACCAGTTTATGAATGAGACGCTCTAACCAACTGAGCTATCGTAGCGGTTGGCAATTATGACGAAATTTTAAATTACAGTATACGTTTATTATTTTGTCTAGGTATGAATGGATACGTCAGCTAGTAACTTTTTCATTTGTTTATCACGGTAGTGCGCAACTACTTAAAATTATTCTGTGCAGCACTGGACTATTGAGGGTACCTAAGTCAAAATGTAATTGAAATAAATAGGACGAATGATCGTATCATGTCAGTAAAGCTAGCTTTGGAGAAACAGCCCTGCCTCAATGTTGTTTGCGTTTACGCGCCGCAGGTTGGGTGCACCGAAACAGAGAAACACGAGTTTTGGGAAGAACTGTATGCGCACCTTAGTTCAATACCATCAACCGAGCATAAATTGATATGCGGAGACCTTAATGGACATGTGGGTGCGAGTGCAAGCGGTTTCGAGGAACAACATGGCGGCTTTGGATATGGAAAGCAAAACAACGAAGGAGCTGCTATATTAGAGTTTGCAGCTGCGCAAAATATGGCAGTGGTGAACACATATTTCAAAAAGAATGACGAACATCTCATTACCTATAAAAGTGGAAATGCAAAAACCCAAATAGATTACATTCTAATAGATAAAAGAAACCTTAGACAAATAAAAGACTGCAAAGTCATCCCAGGTGAACCTCTTACCTCCCAGCATAGATTACTTTTAGGAGCCTTAAAACTCCAACAAACTATCAAAAGGAAGAGGCCTAAAATAGAAAAAAACAAATGGCATGAATTAGAAAGAGATAAGGGAATAAAGTTTAAACAGGCTATCATTGAATATCTCCGTGAAAGCTCATTGCAGGAAAGCAATCCGATAGAGACTTGGTCAAATTTTGAAAAGTTCTGTACTACAAACGCAAGAAATACGCTAGGAACTAGTAAAGGATCCCTGCATAACGAAAAAGATACTAAATGGTGGAACAACAACACCAAATGCACCGTGACTGAAAAGAAACGCTTGTTCAAAATATGGCAGGAAACTCGCTCACAAAAAGACCTAGAAAACTATAAAGCCGCAAAAAAGACAGCAAGAAGAACGGTTGCAATTGAGAAAGATAAAGCAGAGACAGACCTTTATAAACGACTAGAACAAGCAACGGACACTGAAGTTTTCAAAATAGCAAAACAGAGACATAATAATACAAAAGATTTTAAAACTACAAAATATATAAAAGATAAGAATGGCACTCTACTTACTGCTGATAATGACATTTGTAAAAGATGGTACGAATACTACAAAATATTACTTAACGAAGAGTTCCCACGACAGCCAGAAGCTGAAGAACGTATGACGCAAGGACCGGTCGATGAAATTACCATTGCAGAGGTAAAACACGCCATTTCCAAAATGAAAAATCATAAAGCGTGCGGTCCAGATGATATACCTATTGAATTATGGAAAATGGCAAAAGTAGATGGTGAAATGTGGATTGCAGAGCTCTTCAATGAGATTCTAAGAACCGAGAAAATGCCAGATGCTTGGAGGAAAAGTGTATTGGTTCCTTTCTATAAAAACAAAGGAGATGTGCGCGACTGTGGGAACTTTCGAGGCATAAAGCTCACCTCGCATACCCTTAAGATCTGGGAAAGAGTTTTGAGTGAGCGCCTTACAAAACTTGTCTTGCTGACAGAAAATCAATTTGGTTTTACTTCGGGCAAAGGAACCACAGACGCAATTCATGCAATTAGATTAGTAATAGAAAAAGCTCGAGAAAACAAACAGAACCTCTGGATGATTTTTATAGACCTAGAAAAGGCTTTTGACCGCGTACCTAGGACAATAAAATGGCAAGCTCTCAGGGCACACGGTGTTCCGGAATGCTATGTTCGACTCATCATTGACATGTACAACAATATCCAAACATGTGTTAGAAGTGCAGCAGGGATATCGGAAAGCTTTGATATCAAGGTTGGTGTTCATCAAGGCAGTGCCCTCAGCCCTCTATTATTTAACATTATCATGAACTACCTAACTGCAAAACATCAAAAACCAACTCCATGGAACCTTTTGTACGCGGACGATGTGGCCATTATCTCAGACGATCCACAAGAAATCGAGGAACATTTAGAAGATTGGAGAAAGTCACTAGAGGATAATGGTTTGCGCATAAGTAGAACAAAGACAGAATATATGATGTGTAACTTCAATCCCTATGCTACGCCCGACACAAATATCAAACTCAATAACACAATTCTTCCAAGAGTAAAGTCCTTTAAGTACCTGGGATCAGTGATCTCAGAGGACGGGTCCATCGAAGCAGTTATAACACACAGAACAACATCTGGTTGGATCAAGTGGCGTACACTTACTGGAATCCTATGCGATGTAAAAATGCCCATAAAAACCAAAGGTAAAGTCTATAAAACAGCTGTTAGACCCGCATTGTTATATGGCAGTGAAGCATGGGCATCCAAAAAGGCCTATGAACAAAGGCTCCATACGACAGAAATGAGAATGCTGCGATGGGCAGGAGGAGTTACACTGAAGTATAGGGTAAGAAATGAGCATATACGAGGAAGTTTTAAAATAGCTCCAATAAATGACAAAATATCTGAAGCTAGGCTCAGATGGTATGGGCATGTTATGCGAAGATCAGAAGACCACGTCGTGAAAAAGTGCCTTTCCATTGCCACAAATAAAAGGGGAAGAGGAAGACCTCAGACGACATGGATGACGAATGTCCATAAAGACATGAAAATCCTTGGCCTTACAAAGGATGACACAAAGCAGCGGAATACTTGGCGCCGCATGATTAGGAAAGCCGACCCCGAGTAACGGGAAAGAGCGAGGACAAAGAAGAAGACTGGACTATTGAGGGTAGTTGTGTATTAAATGATAGTTCAGAATAAAAGGTTACTTGTTTCGTCTTGGGTGTGTGTCATTGATTTTGTTTATGAAAAATAATTGTGCATTTATAACAGCCGAAAAATGTGTTATATGCGTTTTGCAAAATAACATTTCGGAACGCTAAAACCCATCAAATGTAAGAGGAAATGGCAGAATAACATTAGGTAAGTGGTATGACAATTATAAGTAGGATTATAATAAACAATGTTCTTAGTAAACCTACTCCCTTTTATATTATAAACACAGTCATACGTTTATAATATTGTGTTTTTATTTTCAGGTTATTGGTGATGGATGTCATCAATGGGACCAGGATAAATAGTTGAAGTGAGTGGACGCATAATTGGCCAGTTTTGCAAGAAATAATGCTGTTACCAGTGCAAGCAGTGGATAAGCGTCCAGAAGGAACAGTGTATTTAGTTCATGATATCTGCGTGGTTCATCGTTCGCGAATTCTGACCAATGGGCTCGCTTCTCAGACGGGCATAATAACCACAGCATTTGTCATCTAAAAGACCAGATTTAAATATGTGGAGAATGTGTGAGCATATGTGGGGTCAATTTGTCCTAATTGGGACACTAGTGAAGTGTTGTCCTCCTGCAACAGGAGGTCCTAAGAACCTGGGAACGGATGCGTCGTAGTGGTTTTGGGCGGACTTTGGTTACCCAAATGAAAAGAAGGCTTCGACAAATTATTTTATGTGAAAGACATCCATCCCATTCGGTATTAATAAATATTCAGATATATAATGTTTTCAATAATAGATATAATACCAGAGTAAGTTTTTGCGAGTGATCTAAATTGTTTATTGGATTTTATACGGCAAGTATAACCTGTTCCAATGTTTACATGTTTGTTCACTCGTTAATCTTATATGGGTAAATTAAGTATTATTCTATCATTTAAAACATTATTGAAAATTCTAAAAAATAAGTAATAACTATCTTTATTGCGTTATGTTAAATGGTGTTTTAATAAATTTGTTATAACTTTTGAAAATTGTTTTATTATTTTACCTTAAATAATTAGGTAACTTACCTACTACACTTAAAACGTAGTCCATTGTGTTAGTAACGAAAATAAAAAAAAACAAAAATACATTTAGGCATTGAGGGATTTGAACCCAGAGCTCTTATGACGTTTAGATTAATGTCGAGTGTTGTAACCGCCACTCCATCGTCTCACATAGATATATGGACGAAATTAAATATCCCTAAGCAAGGAGGAGAAGGTTTATAAAACACACATTTGTGCAAAAAGTTCGAGATCCACGACCGACACCGCGACAGTTTGAACCTACTAACGTTAACTACGGGGGTTACCAGACTCTGACGCTGTCTGTACATAAGTATATTGATAATTAAAATATATCAATAATAGCTTAATAAAATTCTGGATTTTAAATAAGACAAATAGTTTAGTCTTTACATAAATACTCCTGTATCAGGCACAACGAATAATGTGGTACCAACAGAGATAATCTACTGAGAATATCAAAATCATCAATTTTCTGTTTTACTTTTACCAACACTGAATTATACAGCTTTAAAGTTTTATAGATATCCCCGTTATCTCGTTCTGTAACAAAAGGACAGCATAAAAGGATACCACCACACCACACCAGCCTATATCAGTCCACTGCTGGACATAGGCCTCCCCTAATAAAGGGGGATATGCCTATAATCCCCACGCTGGGCAAGCGGGTTGGGGATCGCAGGGCATAGTCGCACCACCGACGCAGCTGCCTGTCGGTGGCCAGGGGATTTAGCTGTGCTTATGTACGCTGTGCTATGCCGCAATCATCCGGCCGCCAGAGCCCCGTTCGTTGTTTAGCAGGGTGCACCACGGGCAGGTGGGGTTGGCTTGAGTTCCGAAGATAGGGGTTGAAACCCCGTACGGGGTGTACGGGGTTTCAACCCCTAAATGTTACGTTTACTACATACAAATCTGAATACTGCACAAGCACCTCTACAAGAATGTAAAATCTCTTCCTAAATTTCCCTAGGTACCACACGGTCAAACTATTCAAAAACTTAGAATTTTAAAATAAATGTAAAATCATATTTGATCCCGCAACAAGCACAAACCCTTCGCATTCCAAAAAACTACATCACTAGCATAAAGTGAAGTCCTAAAAACTTCCACATACGAGTCGAATCGTGGCATTCGAGTCGAAGCGCCGCCGTCGGTAACCGTTATCTCCGAGTATTACGCGATAACAGCGAGTATTAAATAACAGCATAAAATACCTGTTACGGAGCAGATACGCGTTTAGTATGCATGGGGCGCGGCGCTAGTGATGCCTCTTGTTTGTTGGAGTGCTTTGAGGTCGCCTATTCTATTGAAAAACTTATTCCTATCTACATCTTGCTCTTATTGCGTTTCCCCTGAGACTGTGAGCGATAAACGAGGGCGATAGAGAGCGGACTAGGAGTGATAACTCAAAAGGAAAAGTAATTTTTAGTAGCCGAGACCAAAACGGTGACTCCAACATGCATGCTACCAGTAAACATGGATAAAAAACGACATATCTTAACTTAAAAATAACCTTTATTTTTAAGTTAAGATATGTCGTTCTTTTTTTTTAAGTCTTTTTAAAGTTTTTTTTCTGCGATTATGTTCTTTATTTTCATTATTTTCAGATATTCGATATATTGAGTATTGGAAATTCTGTACCTTTAGTGAAAACGGGTATAACTCGAAAAACCTTGTTTCGAGAAAAACGCATTTGAAAATTTTTAAGCTTTAAGCTGCTGTACCTTTTCTTTCTATAACAGGTTTGTAGACAATTTGCTATAGTTTATAGTGATACTTTATTTGTTACCATAAAAACAACATTTTGCGAAGAATAAATGAAAATAGTGAGATATACTATATTCCACGATAAACATTGAATGTGTAAAATGGTAGAAGTGATTCATATTTTTTTACACGAAAATTAATACATTGGTGCAAAGTGATATAAAACAGTTTCAAAGTTTTATAATTTAGTCTTTTATTATAATAATATTTTTTTTCTTTAACTAAAGTTATCTTTTAAACCAAGAATTTTTCAATTAATGTCAAAAAAGTACGAATAATATAGTTTTACTTATATTAATTTACAAAAGTGGTTAATGGCAAAACTTTTGTGTAAACGAATACATTTCCTTTTATTCAAATGGTTTTTTGAGAGTAAAATTCATTATATTTTGCGACCATACTCTACCTAATGTTTTCTCTTTATTGTGAAAAACTAAATCCTTATGTTAGAAGAATAATTTTAGTATGAAAATAATGTGAGAAACAAATCTATGAATAAAATGTGTTGGGTTATGTATAAAATGATAGAATTTAAAATGCACAATCCATATTTTTAATATTCGTAATACAATATAATGGAATTAAAAGAAAGATTTTTATCATCATCATCATCATCATCATCATCTACGTTACTGTGTAAATGTGAACTATGGTGCCATATCCTCCGCGAATACTGGCTTATTCCGGTGGCTGGAACTTGTAATAACGCTTGAAAACCAAAAAAGCTTATAGACGTAGTTCAGGACCGAGATAGGTCTGTAATTTTCAAGAAGGGTCCTTTATCACTTCTTAAAAAAACAGAACCACCATGTTTTCGTTCCACGCCACGTTCTTTGGAGTTCTCCCATAGTTAAGGATGGAGTTGAAGAGTTTTTGGAAGCTCCAGCATTCAGGAGTCCTGAAATGGGTAGGACGAAGTGACACAGTTGTGCCCAGGACTTTTCCATTTTTAAGTGGCCCGAGTGTTTTTCCGTCTTTGTATCATCTGAGAGCTTGGACTTCTTACCTTTAGGTTGCATTTGATAAAATTTGATGCACTTTTCCCTCAATGTTCCAACCACGTTTAGTGGGATCTCATCAACGTTATCGGTGGATTCCACAGTAACGAATCTATCACTAAAAACTTCTGAAACTTCTCGGCACCTGCCATGTTTGAAGTAGATTAGGTCGGAGCGTGGACTTCATCAGACAATTTCTTTACAGCTTAAAATGTATATTTACAGAGCTTCAGACAAGTCTGTGATCAGATCAGATCCGGTATTGAACCTGTTGATCACGGAGACATCTCTGATGTGTGCCTTTCTGATCAATCCGTCATGAATTGATGAAGTCAATCTCATTTTTGGTCACAGCATTTCAGGACACGTCCACGTCCACTTTCAGTCAGGACTTTGCCACGTCCACTTTCAGTCAGGACTTTGCCACGTCCTTAAAGAAAGAGTTAATTAAGAAGAAACCCTCCATCCCTAGAAAGTTCACGAGCATTTGCCCCTTGTGATTCCTACTTCAATAACCATGTAGGCCTCACTCTGGATTCGTTGCCAATTTGAAATCCTACTTTGCCGTTAAAGTCCCCCATAACTACGTTGAAGGATAGATAGATAGATAGATAGATAGATAGATAACTCTTTATTGTACTCACACCAACAAAAACAAATAGAACAATATACAATAACTTATACTGAAAGTACAATGGGCGGTCTTATCGTTTAGAGCGATCTCTTCCAGACAACCTTTGGATGGACTGGATTTAAAATACTGTAGCAAACGATGGTGTATAATATCAATAAACAGACTAAATATCATCATAATACATTGCGGACGGGAAAAAAAAACGATAATTAAACACAAATTATCTACATAAACATAAATATCTACATGTAAAATAGTAGATACCAATTAAATAATAAATACAATACTAATACTTACTATAGATAACTCAAAAATGAAATAAACTAATAGATATAATAAAGGTAATAAAATATGTATAGGTACACTTAAACATAATAAAATAAAGGTAATCTAAAACAGATGAAAGTTTCATTTCAAACGTCATGTGAAGCGGATGAATAAAAGTTGAAGAGAAGCTTTTTGAAGATAGGCAGAGATTGAGCAGTTCTGATGCTGACAGGGAGAGAGTTCCAAAGACGAACAGCTTAAACAGTAAAAGAGTGGGAATAGAAAGTGGAAGTGAGCACAGGTGTTTGAAGCTGTAAAGTCTCAGAGGAGCGTAATGTGCGAGAAATGGATTGCCAAAGATATTCAAAGCGCTCTTTGAGTTAAGAAGGAGAAGAAAGGTTGAAGAGGATACCGTATAAAAGAGAAAGAATGTGAGTATTTCTGCGCTCACGAATGGGCAACCACTTGAGCTTCTTTCGAAACTCTGAGACATGGTCATACTCACGCAGACCAAAAATGAATCTAATGGACAAAATTTGAAGGCGTTCGAGTTTATCAAGCTGCTTTTTAATAAGATTAGGATAGCAAGCATCGGCATAATCAAGAATCGGAAGAAGTAAGGACTGTGCTAACGTAACTTTGATAGATGTAGGAAGGAAATTCCTCAGTCTTCTCAAGGATGCAGAAGAGGCAAACATCTTTCTGCTTAATTCAGCTAATTGAGGTTCCCATGTCAGATTTCTGTCTAGCCACACACCCAGATTTTTAACAGTGTGACTAACGGGTATAGGGATACCATCAAAAACATCATCTTTACATCTTTACACATGAAATTTATTGAAAATATTAATTTTTTGGGTGACACAAGCCATTTGATACAAATGGCTTGTGTCTGTAAATAAATACTTTAATACACTTAAATTAAATACTTAAATACTCTAATATAAATACTTTCAGTTTTTGTGTATAAAAAACACAAAAACTGAAAGTATTTATATCATCATACACAACTTTATTTTCGTTTCTAGGGCAGCTAGAGCTACGTGGATTAGACAGAAATATAGATATTTTTGCGGGGATCACAAATATGTGAATAACTCAAAACGTGTACAACTCAAGTTATACCCCTTTTCACTAAAGGTACAGAATTATTTCTAACTAGTTAAGGTTGGAGAGATAAGCTCCCGTGTCCAGTAACAAGGTTTGATATCATCATAATCATTCGCAGCTCGATTTCTCCCACTCATGATGATGAGTGTAGCCCTTCCTTTGCTCCTGCCACTCGCCACGCTCCGGTGGTTTGATATACCCACTTTTAAACAAAAGGTAGTTAGTTTTGATAATTAAAGGATTAGTTTGATGTGCGTCACTGGTAACGTTCAACAGCCAAGTTTGTTTTAAAAGATCTTTACCAATAAACATAAGAACAAGATGTCAACTAGGCACTGTCCAATACATTGCAATTTGAAGATACAGGCTAAACACAGCCTTTACAAGTCTTTTGTTAAAATTAATATTTATGAATACATATACCAACTTTTTAAATCTAATTTATATAGTTTGCTGATTAATGGTGGAGTGAGTCCATCGGTTGCGTGGTGACATAGAAACACGATATTTAAAAGATAAAATAGTACAAATTTCGCCAACTCTCTCTCTGACGAGTTTCATAAAAAACACAACAGAAATTCGAAAATGTTTCACCTTGCCCGTAAATCATTCATCAGGAAACTATAGACTCGCTGTCCGCCTTCGGCACTCCGCAGAACAACGCAGACGTGTTGCTTCGTCGAGCGCCAAACAGAAAGAATGGTCCAGATATATCATTCTATGAATCCTAGTATCTGAAGTAAACTAGTCAATTTTGACCGTCGGTTGTGTGCATTAAACACACGGCTTTAAGTTAATCTCCGACGTGCAGTTGTCTTGACAATCCAGGGTTAGTATGAGTAGTGTAAAGACAAGGCGGGTAGGGGGAGGTGGAGGGGGATCAGTTAGGACCGTTGCCAGATATTAGTGCGCGCGTAAATACAGAACGGAACCACTGTTGGAACACTTAATAATAAATTCTTTGTTGGTGCCGTGGTGCCCGGCATAAGCTGACGATTACGATTACCGACTAACTTAGCAAGGTTATATTATTTATGTTATATTATTATCTAACCCTATTTTTAGCAAATAAATAATTTGATTGATTAAGTTATTTATAACGACCTTGTTGGCAATATAGCCGGCTAAGACCAAAGAAGTTGCGGGTTCGATTCCTTCTGCGGACAAAATTTTTGCAATATATGCATGTTTGTTCTGGGTCAGGGTATTGTTATTTGTACTCATTGTTCCTGATATCCACGACACCGGAGAGAATAATAAAGATTTGTGGGGCAAATTTCTGATAGTTATTTACCTAATTCATCTTTTTAAGTATTTTTACCGTTAGCTTAGAGGTTATCAGACTTCTAAGCTAACGGTAAAAATACTACTACTAATACACGGACACGGATCCTTGGATCCTTGGACCCCAGGGTCCACATCCATACCATACCTCCATACTTAGTTAGGTAAGTGTTCACGACTGTGAAAAAATAAAATGTTATGAATGTGGCTTTCTGAAGTGCTATTGTACAAGTTCGCCTTTCTGCAGACGTGAACGCAAATAGAAAATTGATCTAGTCTAAACCCCGGATACAACAGAAACCAACGTTTAGTTATATAATATACTTGCGTATGCTTCGGAGAGGAACATTCAAATGTTTGTTATTTGACCAATTATCCCCATTGCTACGCCGTAGCGGACGTTAAGGCGTCCGTCTCGGCTTTTTCAATCGTTAAGCCATCGTCAGAGCTTTCAAATAGCCTAAACCTTTAACTTTAGAATTGGCCATCAATTCATACGACAGAAAATCAGGAACCAACAACAAAATAAAAAGTCTTCGGCTCGCAAGCACTATTATTCTAAACTATCAACAAAAGCGTATACAACCATGGTTTAAAAATTAATAATATATTTAAATAACCTGACGAGCCAAAACCCGGAACCATATTTGAACGAGACTAAGTGCTGTATGCACAAGCCCTCAGCGACTTAACAAAACGAAATCACAGCCCTCCCTTAGACCACACAAATTCGGCGTCAGGATTTGGTCCGCTGCCAACCCCTCGCGCGAACCGACTCTGTCACGGAAAAACTCGATTTGTGTCCCGTATAATGACCGGGGGATGTTATAGTTTTTGTTTTCTCTGCTGTCTGCGATCTACTTATTTCATTAGTGGAGCTCATAGTCTCGCAATATGGAGACTGTTGGACTCAGGTCGAATTGAATTTGTATAGTGGGCATCATCATCAGCTTATAAAATACCATGGAATTTTCAAAGAGGAGCCGCGACGAACTGTAAATTTGTTCTTAATCTACTTTTTGAAACAATCATGGTTGTGAACATATTTATAATATCAACGGGATATTTACCGTGATTTGTGAGTTCTGTTGTTTCCAGTTATTTCGACGCAGTTGCATGCGTCATGATCACGGGAGGAATTGAAATCTGTGCGAGTGGGTAGTTACATTTCGACTCAAGTGCCTCCGTACTTCTGAAAAAATTGCTTCCGGCTTCTTTAATTTCCACTGCCACTTTTAAATAATTAAAGTACTTAAAACTATTGGTATTGGAAAATTATGGAAACATACCTATACATTTGGATACTTTGATTGTACCAACCTATATTCTGGCAAATAAATGATCATTCGTTCTTTCATATATACCTATAATACAAGTTTTATAAGCAACCACTGGCCTGCCTGCGCCACCGCAAGCTAGTTCCGTAGGATACCTATATTCCTTACATTGTCGATCAACGGTTATCTAGGAATTCCTATCTAGGATTGTATTCTACTGTGACACTGTGAGCTAAGCTCGTCCCGATGTTCGTGAGATTTCGAATTGATTGAGTTGATGAGCTGTTACAGTGACGTTAATAGTGGACATACTATGCAAAATGCATTGAGTTAAATAACAAGAGATGCAAACCTCCTTAGCAAGCGTCAAAATATAGTAACCACTTATTGATGGCAAAGACGTAGCTTTGAAAATAATTGTCATTTTGAAGGAAACATATATTTATCTCTTTTATTTAAACTAGCCTGCTTTGAGAATTGCAGTTGATTTTATAGAGATGGCCACAATGCTTGAAATAAAAAGCTCGATGTTGCCTGATCTACATTTTTTTCCCGAAAATGAATGTGTTTTTTTTACTCATTAATTATTTGAAATAAGTAGCCCCGTACCAATAACAACAACGTACAACGTAGCGCAGTTGGTAGTTTCCCAGTATTTATGGGAAGGCCACAGGTTCTAATCCCATCTTCATCATCATCATCATCCACAGCCCGACTTCACCCACTGCTGGGTATAGGCCTCCCTTTGTATGTGCCAATCCCCACGGTTCAAAGCTCGTCTCATCCAGTTTCGGCCCACTATTGATGCTCATGCCACCTGATGATGATAATCCCACTGAGTCGAAATTTATGGAATACTAGCTTCCACCCGCGGCTTTGCTCACGAGGTAGCCGGGTGAAAAGTCGCCTATGTGTTCGATCCAGGCAATAAACAACTATGTATATTTCAAATTTTTATATTATTATTTTATTTATTATTAAATTTCTATATGCGCTCTGTAATTTTTGCGTGAAAGAGTAACAAACATCCATACATCCATACCTACTCACAAATTTTCATATCTATAATATTAGTAGGAAGAAGGATAGGATTATAGATTTTCCCTGAAGTTTAAACTAACATGTTACTGACAGTCACTAAAAAAGTACCTGTCTAGTTTTTTCTTTTAGCCTTCTTTACGTTTTCATAGAGTACACATTTTTCTCCAGTCACCATTTATTACCATACATATATAGTTGAAAATAACAGTTCGTCATAACCTTGTGATATTATCACTAATCATATTATTAGATCGAAACAGTAAACTTTGTCTGTGGAAATAAAATAAGTGTTTTAGTTTGTGCCAACATATAATAGCGATCGTAATATCACTCAACCACCGCATGTATTCCTGTATTCCTTTTATTTCTTTGAGTTAATCATTTAATTTCATGAATGATGATATTTATCAATAGAAGTGAGTGATCTATTTGAAATGATCTTAAATATGCTCCTATGTGTATTGTAAATTATTTTAAGAAATTAAGAGCTTAACAAAGATTTTATCCGTTATCAAAATCTCCCACAATCATCGGGAAAACTACACATTTTTTTGCTGGCAACATTACATGGCATGAACTATTTAACTAAATTTTCTTTAATATTTGCTGCAATTTTAGCAAAAAATCTATAGATATTCATGAAAAAAGTAATTTCGCGTGATTCTTTACGCAATTGAGTTCAAGAAATGCACTTTTCATCACATTATTTGCCTGTTTCGCGGAAGTGTCACTCGGTCGATGTCAAGATGGCCACTGTATGAAGAAAGGAAAGGATCTTGGCCATGGCCAAGACCTGAGCCTACACGCATTTTGGCCGGTACTACGCATCTAGTTACGATAGTAACAATATATATCAATGGCCAAATGTTGTTTGGATTTGCCTTTTGATTACCACTGGTCTCGGATAAAATAAATAGGAAAAAAAAACGAAGTTTGTCTGTCTTACGGCCACAATCGATGTAGATAAAATCTTATTTGTATGCCAATTTTCAAAAAATATCTAAGTGTGTAATGTTCCTGTGGTTGGTGAACAAAATAAAATGAGTATTCATATTCTTATTCATATTCATTTAACAAAACTTAGATCGTAGGTAGCTTAATAGTATTTACATGCACCCTGATAGGGCACTGCTACTATGTTTGAGCCTTTTTTTTTAAATAATATCATATTAATAACAATATATATTTATCATTGATCAAGAACATAATAAGAGTATAAGTATTTTTTACATACTAAACCATATCTAAAGATATCGTATTGAACCCATTAGTTGTGCGGACTGTTGTGGGACGTACGAGTACCTACATGTAAATAGGGTTGTACAGCCTCACTGATGCCTATTTTATGGTAGTGGAGGTAGACTTGTGACAGTGTTTAAGACGTGGAACATCAGGACCTCAGTGTTCATATCTGGGGTTATACAGTCGCCATAAAAAGTTAGCTAATAAAATGTAGAGCTGAAGGCCTATTTTACAGTTCCTTTGATAACCTAGTAGGTTAATGTTTTGTACTACGCGTTATGGCATCGAGCGACTAGTTAGAAGCTGAGCGCTCTGTACAGTAGCCGCAGATTCATCATCATGATCACTGTCCATTGTCCACAGTCCACTGCTGTACATAGGCCTCCCCTCGTAATGAGCACCATTGCACTCAGGCCTGAGCAGTAAGTAACCGGAGTCATTTCCATTCCGAGAATTTTCCATTAAACAGTGTCTCTAGGTTTTCTTTCTACAGTTTTCTAGTTGGAATCAGCGCCGCTGTAATTCTCGAAGCGAGCCCTGCAGCTCAGCGCGAACTTATCTTAATAAATAGGTTTCCGCGACGCCATCGCCGCTAAATATTTATGAGAAATGCAGACATTTTATTGCGCAGTAATAAGATTTGAGAGCGGCTCTCGAGACATTTGCCAGGGAATAAATTATTTGAACAGATGAAGCGGCAAGTTTTAATTGAGATCGAGTTCGATCTCTTGGAGGGTCTGTCTGTGGTCGCGCTCAGGTCGGTACAAGGTCATGCACAGGACAATAGGCTATTACAAAAGCCTTATAATAGCCTAATAACATCATGATTATTCTGTGCGTCGCTTTTCTATATTGTTTCGTTACTTTTAAAGTATGAGCTACTGAAAATAACGTTTTGTAACGCTAAAGTAAAGCTTTATTCACGCGCACGTTACATTACATTTACGCAATTCTTTTGTTCAACAAAATCAAATTAACTACGAAAGCCTGCATCCATCTTTTGTATAAAAAGTTATTGTAGTGTTTTTCGGTACATGACGCATTTCCGGCGCACGTCACGACACGCTCAAAAGGGGCGCTTGTGTCGCTTGTGGTCAAAAGGTTTCAATTGTCAGCGGACCGACCCTTCATGCATCTCGAATTTTTGCGTTTGTGCGGTCATTTTGACCTCATGTTTATTTTGTAACGATTGTTGCTTTGTTTCTATTCTCCTTTGTTATGTTCAACCAAACTCGGATTTTATACTGGAATTGATGGACATTTGTGTCGACTAGCCTCGTAGCTCTTTCTGTAGCTCTGCATTCCGAGCTGCAGGTTGCGGGTTCAACTGTCAACATTTGTGTAGTAAACATAGAGGTTTGTTCAATATATTTGTATCATAGGAGTATCTATGTTCGTTGATTCGTCTTTGGCACTACCCATAATATAATATAGGGTAGGTGAGGCTGACGTTGAGATGTAACGTATATATTTTTGTTTATCTGATTAGCTTTAAAAACCTTGCAACTTAATGAAGTTCATCAAAACAAAACAATCAATCAATGAATCGTCCATTGTCCACGCAATCCACATTCAATTTGATAAAATTAAAGTATTTATAATTTAATTGCACTATCGGTTGAAATAAAAGTTTCATCAAACGGCGCGAGTAAAGCATCCGTATTAATTTTCAAGCAATTTGTAACAAATTTAAAATGCTTAAGCATGTATTTTCAAACGGTTAGCTACGCCGTCAGCCATTCGTCTTTGATTATCCAACTGTAAAAAAGGGTTGTATAAAATAATAGAGTTTCCACTTAATGTATTGTCATGTACTGAGTAAATTGCCGGTGCAGTAAGTCCGGTGGTCCAATTGGCCAATCCAGGCCTTACGCGAGCCAAGTTATAAGCAGTTATGTAGAATAAGTTTAGTTTGACATCCTACTAATATTATAAATGCGAAAGTTTGTGACTATGGATGAATGGATTAATGTTTGTTACTCTTTCATGCAAAAACTACTTAACTAATTTGCATGTAACTTTAAATAACATAGTTTGTGACCTAGATTAACACATAGGCTACTTTTTTTTCTCGGTACCATGCGAGCGAAGCCGCGGGCGGAAGCCCAGTAAAAGAGTAACAAACATTCATATAACCATCCATACATCCATTCATCCATACAGACTTTCGCATTTATAATATTAGTAGGAAGTAGGATAGGATGACTTTTTAGGTTACATGGAAGCTTAAAGTTGTCATTTTGCCAATAAGGAGTAAATTAGAAAATTATAAAATTCAATGTGAGATATACTATCATAATTGTGTCAATCTTCGATGCTCTAGTTTTTTAGGTCGCCCAGAGGTTAGTTAGGCAGCAGAATGGCTGATGGCCGCGCACTCAACCGTCTAGACGAACTCTTCCGAAGGAAGACATTTTACGACACGGAATATGATTCGGTTATTAACGAGGGTCGGACCTTTTGTATATTCTTTATTTTAACTTTTTACTTTTAAATTATTGCTTCTGTTTTTTTGACGTTTTCATGCCGTTATGCGCAAAAAAAAACTACATCCCTGATGAACAGAATTCGGAGCAGCTGCAGCAGCATCCTGATGTGAGCAGCAGAGAACTGCATGTCTCCTATCTGGAAATGTTTTGTGCAGAGAGTGACTATTATTGGAATCTAATTCAATTATTAGTTGTTTTCTGGCCTTTTCCTTTTCTTTTTGTGTCTTTTTCCTTTTCGTTATTAAGGATCTAAGCTGTCCGAAATAAAATATTTTTATTTTTATTTATTTATTTATTAAAACATTGTGAAGTCGTTGGGGATGTTCTTGTTGAAAAGTGGGCCAGTCGTGATGATGTTCATCATAATATGATGTTAGGGACACATAACTAAGGTGATTTGTTAAGGACACGAAGTAATCCATACCACGAGGGCGGCAGACACATTGTTAAGGAAGGACGGCTACATCACGTTTAGTAACTATCCCCTCTAGTAAGCCACATTTTGCACTTACCCAAAAGTTGTGTTTGGTCAACTTTTCCGTTCTATTGTAAAGGTAGACGCACAATAACGCCGTCACAGTCACGCTCATTACCGTTCGTTTCGAGCACGCGACGCAATTACTAGCAATAAAAGAGACGGAGTTCGAAGCGAAGCATCGATGCATTCATTAAAAGAATCAATACGTTTAAATCATTTAGGTATTCCTCAGTAAGCTGTGTGATGCAACATTTCCACTGGCAACACGAATTTCTATATAGACCTTCATCCCCATAGGGCAGGAATTTTGAAAACCCTTTTACCATCAATATTTCTAAAATCTTTTGGTCACAGATCCTATGTAATATTCAAAATCCAGGGTGTATTTATCTATATTCATATTTTTCATCTAAATCTGTGAGTAGGAATAAACAAACCTACTAACAAACTTTAGAATTAATATTCATATTCATTTATTTGCTTACATGCACAAAATAACTTATGTGTAATGTTATGTGAATAACAAAATGGTTAATTAAATGAGTTTACTAAATAACAAAGCTTAGATAGTAGATAGCTTAATAGTATATACATACACTCTGTTATGGCACTCCAATTTAGTTTAAGCCAATTTTAACATAATATCAAATTAATAACAATACCTATTTACTAATCATTCGTCAAGAACACAATAATTAGGTTGATTTTCAAATATGAGGCGACATCGTTATCTTGCTCGATCACCATGAACTCGTGCTAGTCACTGGTACCAGCGGATCGAGCCAGTCAACTAAGTACATTTTAATTAAATTTTGTAGTTACCTACTCGATACTGCAGGAAATACTCGGAATTCGATTTCAGATAAATATGGTGAAACTTACTTCCAGTATTTCATTACACTCTCAATTTATTGTCTCTGAATCTATGTACTTAATTTGGTATATGAATATTTTTCCTCCATTCAATCTCTCTTTTCCATTTCTTTTCTGCTTTGTATAAACTAATTTGAACAAGCTACATAACTTAGTTATACTAATTTATACCATAATTGTTTATTAATAGATTTAAGAATAAATAAATAAATAATAAATAAATAAATAATCCTGGACGTTATCACACAGCATCATGTAGCCCCAAACTAAGCAGAGCTTGTATTATGGGAACCACATGATTGATATACTACATAGATAGATTTTTTTTTTGTAAATACAATAAAATGAACCTACCCTTTGTTTTAAAAAAGAAAGTGCAAGTGGTGTTTACCTGTAATTGGTTTTTTCATGTAGCATAAGACACTTAATTAGAATAAATAGTTAGTAAGCTTGATAAAACTGTTGGTAGACCTAAATAAATAAATAAAAATTATATTGTAACTTTTTCGGATAATATTTGAAATATTTTTGATGTACGGTAATTAATAGAATTTGTCTTATTAAAAAACTAGCTTCCGTCTCCGGCTTCGCTTGCGTGGTAGCTTAAATGTTATTCCTGGGCTGGAAATAAATAAACAGTACTGCACACTAATCACACAGCATCGTTTAGCCCCGAACTAGGCCGAGCTTGTATTATGGGAACCACATGATGACTGAATAAAGAACTTATATATTTTTTGTAAATACATACTACATTATGTGAAGTTTCAACTCAATCCGTTCAGTAGTTTTAGGGTGAAGGAGTAAAATCATTTAACTTAAACATATTTTTTATAAACTTTCGCCTATAAAATAACAATCGGATAACAAACGACATAAATCTTATAATCGTAATCCACATAAATAAAATATTTTATTACAGATAAACACAAAATTGTAACAATAATACTCTAGTAAAATAGATAGGGATTTTAAATATGATTTATTTGCACACATGAGCTCGGTCTCCATTGAACTATTTTGGTGTTATTTGTAAAAGCAACAGAATCGGAGCGTGCGAGAACGATGCGGGCGAGAGGCAGATAGGGCTCCGGCCACGACCTACCACCCACCCCTCCGTACGGCAATCACGGATATTTCACATGTACCTATCACAATTAAAGGCTAAATGTGTTCATTATCAGGGGAAGCTGATGTTTTAATAAATTGCTGTTTATCGATGGTAACTGTGATCGCAATACCACTTGCAAGTGTATTAAACGTTACGCGTTTAATACACTTGCAAGTGGTATTCTCACTGACGACTCATTTTTTGAGCAATAACATGATAATTAATGAAATTATAACTCTTTAAAAAAAATTAAAGTTATTTATCATTATCGTGTCTGGTTTTTACTGTCTTTTTCAGCAATTTTTTTTTGTATAGATGTAGAACCCTGTAATTATCCTATAAGTGCTAGTAGTATATACTAGCTCTAAGTTTTCCGAAAATTGTGGGGTTAAAATAAAAATAAATAAATAATTCATATCGTGTAAGAAATGTGTATCAATGGTACTAGTTTTAACAAGAATCGTAAATAATTCGCAATTCTTGTTAAAACAAAAAGCGAAGTTACGCAATAGCGTTTATCGTTGGCAAATTGTACGATACTCACTTTAACAATATCACCTAGATCCTAGATACATAACTCATTTTATTTATTAACTTCCTATTTAGTGATAGTAAAATGTTTTAACACTCACTTTTTTTGCAGAGAAAGCCTATGCTCAGCCATTCATCTAAAACGGCTGAAAATCATGATTGATGAAAGTGTATTGTTTTTTTTTTGAATTTAGATAAAAAGACTGCAGTAAATTAAAACTAAATAGTTCGAGATAGGAAATGGATTCAAGAGTAGTAAGCCAGATGCTGGCCCGACTTCAAATTAAATGTGCGGAGAGAATTTATGTGGAATCTCCTCCAGTAGGTATAAAACTCCACAGATAAAACTCTCCCGGAGATAAAAGTCGAATGTTCTGGAAGCGAGTTATTAGGTTCAGGTTTATAGATGTGATTCATGCTGAGGATCAAACCTGCGGTATTAAAGGTGCCTGATTTATTTCTTTCTAGTTTTGCTTTTGATGCTTCTAAGTTTGGATAATTTTAGTTTGGCTGGTCACTATGTCGGAGGTCTTCGAGCGGCTTAAGAACTCCGATACCAAAGTTAGCCACTAGCGAACTAGTTTGGCTGGTAACCTACTAATGTGTATTGTTGAAATTTGTTTATTATTTAGCTATTTTCTGCCCGTGTCTTCGCTCGTGTGGTACCCGGATAAAAAGTAGCCTATGTGTTTATCCAGGTCCGAAATTACTCCAAGTTTCTTCCAAACCCATTTGGCCGTTACGGAGTAGAGTGGAAACAAATATTGTGACTCACACAAAACATTCGCATTTATGATATTAGTGTGATATAACACAATTCAGTTTCTCTTAGGTTTTTTTAATTCAATTAGTTGGAATTGTTAAAGTAACCAACGGAACGCCAGGTTTCTGTGTAGTTTGTTCCAACTTTAAAATTAATTCTTCAACAATTAACCCTTTGTCCATCAGAATATGTACCTATGTATATAGAACGGCACGCGTACACGCGCGGCGCAGCGTCGACCGACGCCGACGGTCATTTGTCGCGGCACGTCGCGCGCGACACTTATTGCGACCGCGCCGTGGAGCGAGCGATATTGGAAACTAGTGGGCCCGAGCGACTTGCAAGGCTTATTAAACCCAACCTGCACCTCCTAAGGAATATCGAAATTCGCATCGATATAGCGACTGTTCACGACGTCTAAGTTTCTCATTTCTTAGGAGTCTTAGAAGCGCTCGTGGCGTGGCTTACTTGCGTTCTTAGCAGATCACCGGTCGTGGCGTGGCTTAAGAAATTGTTCATAGCAGATCACTTGATTAAGCTTCACTCCGCCCGGTCAATACTTGGATGGGTGACCATTGGCATTTAGATCTGAAGTCTTTAGTGCTGCGGAAGACTCGTCAAGATGTTGGTTTCAGCTTTTTCAGTCGTTAAGCCATGTCGGATGCCTTCGGGCGGCTCAAAAACTCCTACACCAGAGCTGGCCATAAAATATATGAACGTCTTCCAAATGACGATGCTAATGATACTCAAGTATTAATGAAGGCAAAAACGGCAGAGCCCCCGATACAACCGACGTGAATGTTCACAAACAACGGAGCCGTCACAAAAGCGGGCCATTTCCTTGAACCGCCCTAAACTGAATTTGTAATTCCCGGGAATAGTGCGGAATAGTCCGGGACGCGCGTGCTCCGGGATACGCTGGGATGGCGTGGGATTGTGCCGCATGACAGTCCGTCACATCCATCCATCCCGCCGCTCTCAGATAAAACTGCGTACGTACACTCGACAACACAACGAAACAAACATTGTGATAAATTATTCAAAGCATAAAAACGTTCAAACGAAAAATATTTACATAGCATGGAAGCCGAAGTCAGTTTTTTTCTCTAAAATTTTCTGCGACTAACAATTTCTACTTTCAAAACACAGACTTTTATTCAAACCAAGCTTTTAGCACTGTTCGCTGCCAGTTATTATTATGCTCCAACATTTTTATAGTCATTGTGTTCTAGTAAAAGTGTATTAAAAATCCAATTAGAAGTTAGTGCAGTATTGCCGGCGACTGTCCCCACTATACATTTTGTGATAAAACCATGTGACAAGGGTCAGCCGCCAAACGTCCCGGAAAACTATGTTTCGCAGATTTCTTTGTTACAACACATTACACAGTCTGAACACTACGACATACAGCGTGTTACCAGTTCTAAGGCATACGTTACACAAACATACAGCGTGTTACCGTCTCTAAGACAATAATCGGTAGGCCTCTCAAAATTTCCGAATATTAACCATGTCTTGTATTAAATGGCTAAAAAAACCGACAAGTGCAATGAGCACTGCCTTCCTAAAAGCTAAGCTCTGGTTATAGCCACCATATAATTAACCTATAACTAGAGGGTTCAGCTATGGAAGTTTAAAATTTTTGCCATTTCCAAAAAAATGTGAAGAATTCGCAAGCTGCAGTGGGCTGGCCAGTGGCCATATCTGCCAAAGAACCGATAACTGTTGAGGTAAATGAGCTCTTGAGTGGAGACTGCAGCTTGCCGCCGGCCTGGTGGAGAGACGATCTGCGATAGGCTGCTGGTAGAAACTTGATATATTGAGCTCAGGACAGGTCCGTAAAAATGCAGAAAACTGATTGCTACAAAGTGCCTACAGTTGCAATTTTTTTTTCACTTCTCTTGCTCAAAAAGTGTATCATAATAGTGTAGCTTAGCGGGCCTAAAACTCGAGTTTAATACCTCGGGCTAAAAAGTATTTTTTCTTTTTAATTTTTGTCTAAAATCATCAGCCCGTACAAAGCATTCGTTCTCTTACATAAAAACTCGACTTCTTGGTGCTCCGTCAATCTTTTTTTTTTTAAATAGAACCGTCTTGGTGATGTTTTATGAAGGTTGATTAATTTTTAATCAAATTTCTGAAAATTGTCTAATTTTGAATTGTTTTATTTTCTCGCAATCGAAGTGAAAAGTAGAGTGTATTACTCGGGCCAAAACCACCCATTATAACTCGGTCTTGTCATCCTCCCTCGCTACGCTCGGGAGTATAACAACCTCGTATATAATGGGATGGTTTAGTCCCTTGTAAAACAATCTACTATTTATAATAAACTAGATGTCCAGCAAAAACATTAATCTTATTAAATTCATCATAGTTAGTGAGTCAGTCAGTATGTTAGTCATAAGAGTTTAATATTTTAGTAAAAAAAATAAACGTAATAGGTACTTAAATATGTTTTCACTTCTCTTGCTCAAAAAGTGTATCATAATAGTGTAGTTTAGCGGGCCTAAAACTCGAGTTTAATACCTCGGGCTAAAAAGTATTTTTTCTTTTTAATTTTTGTCTAAAATCATCAGCCCGTACAAAGCATTCGTTCTCTTACATAAAAACTCGACTTCTTGGTGCTCCGTCAATCTTTTTTTTGAAAATAGAACCGTCTTGGTGATGTTTTATGAAGGTTGATTAATTTTTAATAAATTTTCTGAAAATTGTCTAATTTTGAATTGTTTTATTTTCTCGCAATCGAAGTGAAAAGTAGAGTGTTTTACTCGGGCCAAAACCACCCATTATAACTCGGTCTTGTCATCCTCCCTCGCTACGCTCGGGAGTATAACAACCTCGTATATAATGTAGAAATAACCAATAATACAATCAATCCAATAATAATAAAACAATCTACTATTATGATTTTTATAAAACCACATTTAATATGACTTTGATAGCATTCGAAAGCATACAATTTAGTCACTAATGCATGTACTATAAGTAAGCACCTTGTAAACTCAACGAGGAGGTTCACCGGTAGTGCTCTTTCATTAACTACATGTTTCTTTAAAACATTACACGCCTCGTTGGCGTACTGCGAAAAAGCTTTCTCAGATGCAAAAGGTTATGGGTTTGATACCGGCGAGATAAGTTTACTTGTTGTACCATGGAATACTCAAAGATCCTGATACCCACGACACAGAATAAAATTTTACTGTGGGGTCAAGGATATGTATGTGAATGTTGGATGTTATTAAAACTATCGTTCGCCCGAGGGTTTGCTCGCGTTCTCGTGCTTCATTATTTTAAAAGTTATTGTTCTATTCCTCGAGAACAGTGCTTAGCAGTACAGTTCTTTTTAGCGTAGTCCTATGTCTTTTCTTGTACCCCTGAAAACGTACATGCAAAACATGATGATCGGTTGACTAGTTAAGGCGAGAGAGCGTTACGAACAAAAAAACTCACTTTCTCATTTATACCACACACATTTTTTTTAGTTCAAAATCTATTTCTTGATTCATAATCATATCATAAGCTTTATATTTCCTTAATGGAAGTATAATAAGAATCTATTAGTTTGTCTGTCATAATAAGATGAGACATATACCGCATAATTTGAGCAGTGTTACAGTCGACACGAGTAGAACAGGCTGTATAACAGAACACGCCTGTTATTTTAGGCGTATATTTATGAAGTTTATTTCGAGTGATGGCGAGGTCCGTTAATATATTTTGGTTTAAAAATGTCTGTTTATTTGTGAGGTTGAATTTGTTAGCATTTCCTGGCTTCAGGTGTGTGCCGATATTCGAGTTTTATGTTTTTCGTTTTCATAAATGGTTTTGGACAAAAATTTACCGTTCAAAACGAAATCACGTGGAGTACTCGAGTATCGAGGTCAGGGATGCCTCGCGTTTAAACAAATTAAATACTGAACAATTAAACTTCCGTAAAGTTTTCTATCCGAGGTAAAGCAGCACACTCAACAAAGCATTCAGAATTACACAGATTTTATTATGAAGTTTACGAACTCATTAATGTCTAAGGGCTTGTTGTGCGGCGGGTGGATAACTTTCGGTCTAGGGTTCAAGTATTTTAAAACAATGGTTGAGTTATGTACGGCGTCAACGCGTCGCATTTTAGTGCGACGTCGTTTTGCGATGCGAAGTCGCAACGCAGCGTTGTGGGCTCGTCCATTCAACATGAGTAAACTATATTTTGTCATAAAATACTTGCTCGAAACCTTACGAAGAGTAAAGGACAATATAATAATCCTTGGGATCCTTAGTCTATAGTACGATTCCATCAAGTTGACCTAAAGAATAAGAGCAAATTTTCCATCAGCCATATTTGAACAAGGATATTCGAGACACGTCTGGAATATAGTTGAGAGAAGCCGTCGCCCGGCCGCGGCAGGTAGCGCTCTCATAAACCGCAGATATTTCATAGGGCGCACATCGCCGCGGACGCAGACACGCAGAAAAGATTGACTCGAATCAAACGCCTGCTCTGCATTGTTATGGAAAGCGTTACATGGCGACTGGTGAATACAACGTGTATTCATTCGCGAGGATCAGAGATTACTCCGAAAATTCGGAGTATTAGATAGACTCGAATTGTAGGTTTAGATTTAGGCCAATAATTATTATTTGTCCTTAAAATATTATATTATTATCATTAATTGACCCAAATTTTGTGTATCTATTTGTTATACTCTCATCAAGCTATACAACATGTCCAGCAGTGGTAAAGTTCGTTAAACCATGTCACATTTTTAACACAAGCTAGTTGCCCATAAGTTGTTTATTTTTTATCATCATCATCATCAGCCTATAGCAGTCCACTGCTGGACATAGGCCTCCCCTAATGAGCGCCATTGCGCCCTATCCTGAGCTCGATTCATCCATCCATTATTTTTTATACATCAATCATATTCTGAGAAACCTTTGCCCTGCTGTGGGACAGGATATTTTAATTAAGAAAACATTATTTAAGTATTTTCGTTTTTTCGAAATAAAATTCGGAGTATATTCATATTCGAAGTATTGTCACAGCTCTGCTGCCTCATAGGATATGCTTCATGTGACGACGGTCTGACAAGCACTGTGATACGGAATATTTTAGCGAACTCGCGTACTAACTATTACTTACGCTGTTACGCGGCGATATTACCTAGTGGCTGGTCTAGAAGTGAAACTCCTTTATTAAGCCCATTTTATTTTTAAATACATTAACAATATCTATTAATTTACTTTGCTCTGCGTGAAACTAGTAGGTACATTTAATGTAGTTTAAAAATAAATCTTTCTGTGAGATCGAATGAACGAAACTTCCATAGCTACTTCAACGATACGCTGCGACGTAATGAAGCCAGCAATACTGACCATTTTCTGAGTACCAATTGCTTTAAGTTGAAGCAGTCTATTCATGGGTCGATTTCAACAAATGTGATTTTTTCCTAATTTTATTTTTAGAAGATATTTGCCTTAAAAATTATATGTGCTCACCGAAACTGTATTATACCACCAAAATTAGACGTCTTCTTTGCTTTAAAGCATTTATAACTAGAAAACTAGTAGTGATGAATAATTTAACATACCTGAAGTTCGACTGTTTGGAAACATTATTTTTCGACGTAAATCATTATAATCATCATCATCATAAGTCCACTGCAGCCTGGAAATGGCATTCCCTAAAAAGCGCCATTCACTCTGTCCCTCATTTTGATGTCCCTCATTTTGATTCATCCAGCTTCTATTAGCAGTATTTCACAAGTTATCTCTCTACATGGCCGGAGGGCGTCCTACACTACGTTTGCCGAAACGCAGTTTCCACTCAAGAACTCGTTTTTTTCGGTTCGACGACAGATATGGCCAACACGCAGCTGCCAGTTTACTAATTTTGTGAGCCATGTCGATAGCTTTAGTTCTCCGTCGGATAGTCTTGCTTGTTGTAGATCCTATCCTTCAAGAGGAACTCATACCAAAACTTATTCCATATAACTTGCTGTTGAACTCGTGGATTAACCACACATGTTGTGAGCGTCCGGTATCGTATGTCATTACAGATACACTACACAGATACAGATACACTGAATGAAAGCTTTTGTTTTTAGGCATTACAGTATATAAAACTTGAAATAGCATTATAAATATTGCTCAACACAGCTGGATTCTCTGGATTCAAAGCCTAATCATAGTCTACAAAAGCCAGACACAAGAGCTGATTATACTCATATACTGATGAGAAGTCTTCTCTATAATCTACCGTACTGAGTTGTGAATGCGGTATTGGTATCCCTATCCTCCGCGAAACCCAGCCTGTTCCGGTAGCGGGAACTCACGAGTTTTCTTGCGAGATGATTCGTAATATCACCAGAACAACTTATTAGGCGTGTTTATGGAGCGAGATATATAGGTATGTTGTTATCAAGAAAGATCAGGCAAATAATATTGTTGTCAAGTCTCGCTTCCTAAAATAGAAAACCACTCGGCTTGGGATTCCAACCGCCACCTTTGGAAGCCAACCTCACTAGCCCATGGTTCAACGTATTTACTCAGCAGCTTGGGAGGAGCCACTAGACAAAGCTCACACGATGGTCAAACCGTATTATCAATAATTATCTCAACTGAAATCTCCGGTATAATTATTTTTGTAGAGATCGAGGACTTTTATGGCCGTAGCATACGCTGCTAATGCTCTTTGCCCCAAAATCAGACGAGACGAGATCGTATTGGCTTGTAATTGCTTAAAAATGGAAAAGCCTCCGATTAAAACGGAGTTCGGATGGAGCATCAGAACTTATAAAAACTTATGACGGTTGCAGTTTATGGCAAAACTTCAAAGAAGGAGTAAAACGGGAGCATAGTAGTTCCCTTGATATAAATTTTAGACTTTTTCTCACTCCTGAGCTAAATTTATAGGCTGTTTAATAGGGTTATTTCAAATCGTCTCACCAGAAGACTCAAGGGATTTGCTACCGGAGCAGGCTGGGTGTCTTGTAGGATATAGCACCAACAGACCCCATTCACACAGTGCAGCAGATTAGTAATCAGTCCCTGTCTAGCTTTTGTGGACTATGAAAGGTTTTTGACGCTGTCGAAACCTGGGCTGCCTTAAAATAATGTCATGTAGAATATCGTTATCAAAGTGTACAAGTACAAGAACAGCAGACAAACCCATCCAACTGAGCAGAACAGTGATAGAGGGAGGTGTCGTATCTCCGAAACTGTTCACAAGCACGTTTGTGGATAATGTGGACTGGAAAGGTAAGTGCTTTGATATTAATGGCAAACACATCTTACACTTATGATTTCCGAATTAATTGCTGGCTTGCTAGAGAAACTACCTAGCATCAACTCTCATGGAGTGCTGCCAGGCTGTTTCTCGTACCTAAAAGTCGCAGTATAAATTTGGTTTAAACCACCTTATTTAATGGCCACCTGCTTCAAGGCTTTTTGTATGTGTACTCCACATACCTTGAGTAGATTTTGCCAAGAGAGAAAACTTCGTAAAATTTTTGATCAGTTCGTTCTAACCACCTTGACTTAGCAACGGAAACGTGGACACTCACAGCATAGTTAGTCCGTCAGTTCACTTCAATTCTTCCCGGGGGAGCCTTTCACTCCTATGGGAACGCGTCCCCAAGGTGGCGGATAGGGGAGTGTCCGCCTGGTGCTGCGTAAGTAGAACCAGGAACCAGGAACCAGGGTAGGAGCGAAATAAAATATCTCCCGCGGACCAAAAGGCCGCAGAAGGACACTGCGATATAAAACCCCTGCTGCGGGCTTCTTCAAGATTTTCGGAGCAGAGGCTGAAGCAGTGCTGTGAGTCTGGGCTAGGGCTCGCAGAAGAGATGGCGGCGGAAGAAACCTTCGGGGCCAACGGCGGCGCTCACACTCCGCAGCGGGTGATAGCCTTTGCGTCAGGTGGCAACCGGCCCTAAAAGCAAAGCCAATCATCATAACTCCAAACCATGAAAAGTACAAATAAGAAAAGGGCTATAAATACTAGGGCGTCCCCCTCAAGCGACGATAACAGTGATGGAAATGCAACAAATGCAACAAATGCTAGGGCGTACCCCCAAAGCGACGCAAATGTCATCAAAGCACCCGGGATATAATCCACGATGCGCATAGCGAGTTGGAACGTGGGCTCGATGACATGGCTCAGAACTTAGCGAAGTATTACATCGAAGACGCATCAACATTTGTTGCATCCAGGAGACGAAGTGAAAGGGGTCCATATCCGGTATAACTATAAGCTGATTTATGATGGATCAAGGGCACAGAATGGAGTCGGCATTGTAGTAGATAAACACTTTTAAGATCGCATAGTTGAAGTAAACAGAGTAAACGAAAGACTATCAAATCATGTCAATCAAGCTCGCCCTAGACAATCAACCGTGCATGAACATCGTATGCGCATACGCCCTCCAGTCCGGAACCTCAAGTTCGGAAAAGGAATCTTTCTGGGAAGAAATTAGTGATTTGCTGCAGTCTATACCTAACTGTGAGCCGAAGTTCATCGGCGGCTACTTGAATGGTCACGTTGGTGAGAAAACTACTACTTAGCAGAGAATACATGGAAACTTCGGACATGGTAAAATCAATTCGGAGGGAGACAGTATCTTTCAAATGGCACTGGCACACGACCTTGCAATTGTTAATACTTTCTTCACAAAACCTGTACAACATCTAGTAACCTATAAGAGCGGCGGGGCATGCACTCAGATAGACTACATTCTAACTGATAGAAAACAACTAAAGACATGCAAAGACTGCAAAGTCATACCCGGGGAGCCTCTTACCTCACAACTTAGAATATTAGTGGCAGAGTTCAAAATACCGAAAACATATAAAGTCAAGAAGGAGAAAGTCATAAGAACAAGGTGGCATAAATTGGAGGGTGATGAAGGTCTCAGACTATGTGAAGACATCGCACAGCACCTTCAGGAGCAGCAGGATGATACAGCTGATGCAATGTGGAGAGATTTTCAACTATACTGCAATGAAAAAGCAAAACAATAATTAGGAGTATCTAAAGGTGCCATCCAGGGTACTGATAGAAAACCTTTTCCCAAAGGACGAAACAACAAATATACAATGTGAATATCTTAAAGACCAGATTTGCAAGACGGCAGACTTGGTCACAGGTTGTCGTGTCTTGAAGAACTGTACACAGATTTGGATCACTGTTGAAACTTGGAATTTAATTCAAGACCGGAAAGAGCTTAAGACACAGGGTTTAAATTGTCTTGAAGACAGAAATAAATATTCAGAGCCTTAACAGAGTTGTGCAGGCGTCCTGCCGCCGTGACAAGAATTGTTTTGTAAACCAGATTTGCCAAGAGATTGAAGATCATGCCCACAGACTTCAAAGCGCAGACCTATTTAAGAAAGTTAAACTACTGTCTAAACAATTTAAGCCCAAGACATGGTTCATCGAAGATAACGATAGTACTCCGCTTTTGGATTTGCGAGACATTACTGAAAGGTGGCGGAAATACTGCGAAGAACTCTACAGTAACCAACACAACGCATCTTCTCAGTCTCCTACTATACTGTCTTCTTGGAGCGTAATAAAACCTGAACCTCCGATCCTAAGGTCTGAAATTGTAACTGCAATAACTACCTTAAAGACCAAGAAAGCTCCTGGGTTGAATCAGGTAACTGCGGAGCTTTTGAAGGCTATGGCTATATATTAGGCTATATATTACATGCCTTGCATCAAATATGCAATAACATCTGGCATGCGGGTATTTGGCCAAACAATTGGATAAAGTGTATCATCCTCCCTTTGCATCAAAAGGGCTCTACTACGAAATGTGACAATTATAGAAAGCTAGCACTCATATATCATGCTAGTAAGGTTCTTATATACGTTATAAGCACAACATCGAATACGTTATTTCTTAGACTGGCAAATCCCTCAAGAACAGGCTGGTTTCGTGATAGGCAAAGGGTCTCGCGAACATCTTTTTAACGTGCGTCAATTAATTGAAAAGTCCTACGAGTTTTATACACTACTGATATTGTGTTTCATTGACTACAGCAAGGCCTTCGACTGTGTTGTGTGGGAAAGCTTATGGAAAGTTCTTCAAGAGATGGGAGTCCCTCATCATTTAAAAGCCTTAATCCAGTCTCTGTATTCTGTAATCAGGGTGTCGTGAAGATCGAAAAATCTATATCAAAGCCATTCAGTTTTGCTAAAGGCGTCAGACAGGGATGTGTGTTGTCACCCATACTTTTCAACGTTTATGGAGAATATATCATAAGGCGTACTTGTGAAGACTGGAAGGGTGGAGTCACCATAGGCGGCACAAGAATAACAAATTTGCGATATGCTGATGACACCACACTTTTGGCAACCTCTGAAGTAGAAATGACAAATCTCTTTAACAGGATGGGGCAAATCCGCAATGAAATGGGACTTAAGATCAATCACGCCAAAACTAAACTGATGGTGGTAGATCGTACATGCAAGTTGAATCTTACTGGACATCACAACCTGGAAGTAGTGGATAGTTTTGTATATCTTGGCTCTACCATATGTAATACAGGCTCATGCGAAAAAGAGATAAGGAGGAGAATCGGTATGGCTAAGGGCGCTAAGGCACAGCTCAGTAAAATATGGAAAGACCGAACTATATCACGTAACACCAAAGTGAATCTGGTCCAAACCATTGTCTTTTCTATTTTCAATTACGGAGCAGAAACGTGGACACTAAAGAAAGCTGACCGAGTCCGCATTGACGCATTTGAAATGTGGTGTTGGAGAAAAATGCTACAAATCCCATGGACTGCCTTCCGCACCAACGTCTCCATTCTTCGTGTGCTGAAAATCAAAACAAGATTGTCCACCGTATGCCTACGCAAAGTTTTACAGTTTTTTGGTCACGTAGCCAAAAAAGGTGGGTATAACCTGGAACAACTCATGATTACCGGGAAGGTAGATGGCAAAAGATTGCAAGGACGCAGTCCACTTCGTTAGACAGATCAAATCCGTTCAACTCTGGATACGAAACTACACGATGCGCTCCACGCAGCCAAAGACCGACAGAGTTGGCGTGATATTGTAAAAAAGAAGATTCTACGGGGGAATCACGATCCTCAGTCATGAGGAGTGCGACGCGAGGAGGAGGAAAGGTGCCATCAATAATAACAAATATACTAGCTGGTGGAATGAAGAAGTGAAAGAAAAATTGGAAACTAAGAAAACACTCTTCAAACTATGGCAACAGACGAAAGACGACGCTGACCATCAGGCTTATGAAATTGCTAAGAACATTGCAAAGCGAGCCAACGCACAGGCCAAGGCAACCGCCAGGGATGATTTCTATGCTAAACTTGAAACTGCTTCAAACGATAAAGAAATCTTTAAGTTGGCAAAACGCAAACACCAAAGTAGTAAGGATACAGCCACAAACAAATTTATCAAAAATGAACAAGGAAAACTACTAACATCAAACGAAGAGATCAGGGACCGCTGGAAAGAATACTACACAGAATTACTAAATGAGGTATTTCCTAGCATTACAAGATATCCCTGCTACAGAAGGCCCTGTCCCTTGTATAAGACCTGAAGTGATAACTTTGGCAATTAAACGAATGGAAAATAACAAAGCCTCTGGCCCTGACGATATCCCTGCTGAATTCTGGAAGCGTATAGGAGATACCAGCGTATTGTTCCTAACGAAACTCTTCAACAAGTTCCTGGCTGATTGAATTCCCGACGAATGGCGAAAGAACTTTCTCATCCCTTTCTATATAAATAAAGGTGATATAAGACTATGCGGCAACTACAGAGCTATAAAGCTAATCTCACATTCCTTCAAAATATGGGAAAGAGTCATCAACAAAAGGCTTCTTGAAATAACTAGCGTCACTGAAAACCAATGCGGATTCGTCGCCGGTAGATCCACAACTTATGCCATACATTCGGTTAGAACACTGCTGGAAAAGTACAAAGACAACAAAACAGACTTGCACATTATATTTATCGACCTAGAAAAAGCTTTCGACCGGGTACCGAGAGAATTAATTTGCCATGCTCTAAGGGCCCAGAGTGTCCCCGAGCATCACATAATGACTATCAAAGATCAAACCACCAAGTATCAACCAAAGTGCGAAGCCCGGCCGGAACAAGCGATGAATTGGAGGTAGAGGTTGGTGTGCACCTAGGTTCCGCACTCAGCCCCCTGCTATTTAATATAACCATCTCACCTCAAATCTGCAACGTGCACCGCCATGAGATATCCTATATGCGAACGACTTCGTCATCATCAGTGAAGATGTGAACAACCTACAGCAGATTTTAGAAAAGTGGAGGGAAGCTCTGGAAACATCAGGTCTGCGAATAAGCAGAGAGAAGACCGAGTACATGCATTGCAACTTTAGTGGCGTCAACAGCAAACACACCATCTGTCTGCAGAACACCCAGCCAAAAGAAGTGGACCATTTCAAGTACCTAGGGTCAGTCATCAGTAAAGATGGGTCAATAGACACTGATGTCACCCATCGCATAAATACCGGGTGGATGAAATTGAGAAAACAATCCGGCGTGCTATGCGACGGCTGAATGCCCGTGCGCATAAAGGGACGAGTGTACAGAGTAGCCGTCCGACCAGCCATGACATACGGAGCCAAATGCTAGCCACTCAAAAAGCAGCATGAAAATCAATTACACTGTGCAGAGATGAAGATGCTCAGGTGGGCGGGTGGTGTAACTAGGACGAGTAAGACCCCCAACCACATAGATGTCCGTAGTAAATAAGAACCTCAAAGAAGCCCATGTAAATCGGACCCAGGACCGAGCTACCTGGAGACGCATGACACGGAGGGCCGACCCCAAATAAAATGGGAAAGGGCCGGGCAAAGAAGATGAAGAAGATAATTAAATGAGGAAAACAGGTTGTGGACGCGCCACCAAAATGATAAAAACTGCTTTTAATAATTAATTTTCCTAACTAAATGAAATCAAAATATAATTTTATAATTGCCCCTATAAAAATTTACCTATATTTTCATAATAAAAATATGAATTTAAAATATATCGTGGTTTCAGTAGCATTATCAGCTGCGCCGCACAAATTTAAAATATGCCCTTATGCCCTACGTGAGGCTCCTATGATGCGAGCTTCTCACAAAAGAACTATTCGAATTATTATCCTATTCACAATTATTAAGACCACAGAAAATAAACCAACCTTGTAGTTTGGTGTTTTTTTTTTTGAAATTTATGGGCATTATTTGATAATGTATCCAGAATCGGATTTATTTATGATATTAACTTTATTTGTAATGCTTTGGTATACATACCAAATATATTGGTATATATTGTATACTGCTACGTCATAAATTATGAATAAATAAATAAATACACTGGCGACAGCGGTTCTTACACAATATCTCACACGTTACCGTTCTATTGGGCAGTACATTTACCTTTCTGTGATTATGACATTCGGTATGAAGAACTTGAACAACTATTGCTATAAACATTTAGATACAAACAATGTTTTGTACTCAAAAGCATTGTTAGTGAGCTGCCCGCCCTCCTTTCTTTCCTCAAAGATTTGGAGAAAGGGGGGTTTAAGTTATAAAGATAAAGAAACATTTATTTGAGTAGCAAAATATAGAAAAATAGACAATAGGTAAGTACCTACTACGACTTATTGCGATTTATATTTCTCTTATAAGATTTAAACACTTGTTTAAATCTTATAAGAGAAATATAAATAGGTCGCAACACAGCGTATACTACAGAATCATGGAAAAATTTGCAGCGCTGGTTTTCAGTGACATTAAATATGAGTTGCGGTTCTATATGCATAACTACCTCTTTATGAGCATGGTAAGTGTAGGCACGGAGGCTGCGGCGCTACATGAATCGACTTTGTCTGATAGAATGTAAAAGTTGGAGGTTTTGTGGATCGTTTTATTAAGGTTTTGGGTGTTCCGGGATTTAATGGTCTTTCGGAGGGCGCCAATCTTTATGGGGCATGAGAGGGCCGGACGATTATCTTTTGAACTTTTATAAGTACTACATACTTTAGCTTAAATAACGAAATCCACACAATTCCACTAATTATTAATAATCTTCTGTGTTCTTAGCAGATCATCCGTCACTGCTTGGATGGGTGATAAATTAGTAGAGTATATTTGGTACCACACATCTCCGTAATGACTGAATGTATTAGGATGAAACTTGGAAGATTCATAGTATGTTCATACAAAGTGTAAATTCAAAAAGTCGCAAGAAAAGAGATTTTGAGTTTCGGTTTGAGTGAAATTAAGATTAAACAATTCCGTGATTCGGAAGGCACGTTAAGATGTTGGTCGGTTTTTTCAGTCGTTAACACGTTGACTACGTGACACAGCAAGCCGCTTGGAGCAAGTGTTTTATAAGCACTCAAAGCGTTATAAATAATATTAAAATAAAATTCTTAACATAATCCATAGGCACACAAACTTACAAACTAATAAAACTCATTAATTAATATATTCTTAGATCAAACTCCTCACGAAGCAATGCCACGTGGGAAAGGTGATCCTACCAGTTATAGTTTGTAGGATGGTGTTCTTCTTACGAAGGATTGCATGAAATCCATCCGTCTCATACTCTGCAAACATCCCTGATGCGGTGCAGAAATGCGCCAGTCCCAACATCATCCTAAAAATGTTACTGTATTGCACTCGTAGGGTCTCCAGCGGCCGTTTCTATAGTTGATCCGTAGGTGTAAAAAGTTTGACAGTAAGCTTTAAAGAACGTTACTTTAACTTCTTTTGTACACCTGGAAAACCTACGGATCAACAACATATTACCCCTTACCGCTAGAGCCCTACGCTCTCTTTCAACATCAGCATTGTCTTTAAGAATGTCGGTAATATGATGTCCAAGATATTTGAAGGATCTGACTTTAATAATGTTCATGCCTTTAAGATTACCTCTGGGTATTTTTGGTTTTACAGTTTTTTCAATAAATGTTTTGAAGTCGGTTTCTTTATTATTTTAAATTATTGTTTTTTAATCTTCCACTTCAAAAAAAATTAGAAATGGAGTTTACACTCATATTACCACGCGAGTGGAACCACCGCATACATATATATATATATATATATATATATATATATATATATATATATATTATATATATATATTATATATTATATATATATTATATCCTTACAATGGGAATGTATAAGATTTTAATAATATTTTCGAGAAGTTCGCGGATTCAAAAACCGATTGAAACGATTTTTTTTTAAATCAAAGATCTGTTTATGATGATATATATATATATATATATATATACCACGCGAGTGGAACCACCGCATACATATATATATATATATATATATATATATATATATATATATATATAATATATATAAGGAATAATAAATAATTATTTATTTTAATTTAGGATAGGTACAAGAGAATAGTACAGGTGCTGAAGCCTGCTCCGTCAAAACATGTCCCGAGCTCTTTGTCGCCAACTAACAAAGCATAAAGCTAACAAAAGCTGTTTGTGAATACTTTGAGTGCTAATATTATTTCCATTTAAAGAAATAATGGTTCTGAGAATGTAACGATGAAGGCGTCGCTGATAAAACGTCAATAGTACAGCAATGTCAAAATTGTCTGCACACTTCAGTGGCTGATTTCTAGGAAACCGTTTAGCAAATTAGTTGAGCAACACGTTGAGTGGAATCATTTGCTAAGTTATAATTGCTAAGTAATTAGTAAATATTTCCAAGATGTTGAGGTATTTTTAATAGCTTTGTATAACAAAGTTTGTAATTGTTTCAATTGCTATTTAACCGACTTAAAAGCTTTCTAATTAATTAGTTTTTTTGTAAAACCAATTATCGAAAAAAAAACGCTCATATTTTTACCTATTACTGTGGGCATACTTACCATCCTATTCATAACAGTTCTATAAGCCTCAGATAGCTAAAATGATGTTAAATTGTATGTCACCTCTTTTTATTTACATTTTAATGACAGGAACAAGCTACTTTATCGAGCAGTTATAAAATTACATTTGGTTATGAATAAGGGGGTCAATCTGTAACATGGAATTAGTATAATACTTACATATTAAACCTCATTGATCTTTATCGATGAGAACAGAGTGAGGGTATTCTCGTGCAAGTTTCGTCTGCAACTGTCTTTTTAACGGCATGTCTGAGTGTAGAAAATATATTGTATTTTGGTTGACTTACACACATGGGATACATGTGGTGTGAGCCGGCAGACCAGTGTGGAGAAAGGACAATATTTCATTTTATTCATTTATCCATAGGTATACATTTTACAATGCGCTTAAATATAGGATAGAAAGTAATAACAGGCACATTTTGAAGGAGGTGTTTTTTGTTATGATTTCTATTATTTTTGCTTAGATCCATCTGTATCTGTATTTCCACCTGCACATGAAACACTGGAATCTAAGATAACATTCTGAAATTAACTTGCGACTTCCCAAAAAGTTTCCTTTATTTCACCAACATAACTCATCATAACACAAATACCCAGAACAATAGAACAAACTCTTGAAGAGGGTTCCGCAGTTAGGGGTCCGCGAGTTGGTCCCACACGACACCTCAACTATTTGTCACACTTTGAGAAAACTTGCATGTCTTGGTATGAGCAATGCGCATGCTTTAAATATTTGGGTTGCTTAGGTTTAATACCGCTGGAGTGTCAAAATGTGATAAACTATTTATGTTAACGTTATTATGGTCAGTTTGACCCCGGAAGGGCGGTGAGCGATGTAGCATACCAAAGCAACGGTCACAAATAAAACTCTATTTATAATTTATGTACAACATGGCATGGAGAGATATAATTATACTGCAGATCATGTAAACATTTGCCCCGCAAGGAGTAGGAATCGAACCCGCATCTCTTGTAGCCCAGACAACAAATTAACCCAAATTTTATCTAAATATGTATTAAAAATAAACACTTTTTGATAATTATTTTGCCTTTGTTTCCTGAGGTGCTTTAATAAAATTTATGTAGTCTTAATAAAATGTTTGTGTATTCTAAAGCTAATATTAATAATTTATAAGGGCTTAGTGTTCCGCCTGTAGCCTGTTCCCCTTACAAATTAAACCTCTGGTAATTGGGCCATACCTAAGTATCCATGCATAATATGAGAAGGTCGCAGACATGATTAGCTATTGAGCGCCTACAATATTGTAAGCGTCGGCGTCGCGTCGGTCGGGAGGCTTTCGTACCATGAGCCAAAGGCATAATAAAGTGATGTCAATGGAGCAAGGCTATTTAACCAAGGCTTACGCTCACTAATTTGAATGTCACAAATATATTTTCGAAATATACAATTCGATAAATCATTTTTCCAATAAAAATCAAAGCGCCAGAGAGGAGCTATCAAGGACACTTTATAATCCAATAAAGGAATCCTCGGCTGAAACTCACTTCCAACAAATTCCGAGCAGAATTGAAAATAATTTCCCCCTCGCCTTACAATTTATAAATTAACCCTTCGCAATATCACGGCGAGATAATGATATCTGTCATAATAGACCTATTAACATAATAACGCAGCCTCCCGCTAATAAACCTTATCTCGGAAACAGAGAGTGCGATTTCGCGTGGCAATTCTAGAACAATGCAGACGCCTCGGTATTGAAGTAAATTATAACCGTTTTCTACAATTTCAGTAGTTCCGAGTTCCGGTGTCTTGTACTTTACTGCGACGAATTAAAATAGGTATTTTAGTGCCTTTGTATCTGATGAAATGTAAATTGGGGGTTAGAGCCCTGTGTGGGGCTGAACGGGGATTCTGATTTTATGTAAATTGTTGATTGTGAGGCTCGCCTGTTATCTCAGGGGCCAATTAAAAATGCTTTGTGCCATAATTAGAATGAAAGTCCTGACCGGCTGATATAACATGACAAGACCGTCAAACCTAGAGACTTTAAATGTGAAAGATGTTTCTTTTATAGTCCAAAAGTGCATTATGAAAGATTTCCAGAAATTCAGCCCGTGCCCGGATGCAGCGGGGGTGAAGTATAATATTATCTACACGGGTACATTTGCGGGGCGTTCCGCTTGACACATTTTAGTAATACTAGAGGAACTCTGCGGCTTTGTCTGCGTAAAAGTTATAACTTCAACCCCCTCTGCTCTCCTTTAGAGGTTGAATTTGAGGAAGTCATTTATAGGCACCCCTACACAATGCAACTTATCCCTGTAAATATTAATTCTAGCCTACAAAACTATATTTAGTCCTGTTTTATGGTGTGCGTTCTTTGTAAGTCAGCAACGGAGCATTTGGAGAGAGATCGAATAGAAGTACCTATCACACGAACGCAATGTTCAGTCAATCACAACATCACTAACTAGCGCCTGCGACGGTTATTTTACAACTTCAGTGAATTCACAACAAATGCATTGATCAAGTTTGTCGACTTGTTTTGAAATAACAATCTAGAATTCTATATTGAACACTAATTAGTGTTAGGAACATTTTGTAGGAAATTTTGCACAACGCCTAAAAACTAATTTAACAACAACAATTAAACAGGTAATTATTAGAATAAAATCAGTTCTAGGCTGAGTATTTCTGTCATCGAGCATCATTAGTTACTTAATCAGTATAGCGTATAAAAGCCATGATTTAGTTGTCCATCAGTTAAACTCATTAATTAAGCTCAAACGAGAGAATTGTACAATTTATTAAATGAGTCATTAACTATTCCCGGCGATAAAATGTGTTAACAGCGACCACTTACGCTTCAGAGCATGGAGTGGCTCCTGATACCCGCGCGAGTACGCGCGCTAACGAGCCGACCGCGCGCGGTGCGTCCGGCCGAGCAGTCATCACGGTAGCGTTTATAAACTAGCGCCACTAATTATACTAATAGGACGTTCTACGACCGGCTGAGTACGCTGTTCACACATGTAGGACGTGTTGTCCAAATATAATTAAACTACCTTCCGCCCGCGGCTCAGCTCGCATATGACTCGGATAAAAAGTAGCCTATTTGTTATTCCACGCTTAGAAATACGTATTTGCTGAATTTCAGGTTCACATTTAGTGGTATGGCGTGAAGGAAGGACAGCATTTTACATGTTCACATTTCACAAAATCTGCGTTTTTATAATAAGCGTTGGAGAGAATAGATATATGATAAGATATATTAGATAGGCTAGGACATTTCCACTATATAATGTAATCCTTTTAACACATTGACTGCGGTCCTCACACATGACGCTCGGAGCACGTGCTCTAGAGCAAGTGTGTTTTCAGCACTCAAAGCATTAACACTGGATTGCATCGAATGAAGTTCTGACTTTTTATCCAGGTACCAGACGAGCATACGCGGGCGCAAGTTAGTTCTAAAATATTATAAAGGCATAATTAAGGCTGCTCTCAGGCGGTTTCCACTCGGTAACTAGAATACTCTACTTAAAATAATGAAACATTTCCTCGGTAAGTATTGGTGTTGAAGTCGCTAAGCGCTGCTCCAGGGATTACGCCGTTACTCAGCGGATTAGTAGAGGCGAGTAAATCAAGGTGGTGAGGTCCAGTCTAACTGAGGGCGTCCATCATACATTATAAAATTATTACTTAGCGTGGAGAATTGGGGGCAAAATGATTATGATTGGTTAGGTTTAAGCTGTGCATTGATTGACAGTAAGGCAGTCAGTTTCATTCGTTTTTTTATTAAGATTTACGTTTGCGACGTTTCATTCACTGCTTTCAGTAAATATTTCTGCATTTAAATTAAATACTGTGATGCCGTATTAGCACTAAGTTAATATATACAGAATTTAGCATAGTTCAGTGTGGTCAGAATATGGTCAGAGTATTGATATTGGTTGTAACAAATGAAAACCGAAACAAATTCTATAATTTTGTGGAAATTATTGTAAGTGAAATAAGACAAATTCTAATTAAGAATAAGGCTTTCTGTAAAGATCTTTTTGTTATATTTCCTAAAAACAATTTTTTAAAACACCTATTCTGTCACTTTTGTGTATCATTTTTTGTGTGTGCTGGATAAAAAAATATTCTATTCTATTCTAGTCTTGTGCTACGATCCCGTAGCAGAGAACTCTGCTTAAATAACACCAATACTGTGATCACCAACCAACCCCAAGCGTGGTGATATCAAGAGGCCATATCACAGGAGGAGATAGCTAGATCTCCCGCCCTCCCTTGCGCCACCGCCCAAATCGAATCAAATTAATTACAAGCAAAACGTCGCTAACTCGTGTTTAGAAACCGGCGCAGCCTCCGAGCCACTCTTTTAGCGATTGGAACTAGATCGTTAAAACTTGGATTACTTTTGGGATAATTGATTTGGTGAGGCGGCCATTGCGTAACGTCGTTATGTAGCGAGTAAATATTCGTTAAGTTGTTAACTCGTTTATTCTACAGCCTCTTGGCTCCTCATCTTAAGTGTGTTTCTTTAGAAGGCCAATATTTAATATATAAATAATTCATTATTATATTATTATTAAAAACTTAGCTTGAAGTAGCGACGAACCACGAAGAGTGGAAGGAGGGGAGGCCTTTGCCCTCAAGCTAAATATATAAATCTTTAATGAAGTTGATTAATTGATGAACAAGAAATGCGGTAATGACATATAAGTCCTAGATGCTTGATCTATTCGGAGGGTACGTCTTTATGTTCCTTGATTAGTTCAGGAGTAACTAAGAAAGGATTTTTGGAAATTCAGCCGCATAACGCTTTGAGGTCTGACAAAAACAAGCACGGTGCAGCAGCTGGGCCTTCAGTCAATGTGTTAAAGGATGCAGTTGGGATTAACTTTTATGTGGACAAAGTCGTGGGCACTCACTTATAGCTAATAAGGCTTTGAGATTTAAGTTTTTACAAATATTCCTTACTTTAGTGAGATTCTGAATGTCACAAAGCACATTGACGTTTGGTTCCTACTACGGCGAATAATGATAAGAAATTTTTGTCATGGACATAGACATAATTTTATTACCACAAAATGTATGTGTATGGTCCTTTGGTTATTGTAACAAGAGTAAGCAATGACGCACGTAATCAGGAATATGTAAATATTAAAATCCAACTTAGAATGGAATGATAAAAAAACAAGAGATTTCATCAATGTTGCGAACTTAATAGGGCTAATTGGAATCCCAAGATCGTTATTTAACACAATGTATGTTAATAAAATAAAAATGTAATGTACGTTGTTGTGCCTTCCACATGCTATATATGTACATTATACAGCAGATAGCATGTGGCAGGTAGACGGGCATCGAGCGTGTTATCTGACTGATCTTAGCGAGGCCATTATCAATCAATAGCCCTCATCATCGCAGATTGAGGCGATTCCCTTAGGGCTGACACTCTCCAAACGTAAAATAATAAAGTCTATCAGTTGTATATCAATACTATCATCCGCCTGCGGCTTGGCATAGAACCCGGATAAAAGTATCTTTTATATTATTCCTAGTCAAGCACCTAAATTCAGAATTTCAGCGCAATCTGTTCAATTTTTTGACGTGACAAGGAAAATAAAAAAAAACTAGAAATCTTATAATTTTAAGGGTTCTGTACCCAAAGCATAAAAACGGAAACCCTATTACAAAGACTCCACTGTCCGTCTGTCTGTCTATCATATCCATATTCATATCCTTTATTGCAATAATCACGTTAGTTACCTACAATGTAAGGTGTTATAAAAGTTAAGTCAATACATAATTACCAAATTTGGGTGTAGTCTGTCTGTCTGTCACCAGGCAGCTCATGTATCTCATGAACCGTGATAGCTAATTAGTGGAAATTTTCACAGATAATGTATATGTGTTGCCGCTATAACGACACATACTAAAAACAAAATAAAATAAATATTAAAGGGGGGCTCCCATAAAACATACGTGATTTTTTGCCGTTTTTATCGTCACCGGGCTGTATCTTATGAACCGTGATAGCTACATAAGTAGTTGAAATTTGGAAGCGCTAATGGGCGTGGTTAACTTCGGTGTTCTTAGCAGATCACCTTGGTTAAGCAACACTCCGCCCGGTCATTACTTGGATGGGTGACCGTTAAGTGACATTTAGATTTGAACGCTTCCAAGGCCCATTGAGATGTTGGTCATTGCAGTTGTTAAGCCATGTCGGAGGCCTTCGGGCGGCCTACAAACTCTGACACCAGAGTTGGTCACTAGCTCATACGAAGAAGAAGATGAAGTTAAAATTTTCACAGAGCATATATTTTTGTTGCTGCTATAACAACAAATGCTAAAATAACATAAAATAATACAACAAACGTTATTTTTTTTGCCGTTTTTTTGTTCGATATTAATAATGGCAACAGGTAAACGCTAGAAATATTCACATTGTAGTTGTATGCTCACTTCAAAAATAAATAATTAAATTAAAATAAAATAAAGTAAGGGGGGCTCCCACGGTACGGAACCCTTCGTACGCGAGTTCGACTCGTACTCGCACTTGGCCGGTTTTTATGAATTTTTTTGATTATTTTGTTATGTCTTACATTAAACAGTTACCAAGATCATTCATTACTCTATGTGTCTATGGTAAACATACATGCAGCAGACAAGTTACATTTAGTTATACGGTCTCGTCCGCTACCTTGGGATACGGAATCCTAAAAACAACCCCCCTGCCCCGTTGCATTCACTACATGCAGTAGAGTTCTCCGGAAATTGTCTCGATTGAGAGATCGCACTCGAGAACACAACTAGCACGCCCTCCAGTGGCATGCGCGGCGCGCTCGGGAGCGTGATCTATGCGCTACCTACAAGTTGTATATGCGAGGTTTCATTTACTTGTAATTATCCTCGGATATATCGGAATATTGCTACTGAACTATTTGAGATCATCTCAGTCATTTAAGGCGTCGCTATGCATGAGAATCTGTCCTGAAACTTCCCTTTTTTCTTTTTGTACTAAAACCAGCGTCACAGAGACGCAGAAGGTTGCAGGGTCGATTCCCGCCGCAAGATAAATGTTTGTCTTATTTGCAAATATTTATCCCAGGTTTGGGTGTTTTCTATGTACAATTTGGAAGTACCCTTACTTACTTTATATTTCATTTCCTTCCTCTCCTTGGGAATATACTTTATCCACAACACTAGTCCTATTCACACACAACACTTAACCCTACCACCATGGCGCAACAGACGGCAGGTTTTGCTGAATAAACGCTGCAATTTACAGGTCAAGGTTTATTTATTAATACTTTAATTAAAAATTTTAAGCAATAAACCCTGTAAAATCAAAACTAAAAAAATATGAATATTTTTGTCTTTTACCTTCATTATTCAATCAACAGAATCACAATTTTAAAAACCTTTTGTTTTACTGAAACATAAATGGAATGTGTCTTGGTTATCGCGTATTTTTCCTTCGGTAAGAACACACAAACTTTGAGTTCGGTGACCTCAACACGTAATGAGCGGTGGTATAGTAGGTAGATAGGCAGTAGGTAGGACCCGCGGCTTCGCCCGCGCGGAATTAATTATTGTTTGTCCCGGGGGAGGGGAGGGAATTACCCCGACTTTCTTTGTAAGTTCTTTTATGTCGGATCACCGGAACGAAACGTATTCTATTGCCGTCGCTTCCTCCTAATTTATGGGTTTTACAAAAAATAACGCTGTTTTCGCTGATTGTACGTGAGACTGACAGAACGTATACCTTTACATAGTAAGTTGACGTATGAAAAGATTTTGCGAAGAAAAGGAAAATGTATAACGAAAATCGTATTTTGTTTCTAAAACACAATAGGACATATTAGCTTTTTAAATCATTTCTCGTGTCAGCCCTAATAGGGCGGCATATGTGCGAGTGTGGTGAAAGGCGGGCGGCATTGTGCCAGGGTGGGCGGTAATGGCCCAGACGCACCTCTAATGGGAACGACTTATTGACAATCTCACTTTATTGTGACTCCACTCTTACTGAGATGAGCTTTACTTACGACGGGGCCTGAAATCGCGTAGAAAGCTTTTTATCGGCGTGAAGTAACATTCAATCAGCCATCAACCCTGGGAGGAAGTCACCGAGAGGAATTCTTCATCTGCAGTCTGACCACTATAATCATAAATAGCTTGAGTCGTGGCAAACCAACTTTTGTATTGAATCGACGGTACAGTTGAGCCTAGTGTACTACAAGAGCATCTTTTTGAACCACCCTTCTCAAATCACTCAAATAGGGGCCCCTTGCGCACTCGTCAATGGGACCGAAAGTCATTGAATACAGGGCGCTCGTGGCGTGGCTGACTTCAGCGTTATTAGCAGTTCATCTTAGTTATACAACACATCGCCCAGTCACTACTTGGATAGGTGACCGTTTAGTGCCATTTAGATCTGAGGACGGAGGTTGTAGCTGGAACAGTTCAGAGTATAAGTACCACTAGTTGTGTTATAGGGACCTGATATAAAAGATCGTACAACTGGTTATGCATAACAGTTGGTCCATCGGGACAACTTCCAAATTCCGACACCAGATTTGGCCACTAGCGTACTACGAAAACGGAAGGAATTATAAAACCGGTAAAATTTTATTCGGACTCGCAAGCCCATCGGACCCTTCGAGCTACTTAGACTTGTACGGGAAAGCGTGAAAAGCCTTTTTAAAAACACGAAAATGAATTTAATATAAAATATTTAATATTCAAGTTGTTATTCGTACAGTGAATTGATTCAGACTGGCTCTCCGGTCACTATAATCTATCGGAGTCCAGACGCAACGTCCGCAAAATGCACACCTGAGACCGTGCGTGGGCGCAGGTATGCAGTGCTTATGCAGCACTAAATATACTATGGTTAGTGGAAGTTACGACCATAACTCCTCCCTCCGTAAGTTCGAGATTATCCGAGCGAGGATTATCTCGAGCCATTGTTCCCCTGTTACAAAATTCCTTTATTCTATGCTTATATGCTAACAATACTATGCTTATAACTAACACAACGCAAAACACCAAATTTCCTATACTAACACTTTTATAATCTAGAGTACTATGATTTTCACTATTACTAACAATTTCACTTCCACTATTCTGCAATAAGTAATTCAGGAACTGGATGTCGGCAAGATCGATTCCGTTGAGATTAACAGGTTTCCTCTGAATATCCGATGGGCTAGACATTATTTTAGGTAAGTTGATTACAGGAAACTTCGTGAATGTAACTTTTCAGAAATCTTTTGATCAGATCCATGTTATCCAACGGTAAGTGAACCTCTAATATCTTTTGTTTATCCCTAGATAAGTCCTTAACCGCTAATTCGTTTCTGTTCCAGGTATGAACGAGAATCTGATTCGGTTTGGTGTCTACAGCTTCTTGTAGGATGTACATCCCATCAGTATCTAAGTCACGGGCCGAATGTACTGTGCCTATGCTTTTGTTTCGTCCTTCAGAAGCCGAAGTGGTCGAGCTACCTACAGATGGAATTCAATAGGGAGACCGTCGACCGGTACGTATTACTGATCCGTTACTTTTCTCCGAACCGGATGAAATAACTATCGGAGATGGTGTTCGTTCGCGCGGGGTAGAGGCGCGAGAATTGTCATTTTTATTTCTACTCAGCTGAGTTATTTCGTCTGTCAAATCTATTAAATGTCGCTGGAGCTTTTGTTCTTTTTTCTCTATACTTACTTTCATTGAAACATCATCATCTTCACCTAAAGCGTTAATTCTAATTCGTGATAAAGCATCAGCGTTACAATTTTGCTTTCCTTCCTTATGTTCGATGTCGTAATCAAATTCCGATAAACGGAGTTTCCATCGCGTTAATTTACTATTGGGCTCTTTGATGGATTTTACCCAAATAAGTGGCCTGTGATCGGTGTAAATCTTAAATTTTCTCCCAGATAAATATGGTCGAAAATGCTTTGTGGCCCAAACGATGGCTAAAAGTTCTTTTTCAATTGTGCTGTAACGAGTTTCAGCATCATTTAAGGTTCGACTTGCATAAGCTATCGGCTTATCGCTACCTTTGGGTCCCTGCGATAGGACGGCGCCGATGGCATAGTTGGAGGCATCGGTCGTAAGCGCGAATGGTTTTGTAAAATCGGGAAACTGTAAGAGCGGCGCGTTTGTTAAAAGCTCTTTACACTTTTCGAATTCGTCAATGTATTCCTGTTTTGTACAATCAATCCTATTTTTCTTTTTCAAGCACGATGTTAAAGGCTGGGTTAGTTTAGCAAAATCTTTTGTGAATTTACGGTAATACCCTACTAAGCCAAGAAAACTTTTGATTTCCGTAACTGTTCGTGGTAACGGGAATTTCAATACGGCTTTGATCTTATCATCATTTGGCAAAAGGCCGTCCCTGGTAATAGTGTGACCAAGGTAAAGGACCTCTTTTCTCAAAAATTCGCATTTGTCGAGTGTTACTTTTAGATTTGTTTCCCTAAGCCTATCGAATACTTTACGGAGCTTATCGATGTGTTCCTGCAGGCTGGATGAATATACTATGATGTCGTCAAGATACATTAAACAGTGGATACCCTGAAGGCCTCGTAGTATGGCTCTTTGAAACGTGGCGGGCGCCGTTTTTGGCAATTGCATCCGTTTAAATTCGTAGTGGCCCGCTTGTGTGGTGAATGCGGTTTTAGCTCTATCCGCCTCGTTCACTTCAATTTGATGGTATCCGCTAGCAAGATCTATAGTGCTAAAATATTGAGCTTTACCAATTTTATCGAAGAGGTCGTTTATATTGGGCAACGGATATTTATCATCGACTGTAATCTCATTTAGGCGTCGATAATCGATCACTATCCTAAACTTCCTTTCCCCAGAGGCATCCATTTTTTTTGGTACCAGATGAACCGGTGCACTCCACGGTGAGTAAGAATCTTGTATTACATTATCTGCCAACAGTTTACCTACTTGCTTTTGAATTTCCTCATTTAGAATAGGCGGGTGTCGATAAGGTCGAATATAGATCGGGTCTTCGTTAGTTGTCCTGATATTATGTTTCACTTGATTTGTGAAAGACAAGGGCAGTTTTTCACAATAAAATATATCACGATATTCGTTACATAATTTAAAAACACTATCACGCTCCTCTTTGTTCATATGATCCAGACGTAATTTTCGCAAATTTTCTTTCAACACATCATCAACCATACAGTCATCTTTCACAAAATTAACCTTACATTCTTCATTTTTAAATACTGTAACATCGAACGGTTCCTTAAATGTGATAACAGCTTTTACATTAGAAGTGTTTTGAATTACTGTTTCCGCAAAGTAGTTCTCACACCTAACAAGTGCGGTAGGCATACGAACGCCATCCTGAAATTGCAGAAAGTCTAAAATAGCTTCACCGCTTTGTAAGTTCGTGGGAATTTTTACTCGAGTCTCAGATCGTGGCGCTAAATGAATCTCATACGGTGGATTGTAAATAATAGGGATTCGCGCATTGTGTGTCATTAATATTTGATGTCTCATGTCTATATTAGCACCTAGTTTTTGAAGAAGATCAGATCCTATCAAGCCGTCATATCTTCCATCCACATCATAGATGTAGAACTTATGAGGCAGTGTGCTTTTAAAGGTTTTTAGCAATGGTATGTAAATTATCTCATTATGCATGCTCTGAGCATGTGTACTAACCACTGTGAACGGTTCGTAGTATCTGAACTCATTGAAAAACTCATAAGCCTTAGCAGGACTTATAAAGGACCTACTACTTCCGGTGTCGATGAGAAATTTCGAGTTTATCTCAGGGATTTCAATGTGAGGTAATTTTAAAATACTGTCACAATAATTTAAATTAATTACTTCACCGCATTGTTCGAGGCAGTTTTCTGAAAATTTTCAGGAACCACGGTTTCCGAACTGATGTTTTCAGGGCAGATGTTATCCGTATATGCGGGATTATTTTTGTCATAATTTTCCATAAAGTTACAATCAGTAGAGGGGTGCTCTACATTGTCACCATACATCTCATAGCCATAGTCATAGTTGTTATAATCCTGATACTCATCCATAAAATACAGATCATTCGCTATCATGTTCTGTCTAACCGGCGCTGTGCGCATTGAAACGTCAGTATCCTGTAGCCTAGGTGCCTGTACCTGCTGTTGTGGTGCGCCAAACCTATTCTGGTTCGCCTGGGGTTGGTTCTGAATACCGAACTTAAAACCTTGCTGTTGAGGGATACCGAATTTATATCCGCCGTGTTGGGCTGATGTTTGACCAAAGTTACGCTGAGGCATATTTTGGGGTGCCCCAAATCTAAATCCTTGCGTAGGAGGCGCGAATCTATTTGGCTGGACATAGTTAGGCCTGAATCCACCAAAGTTATTTTGTGGAATTCCGAATTTAAAATTATTATTTGGCACTGCATGAAAAGCTGGTTTAAAACCTTGAACCGCTGGTGTTGGATTTAACGCATTTTGTGGATTTGGTACTTGTACAAAAGTTTGCCTCAATAATTTATTTTTCGAATCATACTGAAACTTAAAGTTCACTTCTTCCGTCACTATGCTCAATGCATTTTCTAAGTTAGAGCAACCTTTCAACCGCACAATCCTAATCATGTCTTCCGGTAAATTATACAGAAACACGTTCAGAGCTGTGTTGTTGTAAACAATAATTTTCGCGGCTTTGATTCCTTCATCGGTAAGTCTATTTACTTTCGCAAACAAAGAGCTTCTACAGTTCTGAATTCTATGACAAAACTGAATGTACGTTTCACCTTGTTTAAGCTTCAGAGTCTCAAGCTCTATCGCTATGCACTCCTCTGATCGAGGGTCACCGAAATGTTGTGTAAGTAATTGTTTTAACTCATCATACGATTTTATATTAGGGTGATCACTAAGTAACGTCGCAGCTCTACCAGTAAGCCTACTTGATACAGCGTGGAATAAGTATAAACTCTGGTCTAAATTTCCGTCAATTTTACTTCCACTAATCACATAGTCACACTTGGATAAAAATAAATTTAGCAAGTTTTCTTCCCCATCATATTTAGGGATCAGTGACAAGGTTTCCTTAGGCACTGCTTTGATCGACACGTTACTTTATTAAATATTACTTATTCTATACTATTCAATAATGCCTATTTTAGTGCAACTACTTCTACTTATTACTACACAAATTAACTACGAGTATGACGGATTTGCCAATGTTTGTGCAAATCAGTTCGCCAATTTATGTGCAAACAAAATCAGATAAACGCAGTTAATAAGCCCGACGATTTAAGTCCGGGAGTATTAGGAAAAGACAGGAATATGAAACACAGGAAGTGAAAAGGTTTACTCACAAGCTGCTCGATCCCATGTCCTCCAAGAGCCGAATCAATCACCACTTTCACACGCGATCACCGTAGGGAGTCGAATTTATTTGGTTCGTTTCTTTCCGCGTCCGCGTAGAGTCGGTTTTCGAGTGAAACGCTACTTTTTCGTGAGACCGATTTTGGGGTTCTTCACGAGCGTAGTTTTCGTGAAAATCGCGGAAAATCCACAAGGCTGCGCCAGACTTGTACGGGAAAGCGTGAAAAGCCTTTTTAAAAACACGAAAATGAATTTAATATAAAATATTTAATATTCAAGTTGTTATTCGTACAGTGAATTGATTCAGACTGGCTCTCCGGTCACTCCGGACTCTATCGGAGTCCAGACGCAACGTCCGCAAAATGCACACCTGAGACCGTGCGTGGGCGCAGGTATGCAGTGCTTATGCAGCACTAAATATACTATGGTTAGTGGAAGTTGCGACCATAACTACTTTATAAATATTTTTTATTGTTTGTTGTTATAGCGGTAAAACAAAAACACTGTGGTCATTTCAAATCTCCACCTACAGATGGACGGACAGAAGAGGCTTAGTAATAGGGTCCCGTTAGCCACACTTCGGGAATGGAACCCTAAGAAGAACAGTGAAACGAAGAGAGTCTCAGTAATTTACAATTAAAATCAAATAAACTGTTTTTTTTTTTCACTTTATATTGGTATCATGTATGTCTTGTACACAGCACCGTGTTTGCTGTAGCGTGTTGTAACTGGGCGCTGTAAGTTTCAATAGACACCAGCTGCTACAGTGGGACGGCGACCTGCTTTTGTCTCCTGGGACGTTACGTGTAATGCAATAACTACAACTAGTGTTTGCATGTCTTGATTATCGAGTTATCTACCAATGTATAACACTTTATTGATTGATAGATGACTCTTGCGATGGGGGGATATGGTTTTTCACTGACGCATTAGGGGTGCAAACGGAACTTTGAGTATAGATTTTGGGATCATATTTATGTGTACTAAGTCATTGAGGGATAGCACTATTCAAGCAAATCTCAACACACTGGACGACAAATTAAATTATTAGATTTGTTGTTTAGATTTTTTGTTAATATTATTAGCGACATCTGTGTACGCGCATGGTTTAAAATTTTAACGAATAAACAATATAATACAAACTTGACACATATAGAAGGAATTACATAGCATAAAGTTATATAAGCCGCTACAGGACCAATAATTCTCACCTAGCTTGAATTTTTTTATCAATTGTTATAATCGGGCTCAGCGGGGCTTACTGGGAGTGGTCTTTGTCCAGCAGTGGATTGATACAGGCTTACAATGATGATGATGATGATGATGATGTAAAAGCTATTGCATATTGTAACGATCACCCATCCCTCCGAGACGTGTTGAACGTTGTTAACCCCGTCCTGGCTACAAAGCATACAATAGCCGGCGCTCGCCATTGTGCCATATCTGGGATATTAATGAGGCGGTTTGCAGTAAAGCAGCAGTGTGGCTGTGTCGCAGCGATGTGGCAGCATGGCGGCGGCAGTGCGCTGTTTACGGCGAGAGGCTCGTTATGCGATAATGCGCACACTCGTAAAGTAGCCATTCGATTAGTTATGGCGCTTCTTGATTGGAAGCGGGTTTACACGGTGCTTAATAATGTTTACCGCCGGCCGCTGAGCACACAATCTGTGTTGACCCACATAAGTGTTTTCTTATGTTTTTGTCTAATAAATACTTTATGTTGTAAATTATTACAGTTTCATTCGACAGTTACTTAGCAGTTACAATGTACTTTAATTTTATTAATCAACCAGTAGGACAATAATATTTTAAAGGCAAACTTTTGTAAAAATGTAAAGTGTCTGTCCTCTCTTCACGGCAACAACATGATTCAGCTGAAATTTTGCATTTTATTTATTTAATATGGGCCAGCTCTTGACCTCGAGGCTTGCATAGGCATATATTCGTTCTAGACCTGGAGTACCATATAGGCGCTTCTTAACCGGGTACCACTCGAGTGAAGCTGCGGGCGGAAGCTAGTCACAAATATTTTGACCATTCTTATCGTAAGCGTAAATATAAATAACGCTTTTTCATTGGTCAAAATTTTACGATTGAATGACAAAACATCATTTGTTTTCGTCGCTTTGTGGTTGGCCAGAATTTTACGATACGAGAGGTTAAAATATTCGTGATTTACTCTCCAAGCTATTCTTCAATTAAATCCTTCCAAACTCGAATCCACTCAAGTGACCGGACGGACAGGCCAGGGTTCAGCTCTCGGGGCTCGCAATGTTTCCGAATGTACAACTATCTCTAGGCTGTCAAAATCTAGTAACGTATTCGTATCCATTTGCCGCGCGCGTATCGTCTGCAGGTTTCGTTCATTCGATCATGTCGGAATGTTTCCGCTGTAATAAAATAATGTACTCTATTTGCTCGGAGTTCTATAACTCCAATTTCGTCTATAAATGGAAAAGAGATGTTTTTCTTTCAATGTCGGGGGAAAAGGACTGAGCAAATATAGTTAGGACAGGTTTGTTATAGATTGGAGGGTATACAGGGTGCGCTACACGAGGTGCGGGCTGCGCGCCGCTCTGGGCCGCGTGCCCGCTCTACAAACTGTTTTGGATTATGTTATTGGCTAACTTTATTTGGCGTGCGCTCGAATTTTTGTGTAAAATATTTTGTAGTTTTAGTTTCAGAGCAAACAGTCTAGTTACTTAATAAAGTTGATGAAGTATTGTGTTATTTAGCTTTTGTTTTAAGGCAATTTCATTGGATATTTTTCTGAAATAATAAATATGTTATTTGATACTTTACATCATAAAATATAATTTGGAGAATGCCGATAACCCGTACCAACTGCGTCCAAACCAAACGTATCCCATAAAATTGCCTTTATTTTATAAATACATTTTCTTTAGTTTTACACACCGACTCAATTAATAATCACGTTAAAAATTCTTTCGTTTATTTGGTTTACAGCGCACGGTGCCATGACACTACAACAACCCTCACTTTTAATTTTAGAATCGACTGAAAATATTGGAGATTTTTTCACTTTGTATAATCAAAGAGGTTGGATCAGAAACTTTTTTCTGGTACTACTAAAGTACTCTACTACTAGTCTACTAGTCTAGTCTAGTCTAGTACGAGTCTCCTTTCTTTATGTATTTAATATGCTCCCGCTAGTGTTCTGTGGCATTGAGTAGCAGTGTTTATTTAAGATGCTCCCGCTAGTGTTCTGTGGCATTGAGTAGCAGTGTTTATTTAATATGCTCCCACTAGTGTTCTGTGGCATTGAGTAGCAGTGTTTATTTAATATGCTCCCGCTAGTGTTCTGTGGCATTGAGTAGCAGTGTTTATTTAATATGCTCCCGCTAGTGTTCTGTGGCATTGAGTAGCAGTGTTTATTTAATATGCTCCCGCTAGTGTTCTGTGGCATTGAGTAGCAGTGTTTATTTAATATGCTCCCGCTAGTGTTCTGTGGCATTGAGTAGCAGTGTTTATTTAAGATGCTCCCGCTAGTGTTCTGTGCCATTGAGTAGCAGTGTTTATTTAATATGCTCCCGCTAGTGTTCTGTGGCATTGAGTAGCAGTGTTTATTTAATATGCTCCCGCTAGTGTTCTGTGCCATTGAGTAGCAGTGTTTATTTAATATGCTCCCGCTAGTGTTCTGTGGCATTGAGTAGCAGTGTTTATTTAATATGCTCCCGCTAGTGTTCTGTGCCATTGAGTAGCAGTGTTTATTTAATATGCTCCCGCTAGTGTTCTGTGGCATTGAGTAGCAGTGTTTATTTAATATGCTCCCGCTAGTGTTCTGTGCCATTGAGTAGCAGTGTTTATTTAATATGCTCCCGCTAGTGTTCTGTGGCATTGAGTAGCAGTGTTTATTTAATATGCTCCCGCTAGTGTTCTGTGCCATTGAGTAGCAGTGTTTATTTAATATGCTCCCGCTAGTGTTCTGTGGCATTGAGTAGCAGTGTTTATTTAATATGCTCCCGCTAGTGTTCTGTGCCATTGAGTAGCAGTGTTTATTCTGTAAATAGATATTTTATTAGACAATAATGTACGATCAACAATCGTTGCATCAACTGTTTTCTAATAACCGGTGAAGCGAAACCAAAGAGGCATCCATGGCCTTTTCGTGGTTGTGATGAATGTGTTAAGATCTTGGATCTTAGCTTGGATTTCACCTTCAATAGTAAGTACTAATACCTATTATAATGATATAATAATGTAAATGCCTATCTACTTTCTCGTCACTATCATTATTTGAAAATAATATAAAGTAGAACACAGTAGTAATGTATGTTATAGCCTACCTACGAAGTAGAAGTTAAAACACCCTTTTACCTATCTGTGTGAGGTATATAAACCTTTTCTTATAGATATTATAGTATCATAGTTAAATGTTTATAGTGTAATACTTATAATTATGTAGACAAAACTGAACACACAAGGTCTCGGGAAAGCATTTTTTTTTTAAATCAAACTTTAAAACCAATATCAAATAAAAACAAGTTGTTTACGTTTATCTTAAAAAAGACTTAGTATTCCATAAATAACAATAACATCTTTAGAAAAAATTATGTTTCCTTTTGACAGAATCACTTTAGCATTGGTACCGAGCGCCATACATCAGACGGCATTGTCCAAACACTCACTTGTATGAAATAAAAACATTCAATTTCTGACTTTCACTCATATTTCGGTAGTTAGGTACATGTAACATGAAGGAACAATATCGTCTAACGATGCTTATTATCATCAGGGAGGTAATTACCTATTTATTAGGTATTGGAATTTGAATGATGATATGCGCATGTCAAGTACACATATGCTATCTATACTTTATAAATAAAAAGGTTACTCCTGCAAGTTTGTGACTACATATGAAACTACTGGTTTTATTTAAAAAAATATTAATTAGTACTAAGCAATATATTATTAGGGGTAAACGAGTTCTTGAGTGGAGACCGCGGCTCGGCAAACGTAGTGTAGGACGCCCTCCGGCCAGGGGAGGTGACGATCTGCTGTTAGTTTCTGAGCATTTTTACAATAAATAAATAAATAATAAATAAAGGCTGCTGGTAGAAGCTGGATGCGTCGAGCTCAAGACAGAGCGCAATGGCGCTCATTAGGGAAGGACTATGTCCAGCAGTGGGCTGCTATAGGCTGATGATGATGATGATGATGAATATATTATCCCAAAGTGTCGAGTTGTCAATCGAGATAGGAAACCACGCAAACGATGTAGGTGGCGGGTCGGCCGGTGTTTAGAGAGGTGCGGCTCCCCGGGGCGCTCTGCAGACAAATTAATAACTGACTTCAGAGGATCCCCAGCCGAGTACCTAGTACTGCCGGGTACTGTCGCCGACCTATCTCACTGAATATAATGTGAATATCAAAACCTAAGCCCCGTTAACATAAAGTTAGATCTGTTATAAAAAATTATACGTCGAAACAAGTCTCGATTTTTATCAGATTTGTTCCTAATCATGGTTCTTATAATCAAATCATTCTGATTCTGTTTCTCGTCATCCTAATCCTTATTTAATCACAATAATATTATAAATGCGAAAGTTTGTGTGTATAAGTGTTTGTGGTCGCTTCGTTAAAACTTGGAATATACATAGCTTAAGACCTGGATTAACACACAGGCTTTTTATCCCAGTAAAACGCGAGCAAAGCGGCGGGTGGAAGCTAGTAATTTATAATAATGTGAAAGTTTGTTATCTTGTTTGTTAAGCTTCCACACTTTAATTACTTAACCAATGATCGTGCAATTTCGCATACATATTATCAAAAGTATTGAATGGGAGAGTGTATAGGATTCACTAGAAAACACTACTATTCCTGAGAGAGAGGAAAGTAGCTTTTATTGCGTGTAAAGCGAGGGCAAATGTTAGTGCTATCTAGATGTAAGGGGTTTGTGGGACTTCTGTCGGATGTTATTGTAAAAAATAGCTTAATGTTATATTTTTCAATACATACACTAGTTCATAGGAGAAAACCTAGAAGAAAAAGCGCGTCACGTCGCTCGATGCCTTTGCATCCGCCATTGACTTCCATCAGAATTTTGTATCACAAAGTCAACCCTGAAATAAAATGACACATGACTTGTGCGGCTGACTGTACTCTTAAATACAAGGGCTGTGGTCAATTTTACAGCTTCGCGCCAATTGTTATAAAACTACATAGTTGGAGTTATTAATTACAGTTTGGCGCGCGGCGGCAATCGTCGGGTTTGATTATTTCACCAAGTGTTAGTGTAGTGTTAGTGAGTGTTAGCAGTGGGCCCGCGGGAAATTAGGGCCAAAGTACTCGATGTAAAGCTTAATTTGTTATTGAATTGTTTTAGTTCATGAAACTTAATTAATATAACCTAAATAGGCATACTAATACAAATGTATTTACACTACCTACCTATGTTCCAGTATTAGATAGTATTCGCGTATCCCTAGTGCGTTGTCTCGAGAGGGATTCCAGTTTGCTCCAATATATGACATAATTACTTATAAATTATGCCCATTATAAAAACAAAGTAAACGATTAGTATTTACCTGATAGAAACAACAAGCAACTTTTGTATAATCCGTTATGAAGAATGCCATAATCAAAATAATACTTTTGTAAATTAACTAAAAGTAAACAATTGTTACAACTTCAAATTTATCCTACATATATACGAGTATTAGTAAAGTTTATTCAGAATAGCATAAAATAAAGTTTTGACACAACCATTCATCAAGAGTTTACAGAATTTTCTATTTTATTTTAGTACTTTACTTATAATTATATGTGATAATTTAATATCTACAAGTCAGGTAAGGCCGAATAGAAACGACGATGGTTATTTCAACTGTATATTCCTTTCAAATCACAAATTACTTAGAACTTTTTAGAGTAGGTACTTATAATTATAATGACCGACACTCGTGGTAAGTACTAGTGTTCACTTCTAAGTCTGGCAGCGGAATAACCATCAGACTCGTTATCATCCTACTTGAAAGCTCCGCTACCCCCGCTCAATCTTTTTTTTGACAAAGCGGGTGTTCGAAAAACAAGTACTCCGACAACGAACCATTACAATGTTTTTTTAAATAAAATCACTACTGTTTATATGATTTCCAATTATGTAATAAAAATACACAATATTTATTGAGCTAGTTTTGACAATTTAACCAAATGATTAAAATACATTAGAATTATCACGATCAAACCGGCATTTCCGGACAAGCACAGTATTATTTTAAAATTAGTTCTATAAAAACCTGTAAAAATGTTCACTAAAGCTTACATATAAGATAATTCAGATTCGCGCAAATGATCACGCAAACGTCACCGAGACGATCGACAACATGAAAAGAAAATATTTGGTAGCCACGCCGACGCGCCGCTACCTGGCGCTACTCGTCGCTACTCGTCGCTACCCGCGCTCACATCACGTGACCATAAAGTTAAACCATAACCATTTACTTGTGTAGCACGTAGAGGGAGAACGGAGAAGATACTACTTAGAGTATTTCATAGTAAGATGGCGCTACACGAACTACGGGGAGGTCGACTAAGTATAGGTGCCGGGCAAGACCCATTCTGATCGTATCTCAAGGACTACGGCGCCGCATGCAGTGAGAACGTTGCCAGTTGATGATAAATCATCTAGGTAAGACGCAAAAAGCCAAAATAATACTGTTAACTGTTGTACTGTTACTGTAATACAAAATAGTAATCTTTTTTACAATTTGTACTTACAATTATAAATCTAACAAATATTGTGTTGCTTCAAATCATTGTTCTAGACTGTTTGTTCTGCACGCGGTTCATACTACGTTGGTGTGTGCTCTGTGCGCTGCCGTCGTATGGTCCTGTGCCTCTACCGGCGCTTGCCGTCTGAGTGACGTGCGCGCCCGGCCGAGGCTCGCGACGTCGCTCGTCGTGCCGCGCTCGGGGGTGGGGGGGGGGGACTCGCGACGTCGCGCGTCGTGCCACGTCGTACATTGTGCGCCCGTCAATATGTATTTGCCTTCTTGCGGCTCCGCGAGATTGCCGGCAGTTTAATTTTCTTTTATTGAAAATAATTGAGGGAACTGACATGTCTTCAGGAAACTGATGAGAAACACGTGTATCCTCTGGGGTACTCGTTGCTCTCGGTGAGTTTGTTTGATGGAATATAAATAAGACCAAAACGGATGAACAACGTGATTTGTGCAGAGATAGTTCGCTTTCAGGATTGAAAAACGCGGGCTATTTTTTCAGCATAGCTGGAACTACAATTCATACGCGCATACGCGCCACCGCTAACAACACCAGCTCCGTTATTTTATTGTTAAAAATTACTTGGAACGGGTTTTATAACAAATTAACTTAATGAATGTTTAATCGGTGTCCTTAATCATGTGAGGAAATGTTATTCAGTGCTATTTTCACCTAAAAACTGAGTTATTGTGAGAAATAAACAGTGACATACTACTTAAAATAATTTACCAGTGTGGCCTCATTAACACTTCACCTAAACGTAAAATAACGTGATTTATTAAAGCAACATCCCTTGGTATGTTTCAAACAGTTGTAATTTTGTGAAAAACAATATAAACTCTCGTAATTTGGTGTTTTGGTTGTGTTTTTTTTTTTTCTGTGAGTGACGGTATCTTAGCAAATAAAATATTGTTTCTATAACTTCGCCCTTTATCAACACGAACTTACTACTTATACCGTTTGACAATTTCAACCAATTTCGTCAAGGCGAAATAGCTCAGTGGATTGATGTGCTGACTTTAGATATGAGGCACGTATGAACGATGAGATGGTTCGATCCTCTACAAAGTGCTTAAGTTTTTGAACTTTTTATTTTTTGTTTATTCTTTTACAACTAATTTGGTACACTGATTACGAATATTTTTAATAAGCAATAATTAAAGACACTTTTTCATTATTATATCTTGGTATCCACATCGTTTTGAAAATGTTGACTCGGTACAAAACTAAGTTAATGAATAAAGATATTTTGGGAGGTCCGAGTACCAGTACTAGAGAAAACATAAATGACAAAATTGGGAATTATGTACAAATGATCAGGAACCTAACAAATGATTTGGAAAAGGAAAAGAGTTTAAATAAAACTTTACTTCATGAACATGAGACAAATGTTCAGAAATTTGAAGGAATACTTACCGAAAATATTAATTTGAAGAAAAAACTCTGCAATGCGGATAAAAATATTATCAATCTAAATCAAGATGTTTTAAATCTCACAGAAGCAAATGAATTACTAAAGAAAGATTTTGATGAGCTAGAAACTATCTTGGCAAGTAATAGAAATATTCAAAATGGATTGGAGCTTTATGCACTGCAGCAGAGATATGATGATCTACAAATTCAATACTGTGACCTATTGTCAAAAACCGGTGCAGCTGCAAATAAATTTACCGTTACAACAAAAACTAGCAAAATCAAAACGGGAAGGCTCAAGAAACTTATTTCCTCGATTAAAATAATGTCGAGACAAGCGACAAGACTAAAAGCGAATCAACTTTTAATGAAAACTGAATTATGCCGAAGAAACACATCCATCATTGATCTACAAAATCAATGTGAAAAGTTCCTTGAAATCATACGACAGTATGAGCATGACATCAAGCAGGATAACAGAATTCAGATGAAAGTTGAATTCCTCGAGACAAAGTTACTTCAGTTGCAAAATTGTATAGAATTGAATATGGCTAATAATGAGCCTAACAATGTCACGGATCATAATGACGATAAACTATATGATGAATATTTTGACAAAAATATGACAGACACCATTGCGGATGCTTACGCAGCAGCAGAAGATTCAAGTGTACACTGTCCTACAGGGGATATTGTTATGGACAAGACAGGACAAGAAGAAATTATCTACATGTATTCAGATAAACTAGGAAAAGGTTTAGGTACAAGACTACATGGCAACTCTAAAATCAAAATTCTCAATCAGTGCACCCCGGGATTATCGTTGGAAATATTGATAGATAATGTGAGAAAAAGCAATGTACATAAATCACTTGTAAAATCAAAAATATTTTTAATAGCAGGAGAAAGACAAAAGACCTATTGTCAAAAACCGGTGCAGCTGCAAATAAATTTACCGTTACAACAAAAACTAGCAAAATCAAAACGGGAAGGCTCAAGAAACTTATTTCCTCGATTAAAATAATGTCGAGACAAGCGACAAGACTAAAAGCGAATCAACTTTTAATGAAAACTGAATTATGCCGAAGAAACACATCCATCATTGATCTACAAAATCAATGTGAAAAGTTCCTTGAAATCATACGACAGTATGAGCATGACATCAAGCAGGATAACAGAATTCAGATGAAAGTTGAATTCCTCGAGACAAAGTTACTTCAGTTGCAAAATTGTATAGAATTGAATATGGCTAATAATGAGCCTAACAATGTCACGGATCATAATGACGATAAACTATATGATGAATATTTTGACAAAAATATGACAGACACCATTGCGGATGCTTACGCAGCAGCAGAAGATTCAAGTGTACACTGTCCTACAGGGGATATTGTTATGGACAAGACAGGACAAGAAGAAATTATCTACATGTATTCAGATAAACTAGGAAAAGGTTTAGGTACAAGACTACATGGCAACTCTAAAATCAAAATTCTCAATCAGTGCACCCCGGGATTATCGTTGGAAATATTGATAGATAATGTGAGAAAAAGCAATGTACATAAATCACTTGTAAAATCAAAAATATTTTTAATAGCAGGAGAAAGACAAAAGCTTACACGAAATAATTTCGAGTATTGTATGGCTTCGCTTAATGAACTAAGTTTACATACAAAAATCGTAATCTGTACCTTTCCATATATTTATGGTGATAAGTATAATCATTTTCTGTACCGAATTAATACCGATATGTTTAATTTGACTTGTCACAATGATAATATCCACATCATAGATTTGAATTGTGAGTAATTTGGTTATAAAAACAAGAAAAGAGACCTACTATACCAATATAATAACTTGGTCTGTGACATGATTAAATTTAATATTGACTCGCCTATTGGCACGAATAAATCAGTTATTGAAATTATAACTGCAAATCATACAACTGATACTAAATATGTAAACACAACCTCTAACAATAGTTGCGCCTCATGTGAAAATCTAAATTTTTTGGGGCTCCAAGCGGGGAATCTGGCATCATGATCGTGCACCAAAATATCCAAGGATTTTTGTGCAAACAACTAGAAATTGGACTTTTCTTAGAGAAATTTAACGTGGATGTTTTATGTGTTACAGAAAGCTGGCTTAGTAATAGTCAAATGGTTATAAATATTCCAAATTTTACAATGGGTAGCTTTTTTAATAGAGAACATGCCACCAGAGGTGGTTCACTTATACTGATAAAGGATGACATCAAATTTAAAACAAGGACTGACATCGAAAAAGCATCTGTCGAGCGGCATATTGAACTGTCATGCATCGAAATTGCTGAATACATAATAATTAGCGTTTATAGGCCTCCGTCTGGTGATTTTAATATCTTCGAAATATGTATGGAAGATATTCTTAAGAAAACATGTAATAAAAGTAAAAACGTTCTAGTGTTAGGAGATTTTAATATCAATTTATTAAATGAATCTTCAAGTTCATCAAAGGTACTAAATCTTTTTAGATGTTTTAATTTGGACAATCAATTTATTGAACCTACACGCATCAGTAAAACTTCTGCAACTTGTATAGACAACATTTATTGTAATTGTCGTATACTGGATAAATCTATCATAAACTGTCTAGGATCAGACCATTCAGGTCAATATATAAAGATACCTACAACCAAAAACAATAAAATCATAAATAAAACTATCACAATAAGAGAAGTAAATAACAACAAGAAAATTAAATATTTTCAAGCAAAAATAACGGAGGATATTGTAAGACTTCATTACACTTCCAATGATCCTAATAAATGTTTTAGTGAGTTTTTTGAAATTATTCAATCTAATTATGAAAAATTTTTCCCCCGTAAGATTATTAATCACTCCAGTAAATTGGCATTTAGCGAATGGGCTACAAAAGGTATATTTATAAGTAGAGATAAATTGTATAGTCTTTATGGAGATAAGGCAGCCAATAGTAATTCAGAATACCTAATAAACTATGTAAGGCGGTACAGTAAAATTTTTAAGGTGGTTTGTCACCAAGCAAAAGTTATTTATTTAAGAAATAAACTGAAGGCTGCTACAAATAAGATTAAAACAATATGGTCTATTATAAAAACAGAAACGGGTAAAAATACGTATCAAGATCAAAATATACATTTAAATATTTCAAATAAGGAATATACAAATAAAATTGACGTGGCAAATTTATTTGCAGAATATTTTAATAACGTACCTTTTATAATTACAAAATCTCTATCTTCATGTGTAAACAAATCTAATAAATTGCTAACAGATAATGTAGTTAGTAATAAAAATGTTTTTCAGTTTAATGAGATTTCTGCCCAAACTATTATTAAAACGTTTAACCATTTAAAACAAAAAAAATCAGAAGACATTTGGGGACTATCTGTAAAAATAATCAAACCAATTATTCTAACATTAGCCCCCTATCTTGCAGAAATTTTCAATACTTGTGTAAGACAGAATATTTTTGCCGATGGCATGAAATGCAGTCGAGTTCTACCTCTGTATAAAAATGGCAATAAAAAGGAACCGGGAAACTATAGGCCTATTTCTTTGCTACCATGCCTCAGTAAAGTATTTGAAAAAATAATTTTAAATCAGCTGGAAGCTTTTTTCAGTCTCAATGAATTGTTCTTCAACAATCAGTTTGGATTTACAAAGGGCTGTTCAACAATTGATGCTGCTGCAACATTCGTTGAAAACATTTATGAGGCATGGGAAAGGAAAACCGATATTTTAGGAATTTTTTGTGACCTGTCGAAAGCGTTCGACTGTGTGAATCATGACATCCTTCTTCACAAACTACAACATTATGGTGTGAAAGGAGGAGCACTAAATCTCATGCGCTCGTACTTGTCAAATAGATCAATAAGGGTGGATATAAATGGTGTACTTTCAGATGCCACGGATTCACTGATTGGCGTACCTCAAGGATCGATCCTGGGCCCATTTCTTTTTTTAGTTTACATAAATGATCTTGCCTTTTATGCCCAGAAGTATGCAAAGGTAATCCTTTTTGCAGATGACACATCTTTATTATTCAATATAGGAAAGAATGCGAATCATGACGAAATAAATTGTGCACTAGGCAATATCTATAATTGGTTTAGTATTAATAATCTGGCGTTAAATGCCCTAAAAACAAAATGTGTTAAATTTTCATTAGCAAGGAATAAAAATTTGTCACAAATATCTATTAGCAATCAAGTTTTATCTTATTCAGAGAGTACAAAATTTCTTGGATTGTCACTTGACAATAAACTTCAATGGGGACCTCATATTTCAGAGTTAGCGAGCAAACTTAGCTCTGCCGCATATGCGGTTTTTAGAATGAGACAGTTAACTAACACTGCTACAGCCAGAATTACATACTTTAGTTATTTTCACTCGCTTATGTCATATGGACTGCTACTGTGGGGAAACGCGGCTGATGCAAACAGTATATTTATCTTACAGAAGCGGGCAGTAAGAGCCATCTACGGACTAGGGCCCAGGATCTCCTTAAGAGATAAGTTCAAGGATGTCGGTATATTGACCATGCCCTGCCAGTACATACTGTTGAATCTACTGTACGCACGTAAACATGCTCATATTTTTGTCAAAAAAAGTGATGTTCATTCCTACAACACTAGAAATAAGAACAATTTTGTCTTGCCCTCAACACGTTTAGCCAAAACCAATAAGTCATTTATTGTTAACTGTGTTCGATATTATAACATCTTACCAGAATGTATAACCAACCTTAGTGATAAAGCCTTCAAAAACAAATTGAAGCAAATGCTTATACAAAAGGCATACTACAGATCTGATGATTTTATTTTAGACAGGCTGTACTGGCGGTGCGCGACTGTTGATGAGGTGTGTCTAGGTAATTCATCTAGAATTGTTAGATAGCAACTATCTAACTATAAGTATAGTACCTAATTAATAAGTTTGTATGATTGATTAGTAAGTATTATTTTTACATTTACAGAAATGATTATTTATGAACCTTGTAAAATTGACGTTCAAAAGTGTACTATTGTGCCTATTTGATGAAAATAAAATAAATTGAAATTGAATGCCATGATATTAAGTAAGTAGTATTTTTAATGGCAGACGCCGCACGGACCGATATGCTAAATTATGCAGTAGCAGTAAATTGATCAAAATGACAGACGGGAGTGAGAAGGGTTCCACCTGAGTGGATCTATGATTAATTACTAGGACTTTCATAAGTTGTTTTTAAAATACACAATGATGGTAATACATTATGATGGTAGCAACTTATTTTAGAAAGGGAAAAAAGAAGTTACTACTAACTTCTTTTTTTAAATTTTAAAGGAAAATTAAGTTTTTTTTGAGTGAAGTATTTATTATTAGTCAGATTATAACAGGTTATTTCAAGCTACATAGTATGATATACCGTGTGCGGCTGCGGGGAGGTATGTAGTGGCATACCTCGCGCCCGTACCGACGGGCGCGAGGTATGTAGCCGGCGATGAATAGGGACGTGACCGCGGCCCGGAACTAGGTTACTCTCAATGTTGAGTGTCACGAATTTACCTTGTACAGACATTTTTTTGAATAGAATAGTCCACTTGAATCCAATATTACATGATATATTTAATGTAACACATCAGTCGGATCTAGTACCCACACCTAGAGCACATCAATACCCAGATATTTTATTTGTATTCTTCTTTTAAAATGTTTAATGATTTATTTATATGGTATAATCATCACTGCTGGAAATAGGCCTCTCCTAATGAGCGGCATTGCGCCCTGTCTTGAGCTCGACGCATCCAGCTTCTACCAGCAACCTTTCGCAAGTCGCCACCCCACCTGGCCGGCGGCACCTTACGCAACGTTTGCGGATCCTACGTTTTTTTTAATGCAATGCTAAAAAATTGATTTTAAGTGTAAGAAACTAATTATAAACAAATACAAATTCACACAACAAAGTAGCCCGAAAACAAATTGATCATAAAATTATAACACTTTAAAATATTTGATACCAAAAATGTGAACGAAAGCCGAAATTCTCGGCCAAAAATGTCATAATTGGAAGAACAACTCAAATACCTCGTTATTAATAAACGCGACAATCGCGCCCAAACTGACAAACAATTTCAATTCGAGATAAACATTTGCGATACTCTTTGTAAATCATAAAGCTTCGGGAAGCAATTAATTAGTTAATGAAAAACCTTCAGCAAAGTGTCCCGGGTCCCGGTCCCGGGTCCCGCTCCCGGGTCCCGGTCCCGGTCCCTGCCCCGGCTTAGCGAAGGAAGGTTCCTCTGGCCCCAACCTCCCCATGATCAACAAACAATAATAATAATGAACAGGGGAAGCGCTCGTGGCGTAACTTACTATAGTATTTTCATCATATAATCTTAGTTAAGAAATACTTCGCCTGGTCACTTGGATGGGTAACGCTTATTGTAGTTATATAAGAGCGCTTTCTTGCTTTGGGAGGCACATTAGGATGTTAGTCCCAGCCTTTACAGGGCGGCTTAAAAAACTGCTGATACCAGAGTTGATCACTAGCGAACTACGATAAAAACAAGATGAATACAAACCAAAACTTTGAAAACCTAACTGTAAATCAAAATAAACAAAAAATGACTCAATCATCATCATCATCATCAGCCTAATAGTAGTCCACTGCTGGTGAGAGTCCTCCTTTAAAGAGCGGCATTAGGCCCGTCCTCACCTCGACGCATCCAGCTTTTACCTCTATTTTTACTTAGCGTCATTCCACAAAGCCGGAGGGCGTCCTAATCCTCAGTGCCAATCGTGAGTTTTTGTGAATTATTCCTACGCATTCTTAGTACGGGAAAAGTGGTTGATTGTCCTCACATTCACTTTGAAAGAAGAAAAATGCATGCGAATACTAATAAAAAATCTGCATCATTCAACCCCACACTGTAAAATTGTGCAAAACATTGAAAAAACCGGTAATAAGGTCAGATATGAAATAATTAACACCAGAGTAGGCCCAGAAAAAGGCAATCAACTACATTTTTTGAACCAGGGCCGAATAATAAAGAGGTAAAGAATTTAAGGCATGTTTTGTGATTTGTCTGAGGCCTTTGACTTCTTACCTATCTGACAGAATACAGAAAGCAGACGTAAATGGAAAGTATTTTCCAGGGTCTGTAGAAAAAATAGGTGTACCGCAAGGATCAATTCTCGGAGCACTTTTATTTTTAATTTACATCAACGACCTACCTCAACTTGTGAGAGACAACCACGAAATTGATTGTTTGCGCATCTCTTTTATTTAAATCAAAGCGAGGGCAGACCAATTTTGACGACGTGAACAATGCATTAGCGAAAATTTTTAACTGGTTCGATGTAAATAATTTATAACTGAACGAGACTAAATCAAAATGTATACGATATAAATTACCAAATGTTGTACAAGTTAAACCTAACATTAAAATAAAGGATGAAGATTTAAAACTTGTGGATACTACTGTATTTTTATGCATAACTTAAGATTAGATTAAGCTTCAATGGGGCGCTCACATAGATGTCGAACAGACTCAGGTCTGCAGCATACGCAGTCAAAAGAACCCATAGATTTAGTATAGAAAAAAAATCCAACCTCTTTGAAAGCATCCGTCAATTACTGCCGTAGAAACGGCTAGACTGGTTTATTTCAGCTACTTCGACAGCATTATGTCGTACGGCATACTGTAGGGGATTGCTGCAGATATCAACATCATATGTGTTTTAGGGTGTTTTCTGTCTGAAATGTATGTATTTACAAAAAATATATATATGTGTAGTATATCAATCATGTGGTTCCCATTATACAAGCTCTGCTTAGTTTGGGGATATATGATGCTGTGTGATTACGTCCCGCATTATTTATATTTATTTATTTATTTATATTTGTGCTGCAGAAGAGGCTTGTTCGTGCAATTTATATTATGGTCCCCAGAGAATCACTTAGAACTAAGTATAAAGAAATTAATGTTAGGACAGTGCCATGCCAATATATATATGAAAACTTATGCATTAAGTTTCGTCCGAAAACATATTAATTTGCTCAAAAAAATTGCGACATTCATAATGTTAACACTAGAAATAAAGATAAACTTGCTTTTCCTACTGAAAGGCTCCATAAAGTTAGTCAATCATTTAAAGGGCATAACGAACGTTTTTTTAACCAAATCTCAAAGACGTGATTAAATAATTATTATTTAAAGTAAATAATTTCCAAAATATTGTTAAACGTTACCTCTGTAATAAAGCTTATTATAAAATTTATAAATAAAAATTACGATTCAAAGTGTACTGTAATGTTCGTACTGAGTAAAGAAATTTTCACTTTCACTTTCACTTTCACATACATAAAATAACTGTCTCAGACTATATCCTACCATATACCTTTGTAAAATATGCAGAAGCACTTAAAACATTACAGTGTTACACTTTGCTTATCCAGGAAAACTATAAAGGGTGTGAAGTATATAAAGAAATCATAAATAGAAAGAAATCACACCGAAGACCGGTCTTTAACCCACCTTTGGCTCCTGGTGTACAAGAAAATAATAAAAAGGAGACAAAGTTAGATCATCCTGATGAATCAACGATCAAAGCCATTTTTCCTAGACATAGAATATATATATATATATATTTTTTACTTTTATAGAAGTTTGTTCCTTGGCCAAGTAATTATTCGCGAACGGGTCCAGCAGGACTTCAAACCTCTAGGCAAGGCGGGGCGGGGCCGGGGTGGGGGCAGGGGGACATCAAACATCTCAGTACAAACATCTGCCCCCAGTGTTCGTTCGACAAATAATTAAATTCGTCCCTTTGGCTGAGCATTCGGAAAACGAAGAAGGACTGTGAAAATTGTGATGATGAAACGTATAAATCTGGTGAACAATGTTATTTCTAAATATCTGTTGAGCAAACCAACTGCGCTACCGAGTCAACTCCTCGTCTTGTCGAAATTTTCGGGCAGTCACGACTAAGCGCCGTGTGCTTCACCTACAGGGGAAACGTTTCAGCTTCCAAGCCTGCTCAATGACTAATAGTTTTAGTACATTGACGAGACGTGTCGCTTTGCTTATTCTATGATTTTCGTGACAGCCCGAAAATTTCCACAAGGCGAGGATTTGACTCGGTAGCGCAGTTGGTTAGCGCGTCCCGGTATTGATGGGAAGGTCGCGGGTTCAAATCCCGCCTGAGTCGAAATTTTTGGGATATATAAAAAATCTTAGATTTTCCCTGAAGTGTGGGTAAACACTTAAAATACAAAAAATCATCTGTTGAGCAGTTAATAAGGTTGAATTCAATGAAAATCTTTATGCAATGGTATTTGAGACGAACGTTTTTACAGTTTTGCCAAAATCACGTTGTATTCATAAGTATTAATATTCATTCATACAATAAGAGGCATCGCTGTAGAGTGTACAAGTCCAGTCGTCGGTCGCAAGTCAAGGAATATCATCGAAATAAATTGCATAAAACAACACCCAACTGTAACATAAATATATAGCCTTGTCCCCACGAAATCTCTCATCTCTCATCTCTCCCAGAATCTCTCTTGTATCAATGACATCAGTAACTATGAGTATGCCTGCTTCATGGTATCATAACACTCTGAAAAGAAATTGTCCAGCAGCGGGGATCGAACTCGTAAGTTACGTCTCTGCCAGTAATTCACCCGTTATGCCAACGAGGTTGCCAAAATGACAAATTTCTTATTATATTATCTTTGCAGTTGCAAGTAAAACTTTCTGTCCGTCCATCAAAATTGCTAATAATTTACTGAATTTTGATGACCATGAGGTGATACTGTTGATGTTGATAATGTTGAGTTGTTGTTGATGTTAATTTGACTTGAGTGGAAATGATGTGAAAATAGAGCCCCTTATACCTTCTCTTACACATATCTTCGTTACCCCTTTTATCTCTATCTCATTTAGTGTAAGCTTCAATAAAAAAAATTAAGCCTTTTTGATAACGTTAGTTTATAATAAGTTTATACTGTGGCTTATACAGAAATTGAATAAAATATCGTTCAGAAAATTATTACAATTCGTTAATGGTGATTCACAATTTTCAGAATAATTATTGCATAATCAAGGAACTCACTTCCAATACGGCGGGTAGCGGGGAGGCGCGGGGAGGAGGTGCCCGCGGGCGATCTGATTCAGTTTTTCTTTCCGACAAGTAATTAAAAGAAAAAACAGATGCCACCGCGAGGGCCGTTGTTTCCGAATAATATTAAAATTAGTTTGTTATTTCTGCCATTGAAAAGTGATAATAGAAAATTGAAAGGCAATATGACGACTTCAGTAGTGAAGTAGGTGAAGGATTGACTGAGAAATAAGAAGGGCTGGTTTGTTTCCAGCTCATTCAATTTTACTTAAATAGAGGAAGCTTGTCACGAATCATTACAATCAACTGATTCTCATAATTGGTGTCAATATGTTTAATGATAGTGGATATGATAAAATCTAGCAATTAACATACAAAACTTGTACAAATAGTTCTGAATCAATACCGAATTTTAAACATACAAAAATTGTGCCGAAATATAATAATCTCTTAAAACCTATTTTGTTTTCAAAACAAACAGTTCAAAATTTTAACAAAGAAGTTTCGAGAAGGTGTACAGAGTAATCAGTGGCCGAAGCACCTGGAGCGTCGCAACTAGTTTGCTTTCTACTCGAGCCCGAGGGCCCTTCGCCGGTCGAGTGGACGAGTGCTCCATAGGCGAGTGGACGAGTGCCACAATGAGTTTGTTTTACTAGGTTCAAGTTGTTTGTTTTAGTCAAGTGGACTGGAGGTGACAGGGCTTTAACTTCTAGTGATAATCTGTTGTTAAGACAAATTTAACCCAACATACGCAACATACTTCACGCACGGATTTTGAAAATTATGAACATACATGGAAGCGTTCTATATGGTTATGCATTATTATATAATCGCAAGTTTTATAAATTATTAAATTATACAGCCCAGCGGTAATTTTACTCTAAAACTTATAATACCTTTTAGGTATCAGCTAATTTCCGTTTTTTACAATTTTGACAGTTCCATTTCAGATAACATCACAACTTGCTAACTTGCAGCTGAACTCTTAATGAGGTGATCGTCCTGTTATCGCGATCTAATATAATAAGTTTAATTTAATGATAAGCATCCCCCGTGCCTCCCCTCCTCTCTACTCCCCCGTCACTCGGGTTACAGTGACGGCTCTGCCTCGACCTGTTGTTTTAATTAGTTGTCGACTTTTTGAGAAGATCTCAAGGAGAGCGAGTAATCCTCTTGTTGAGCTTAGTGATTCGGAACAGATAGATCACTGCTGGTTATCGGCAAAGGTAAGGCCACTCACTTCTTGCAGATGTATGGGCCAATAGCTGGTTGTCAGTCGAGGAATGCACACTCTCTGTATCACTATAAATTATTATAGTTAGGTTTAATTAGGTGATAGGATTACTTGTTTCTTGTTGATCTATAGATAATAAATTTAATTCATTCCAAGAAGCCTTTGTTTGTCGTAATTGGAAGTTAATTAAAAATTTTAGAACTTCATAAAAGTACGCCGATAAGTAAAAATAAGTGAAAAATGATTGGAATTCTTGGAAATGTATAAACTCACTAAAACTGCCTTTTGCACTTACCCAATTTGACATGGTTGAAATTGGGTAAGTGCACACTAACAACGTAAAAAAAGTAAAGCACTAGCACGAGAGCTAGTGGAATTTAAAACGCTATCTATTAATTATATCTTATTCACAACCCACTCGTTTATTATGAAAGGCTTTATTTTAAAAGGATATTTTGAGTTTTATGATTTTATTGACATTGTTTTACTTGCGCATGACTCATATTATTTTATTTTAATTCTATAGGTTAAATTAATAATTGTCTTTTTATGATTGTACTAATTACCTACCGTTTGCATATCGGTCTACGACGAAGTGTGTCAGACTGAATTTAAAATATTATATCTTTATTTTACCACTAACTAAACTAAACTAAAATGTGTACGCCCTATAGAAAAATAGAAACCGGCTTTAGAATGGACAAATTAGGGCCTTTCAGATAACACCATATTTGACCGTGTAACTTGCTTTATAGCTTGACCACAGCTGTCATTACATTTATTGAGGTTTCTACAAAACCATATTAGCTGGAGACTTCGCTAAAATTTTCCTGTAAAATATATATATATATATATATACTTCTATAATATGTATAAATTTATATATAGGTTTTTCACTTCGCAAACTTCAGAGTTAAGGGGGGGTATGGTCATTTTTTGGACTTTTTTCATCCTATATCAAAAACTATGCATGATATCAACAAAATAAAAATGTATTTATATTGTTCAAAACAAGCCTTTTCATTTGATACCCCACTCGACCTAGCAACCCCCCCTTTTATTTTTAAACCCCCCCATTTTGAAAGATTTCTCAAAAACTGTTTAAGGTTGGGACTTTGCTATAATTTTCATGTAAAATATAGATATTCTTCTTTAACTGTGTACGCCCTATAGAAAAATAGAAACCGGCTTTAGAATGGACAAATTAGGGCCTTTCAGATAACACCATATTTGACCGTGTAACTTGCTTTATAGCTTGACCACAGCTGTCATTACATTTATTGAGGTTTCTACAAAACCATATTAGCTGGAGACTTCGCTAAAATTTTCCTGTAAAATATATATATATATATATATATATATATATATACTTCTATAATATGTATAAATTTATATATAGGTTTTTCACTTCGCAAACTTCAGAGTTAAGGGGGGGTATGGTCATTTTTTTGGACTTTTTTCATCCTATATCAAAAACTATGCATGATATCAACAAAATAAAAATGTATTTATATTGTTCAAAACAAGCCCTTTCATTTGATACCCCATTAAACCTAGCAACCCCCCCTTTTATTTTTAAACCCCCCCATTTTGGAAGATTTCTCAAAAACTGTTTAAGGTTGGGACTTTGCTATAATTTTCATGTAAAATATAGATATTCTTCTTTAACATTATATTAATTTCATATTTCTCGCTTTGCAAACTTTGGAGATGAATGGGGGGGGCTATGGTCATTTTTTGAACAGTTTTGATCATAAATGAAAACCATGCATCGTATTTTTTTTTTTATATACTGCTTTATACTGGGCTAATTGAATCCTTTCGTATGGTATGCCACTCAACCTAGTGGCACCATTTTGAAATTTTGACGTTTCTTATCTTGGACCTTTTGGGGATGAAAATGTTTTTATTTTTTTTTATTTTTACTGGCAATCTTATTCTGTCCACACCACCACACCAGCCTATATCAGTCCACTGCTGGACATAGGCCTCCCTTAATAAAGGGGGATATGCCCATAATCCCCACGCTAGGCATGCGGGTTGGGGATCGCAGGGCACAGCTTCTCGCACCACCGACGCTGCTGCCCGTCGGTGGCCAGGGGATTTAGCTATGCCGATTAAGGCTGTGCTATGCCGCAATCAGCCGGCCGCCAGAGCCCCGTTCGTTGTTTAGCAGGGTGCACCACGAGCAGGTGAGGTTGGCTTGGGTTCCAAAGATGGAGGTTGGAACCCCGTACACCCCATTATTCTGTCAGTGCATTTTAATTCTATACTAAATTTCAAGTCGGTAGCTTATGTAGTTCCTGAAATAATCAGATGTGACAGACGGACGGACGGACGGATAAAGCGGCACCATCAGGGTTCGTTGTACCGGTTCGGTAACGTCACCCTAAAAAACACAGGTCTCTATTTGACCGGGACGCTGTAGTACCTGCGACATAGTTAGTAGACTTCGGCACCTGTTTCATCCTCTCAGCCTGGTCGGTCTTACTCACAGGAAAGACATGCTCAATACGTGTGGAGCTGACAGCGGCTTGCCTCGCGATGTTTTTTTTGACGTTGTTCACGTTGCCACAAATTATTTTTACCTACCTTATTATAGGTACTTAATTAATGTTTATTTGACGTGTAAATATTCTTTAACAATTAAAGGATTATTGATTATTATTATGACACTTGATTTAATTGTAAACTCATCTAAAATACATTTTTTACTATAATTATACTTAATACTACTTATGTACATAAATAAATATCAAAAAAATTATAGTAAAAAATGTATCAAACCGGGAGACCATCGACAGCGGGGCAGGGCTCAAACGGTCGGTGGCTAGGGCTGCAGAGAGAGGAACCTCCGCACAATGCGTGCCGAGTCCAGTTATTATTATTATTATTCTTATTATGAGCACGTGGTGAAGCAACCTACATAGCACGGCAAATAGTAGTCTCATATACATACTTGAGTCGTGGACTCAAATCCCGCTATACGACAAACATTATCTTCCTTGTTCGGGATTCGAATACTTAAACAAAACCTCATCATTCGCCTGCCCTTATCCCACTCTAGAATCACCATCAAATTTATATGTACCAAATCATCATCAAGGGGCGTTCGAGGGTTCCCAGTTGTTCCTGAAACCTGTCCCCATTCATCGTCATCCATCTCGCATTCATACTATTATTCACATCCCGGTCAATATTGCCTGCATGTGCCAAATAGTATGAACAAATGCATTTTGAATCTCTACGTATACTGGTATTTATTGCTTTGCAGAATCTAAGATTGCAAGTGATTATTTTACTCCTAGGAACATTTGTGAGGTCGGCACAACATGTTTTCTTTCTCTAATCTCTCATTCCTTTCACACTCATATCCTCTTTCACACAATCCATTAATATTTTCTTCGGTCTCCTTCTACTCGTACCAATTCATACTCACTCGCATTCACTACACAATACTTTTTTACCAATACTTACACAAAATCCTAAATAAATAGAAGTAAATATTGGCATAATAGTGACTGTTCGGTTCAAAATCAATCTTTCAACGTTTATTCAACTCGCTCACTCGAAACAATTCATCAATTTCAAGTTGTGTTTAAACTAAATAGTATTTAAAGTTACAATAATTAACACTATTATTGAACTAAGTGTCATCCGGTAGTGAATAGTTTGATCCCAGCGCCAGCGATGGAAATATCGTTCTGTTTTATTGCGAGGCGAGTGATAACCGAACCCCAATAGACGGGTAAAGCGGTGCAAAGTGTAAACAAACAGCCGGTAACGGCGTCGTATGGAGTGTCGAGTGACTCGCCCGGCCGTCCTCCCCCCCTGCCCCGCCCACCCCGCACCCGGCCGGGGACATTCTACAGCTTTTATCTAACTCGAGTGAATTTTATACCTAGTTAAAGTAAATCTCTGAGGCAATTTTGACAAGACACTACTTCTTGCATTTTGCAGTGTCACGTATAATGCGTAAATAGGTAAGTTAAATTATCCGATAACTAATTACTACAGCAATCAATAAACTATCTGTAATATTGATGTCATTCATTTTCAAAAGTTGTCAACTATATTGCAATAATATAATTTTCGCTTATCTAGTCGGTATATATTACGCCTAACTTGACAGCAGAAATAAATAACTGTGAATCCGCTTACTCCAGTGACCACGTCGCGCCCGCACTCGCACCCGCCCCGCAGGGCGCTCGTAATATTACATAGTCGTAAAGGGCCCGGACGCACTGATCTACTCGTAACTCACTGAGATAGTATGGTGCCAGTTACTTGCACGCACACAACTTACGTGCACGGTGTGCGTGGGACAGATTCATTTAAATACTCTCGATTATATTTTGTTTAACCAACAACATTTAAATTAGTTCACTCTGAATTTTCTTCATTATATCTAAAGCATTAGGTACTCAAAGCTAAGTGGCTGTTTTCTTCCGCAGGTTTTAGGATCGATTCCCGCCTTGTATAAACATCTGTGATGAACATAGTTTTGTGTTTGTTCTGTGTCTGGGAGCTTCATTGTTGGTATGTTGATCAGTCTCTGGTCAGGCTTTGTCTGTTCAGTGACTATGACCGCGGGTAATATGTTTCGTAATTCAATATTACTATTAGACTGTAACATTATTAGCAAGCTAGTCTTAAACCTTGATAAGTAACATGGTAACAAAGGGTTACTTAAGTTATTGTTAGCTCGCTCAAGTTCACGCGAGTCGCCGGCGCGCCTGACTCCGCTAATAGTGATGGATGACGCGCGCCGAGCTTCTCATATTTCTTTCATATTGTGTTATATTTTATTTATGTATTTTATGTATAAGTCGAGCATTCGGTGGAGCGGCTCTGAAAGGCAGTATTATATCAACTTGTAAATTGGAAAGACTTTTGATGAAATTGTACAAAAATTTAGGAAGGAAGGAAAATTCATTTTGTCATCTTATTTTGTTTAGTATTGAGTTACTTTTTCAAATCTACATAATCTAGATATATGAAACTGTAATGAAGTTATCTGACTGATTGTCAATGAAAGCACAGCCTGTGCCGTGAATCTCAGAAAGAGGTTTTCTTTCAGTGTAGGGGTGCATTATGAAAGGATTTCCAGGAATTCAGTGCCTGAAGGGGTGCAGCGGGGTTATATTCACAGAATATTTAGTTGTATATTCTCTCCAAAAATAAATAATGAAATTGAAATAAATTAAGAGATCGATTACCCAGACACAGAAGAAACACGTAATAACTATGTTAAAGGTAACTCTTACTTAAGATTGTACCTGTACCCCTGCCATGTTACGCATATAACATAGAACAAGCCGATCATCACTCACTTTCTGAATCCATTTCCATTCAATAGTGCTCCCGGCCCTTTCGGATTATCCTGTAATCTGTAAGTTCAGTAAAAAGGTTCTGTAGTAATCTTATATGTTGGTCCTCCTCTAGTGGGAGCAGGCGGCAGGCTGTTGGAGGTGGGTCCGGTTCAGGGCCGCTCGGAGACGGCAGGTAATCACTATATCAAGGCGCTATACCGGCTCGGCCGGCCACAGCGCCGCACCTATTAAATCAGGATCCAACATATATTATGAGAAGACTTTTGGTCTCTTTCTTTATCCTTTTATTTAAATTGCTTCATCCGTGTGTGAGACAGGTTCAAAACTTATAACGCGAGACACATTGTTTTTAGTTATCGCTATAACAATAAACTTTGAATTACCTTTTATGTACGAACTATTATACATACTGGTAAACACGCGCAAGTAACAGGTTGTCAGACTTCTTTAAACACAACCACCACTTGTTAAATAGAACCTCCATTACTTGTTAAATACAACCACCATTAGGCACTTCATAATTTTGAAACATGTAGCGTTTAACGTTTAGTGAAATCCTGTTAACAGCGGCAAAAGTCGCGTCCGCAACTTTATTAGTTGCTCGCAGTGCGGCAATAAAGTTAAGGATTTGTAGAAATTCGATTGGTTGAGGATGCGGCCGGCGGCGTTCGCTTCGCTCCACAAATCGCAAATTGAATGTGCTTGCCTTCGAGAAGTGCCGCAGGTGATGAGCACACGTGGGCACGCTAGCAAGTCTTCCCGTGGCTTGTTCAATATGCATGCTACGCTTTCTTCAATAGCTGCCTTATATTTAGATATTTATTCATACAATTATAACACAGCTTAACAGTATAATACCAAGGCGCTCTGATATACATAACGAAAAAATATATTGGAATAGTTAGCAATAGCAATGTGTTCTAGTTTGGGTGTGACCGTGGGTGGCTAAGGCACAGGTCACACATATCGGGCAAGGACATGGCGCGGACATGGCGCGGACATGGCGCAGACGTGGCACGGACGTGGCGAGGACATGGCACGGGCATGGCACGGACATGGCTCGGACATGACGCAGAAATGACGTGACAGAGGCACAAGTGTAGTGCAGTCTGTTGTCCGGTATCGATGTGTCAGCATGTCATCCTCAGAAGACGAAGATGCTCTTGCCCTCGTGCATACAATTAATTAATATACAGATCAGGGCCCGTACAACCCCGATTTCGAGTTAGTTGCTTCGAAAGTGAAACCCCTTCATTGGGTTATACAGTTGACGGGGTTACCCTTTCGTTTGGCTATTCTCCTCATAACACAGGCGAAAGTGTAACCCGTTCCTTTTGGCTTTCAGTCGATAGGGTTACCCTCTTATGAGGTTAAACGAATGAATGGAGTTACCTCTTGATAGGTTTTTATGAATGTTACACAATGGTTATCGTTACTAATATTTATTAATTAATAATAATTTCGGATTGTCACTGTCACTGTCACTCTAAAACTCAAACTCAAAACTCAACTCAAAGCTCCACTCGAAACTCATTCTACAAATTCATCTGTAAATGGTTATATCTCTGGAACTACTCATCCTAGAATAGCTGTTAATTGCTCAAAAGATAGCTATCGACAAGATCTTTATTTTCAATGACATATGTCAAAATTGAATTTGCCATATCTCGAGAAGTACTCATCCTAGACTTGCCGTTACTAGCTCAAATGATAGCTACTAATAAAATCTTAATTTTCGATGACAGCTGTCAAACTAAAAACTGTCATCGAAAATTAAGATCTTAACAATAGCTATTATGTGAGCTAGTAACGACAAGCCTAGGATGAGTAGCTCTCGAGATATGGTTGTTTTAAGTTTGACAGCTGTCATCGAAAATTAAGGTCTTGTCAATAGCTATCATTTGAACTAGTAAAGGCAAGTCTAAGATAAGTAGTTCTCGAGATATGGTCGATTTAAATTTGACAGCTGTCATCGAAAATTAAGTTCATGTCAATAGCAATCATTTGAGCTAGTAAAGGCAAGTCTAAGATAAGTAGTTCCCGAAATATGGTCGATTTAAGTTTGACAGCTGTCATCGAAAATTAAGTTCATGTCAATAGCAATCATTTGAGCTAGTAAAAGCAAGTCTAAGATGAGTAGTTCTCGAGATATGGTCGATTTAAGTTTGACAGCTGTCATCGAAAATTAAGTTCATGTCAATAGCAATCATTTGAGCTAGTAAAGGCAAGTCTAAGATAAGTAGTTCCCGAGATATGGTCGATTTAAGTTTGACAGCTGTCATCGAAAATTAAGTTCATGTCAATAGCAATCATTTGAACTAGTAAAAGCAAGTCTAGGATGAGTAGTTCTCGAGATATGGTCGATTTAAGTTTGACAGCTGTCATCGAAAATTAAGGTCTCGTCAATAGCTATCATTTGAGCTAGTAAAGGCAAGTCTAAGATAAGTAGTTCTCGAGATATGGTCGATTTAAGTTTGACAGCTGTCATCGAAAATTAAGGTCTTATCAATAGCTATCATTTGAGCTAGTAAAGGCAAGTCTAAGATAAGTAGTTCTCGAGATATGGTCGATTTAAGTTTGACAGCTGTCATCGAAAATTAAGGTCTCGTCAATAGCTATCATTTGAGCTAGTAAAGGCAAGACTAAGATAAGTAGTTCTCGAGATATGGTCGATTTAGGTTTGACAGCTGTTATTGAAAATTTATTCCAATTTTATTATAATATAATTATTATTGCGTAAAATAAACAATTAGTAGTCTGTATTTCCGCCCTTAATGCTTAGAACACAATTACCGCAATTAATTTTCATCTTTTGACCGATTTTTTTTTCTCCTTTATCTCCTATAACCCACGTATAACCCGTGTTACAATGATAAAAAAGGGTAACCCTAAGGAATGGGTTTGGAATAATACAAAAACCCAATACTATTGATAACCCTCATGATCAGGTAACCTAATCAAAAGGGTTTTGAATGGTTTAGACCCATCAAATAATAGTGTAACCCATACGGAGAGGGTTAACTAAGCTTTTGAAATTACTAAATTACTAAGCTTTTGAAAAAACCCTGCCAAAAACCTCTTCATCGGGTTACCAAATCGGGCCCTGATACAGATGAAGAAAATAAGCGCAAACGAATTTGCACAAGGATCAGCTAGTATTACCATGGGTATTACATAAAAAAATCTTAGTACCGGTTTAATCTCTTTCCGATTTCCAGCCACAATTTATCTTGAACATTTCAGTTACAATAATTGGAACGACAATGATCATAAAGCGTTGCATATTTTACAATCAATTCACAAAATTCAATATTAAATTTGATATCGTCATTCGTCACGCATTTTTACATCACTAACAGACGTATGTCGCAAGCAAGTACATACTACGAACTGGCGGCCATCTGACGCTCATCTGGCGGCGATCGGGCGCGGGCGCCGAAAAGGCGCGTCATACGTCCGAGCAACGACATGCTGTAACGGAACAGAACCCTATGGTGTGTTCCGTCACTCACAAATATAGGAAAATATATTATCTAAATAAACCTCTTGCGTTATTTGAAAATGCGCGGCCAAAAACACTAGCGCCAGCAAATAATGCATTGTAGAAGCTTATACATAATATTGCATAATTAATAAAAAAGATGGCATCACCGCTTGCTATATTTGAAAATACGCGGGCAAAGACACTAGCGACAAGAACTAATGCATTAAAGAAGCTAAGACATAATATTGCTTAATAAATTAAATAGATGGCATCACTGCTTGCGTTATTTAAAAATACGCGAGTGAAAACACTAGCGACATCAATCAATGCATTATAGAAGCTTAGACATAATATTGCATAATAAATAAAAAAGATGGCATCACCGCTTGCTTTATTTAAAAACACTAGCGACGTCAAACAACGAATTATAGGAGATTCAACCATTTATTGAAAATATAATATGAACTCTAACGTATCAAGTATAAGAACCATAATTACTAGTTCTAAATAGTTGGGTAGGTCAATCAACAAACTGAAGAAAAGTTATTTAATTATTGCTAGATTAATTGAATTCATAAAGCTTTATAAAACATCTTGAATTTCACGAATGAATATAATCATAAAGTTAGCATAACAATAACTATTTTATTGTAATAATTTAACTGCAGAAATGCTACATTTAATATAAATGAGGGTAGATTATAAATGAGCTAACATCCGGATTTTGTTATTGCATTTTGTGAAAAATGCAGCGTAAACAATAATGAGTGGAAAGTTTTAGGTTGAAAACACACTTTAAAGCATAATTTAAACCTTAACTTTATAAACATAAAGACCATATTGGACTGGATGGGTCTGATCATTGAGATAGCAGAGCTGCCAAGCGGGACTATATGGAGGTTCACTCAAATTGAGATAATGAAATGAACTCTTAACGCAATAGATATAATGTTCAGAATGGCCTGTTTTAGAATAATCCATCAGTTCAAGCGACGTAATACGAAAGGTATTTATTATCGCTAAATTAATGGAAATCCTGTAAGATAATTATTACTATTCATAACTGATTAAAAGGATAAACTTTTGATAGAAATACTTTATATAATGTATCACTTTTCTATCAAAATATTGACTGAGGTAGATTTAGATTGAGCGTAACTTCCGGAACTGGTTATTGCGTTTCGAATGCGATGAGGCGGAACGAAAAAGGTTTTAAAAAGGGGAATTTAGGTACATTCGGGATCATTCCACAATTATCGGTACGGGGAGGAACAAGAATAAGTCGAGGCGAAATTACGGACGGACGGTCCACGGTTCCCAAGAAGTTATCGTTCATCCAAGCCTTATCGCCATTTTTATACGATTATAATTCGTAAAGTAAATTCAGTGTAAATTATCAAGTGATATTACGTGGCTAAGACACCTTCATGCCCTTAAATTGGTCTAGTGAGCCTGCTGACCAAGCGTAATTTAAAGTGAACTTTCGACTATTATCTATTACGTGGCTAAGACACCTTTACGCCCTTAAATTGGTCTAGTGAGCCTGCTGACCATGCGTAATTCAAGACAGATAATAGACGAGAGTATAGCGAGTTCAGAGATGATCTGCTCTTTCTTTGCTTCTCAATACGTGGCTAAGACTCCTTCACGTCCTTCAATTGGTTGGTGAGCCTGCTGACCATGCGTATTGAGCAAGTAAATGAGAAGGGTAGAAGGCTTGTTTAAATGATCACTTCAAACGTAGTCCGGAAACCTTGCGGTGTTATACCCAAGGGCTACGTTCCTTGCCCTTAGCTTTGTGGGGTTCCATCATCCTCTCACTGCGGCCAAGACACCTTTAGCCGTCAGCACCCTGATCGGTCTTGTGAGCCTGCTTGACCGGCAGTGAGAAAATCTTTCCCTCATCCTTACTTCCTACCCACTTTCCATCTGTTGCCTTAGGTCGCTTGGTAACAGACTTCCCGTACTTATCTATATATTTATCTATCACACTTATATGTTTAGGGCTAGGGTGGTAGGTACACGTACATATTTGTAGGGACGTTAGGTCTAGCAGTTAGCCAGGTATCTCATCATTACACCCCGATGAGAGACACGCACGTTTACATGTAAATGAGAAGGTTGTACTTCTAGTTTTGAAAGAATCCCACACTTAGCTATTTTAGGGCCTACGTAGGTTCAGGTTCAATGGTAGGCTAGGAAAAGTAGGTAGGCAGGAATTTATTTAGTATATTTGTTAAATGTAGGTCCTGTATTTTCTTCACGTTAAATCCGGCGGGCCAAGCCGTCCTTTTTGTAGATTCTATAATATATATTACGTTATAAAGTCAAACCTGCCTGAATAGGCCTAGCAAAGTAGGCAGGCAGGAATTTACTTAGCCTATTGGTAAAATCTAGATTATTATGGTGGCAGCGTCCTAGCTAAGTCCAGCAGGCCAAGCCGTTCTATTTTTAGATTCAATAATATATTGTTTTAAAATCTATCTAGCCTGTAAAGGTATATTATATATAATTATCTATCTACCTATTAACTGGAGAGAATGAGCAGTTAAGTTCTATGATTCAATATAAAATTGTCCAGGAATGGAATCCTTTGTTTTCATATTAAAATCCTCGCACAAGATGAGGTGATTGCCTAATAAAGGTATTGATATATTTTATCAAGCTATTGAAGTTACTAAGACAAGCAGATGCAGTTCTTATCTACACAATAAATCCTCGCAATAGATGAGGTACAACCAATAAGGTTCACGCTACAAAGACAGGCAAATGTAAGTCTTTGATACTATCAGTAATCATGGTGAAATATATCATTGATTTCATATTCAAGTGTATAGCTAAGCTAACATTTTAGGAATCTAATTCCTTGGACATTTCGTATTGTATTAGCAGACAAATAACTGCTTCATTTTACCTAAGTTATAGGTATTATCAATATAAGTGATTTGATGCACCTTAGTTGAAAAATCACTCCCTCTTACTCCTTTGCTTGTCAAAAGACTGACCATACAATTACAGACAGTAATGAGGCATGTTCTCAACCCCCAAAATGAAATCTTGGTGGGGGGTACCCAAGTAAGGAGACGAAACCCACAGGACGCGCGGGGCGGAGCGCGTCCCTATGCCAATTTAGAGTCAGAATGTGAGAGACAAAACTATTCATGATCACATGCCGATCAACAGAGCCAGTATGAAAGATAATTATATTCACAAGTTTTACGTCGATCACTAAAGCCAGTATGAAAGAGAATTAGATTCAGAATGAAAGATTTATATCAATATAATGTATTACGTTTAATTGATAGCATATCTAATATACTATTTAATAACTATAAGCTGTTAAACCACTAGATTCAAGAGTAGAGAATAAAACGCCAATCTTAGGCCGTTAATTCGTTAGATAAGTATAGGAATAATAGAAAATAAGTTCAGGAAGAGTTTTCGATCAAAATTTGTGTTAGAATAGCTAGATAATCTTAGGGTAGGCTAGAGAAATCGTTTTAAAATACCTCAAAAGAATCGCGAGTATGTACAGGGCATGCGTAGGGTTACCACGTTGACTTTCCATGGCTTCAAATTTAAAAACTAAATAATTATTTAACAGAGAGATATTTTTAGGGGGGGGGTTACAATTTAGCGTGCCGTGAACAGGATTTGGTATTAATACAAGTAATGCGGTTTATTTTAGCAGTATAGATTATTGATTTAACATAATTTAGTATTATTATCTGTTAAGATTCTACATAAAATGTAAGAAGTATGTACATATTTGAGAAATTATTTAGGTTTGAAGATTTGCTTAGGTATAGTTATAAGTAGTGTACAGTGCGGAATTATTTCGCACAATTTGTTGCCGCGTATAGAGGAGAGGTTTTAAAACGATTAAGTAAGTAGGTAGTATAAAATAAGTAGCAAAAAAATTGTTTAAAGGTAGGTAGCTCAGTGTCGGTATATTTATTTAAAATTCAAGCAGTGAACTTCTTCGAACTGATGGTGTTACTTTTAGTCGCAGATTATTCGTAGGGTTCAGATTCTTATTCCAAAACTTGATTGATAATAATAGGATAATGAGATAAAGTAATAAATAGATACGTATATTCTTAAGTTTATACGCAGAATAACTAATAGTAAAGGTGATAATTTAACATATAATAGACTGAAATTTAGCAAGAACGTGGGTTAGGCTAGATTGCCATTTTACGTCCGACAGTGTTAGTGCACATAGGCCGTGATCGTCTAGTAGTTGGATAAAGGTGCTCGTGGCGTAAAAATAAAATCGGAAACTTACTCGTGGGGTAGCTCATTACACGAAAATAAAATAAACAAAACAAGTGCTCGTGGCGTAGCTTCAGTTAAAAAAATTAAAGTCTGTAAAAACGATCGAGGCGTAGTTTATTTGAAAAAAAAAAGTTTGCAAAAACGCTAGTGGCGTCGTTTAGTTCTGTAAAAATAAGTCTAGAAAATGTTGTTTCGTAGATTACTTAGTTTTATATTTCGGTGAAAATAAAATTTGTAGAAAGTTTTCGGAGTCATAAATAGTTCAGCAACTTTTCGTTCAGACACAGTTTGGAGGGGGGGCCGTTTGATGACGCGTAGGGATGTAGGTTCTCTCTCTCTCTCTCTCTCTTTCTCTCTGTAGGTTGTTGATTTCTGACTCTTGGGAAAGAGTTAGGTAAATGCGACTTAGTAGTTATCGTGTGGATTCCTAAATTGGAACTGCCCACATGCAGAGTTTCACCTAAATTAGTTCAGCACATAGTTTATTTTGTGTTGCGATAGGAAGTGAGTTAGTTTAGATTATTACTGGTAAACGTCTGCGGATTCGCTTGTGTGGATTCCTAAATTGGAACTGGCCAAGTGCGGAGTTTCACCTAAATTTGTTCAGCACTTTATTTTTAGTTTAAGAAAGAGATAGACGTGTTTACATATTAAAATTCATAACCTTAATTTCTGTATTCGTAAGATTTCACATAAAATAAAAATAGAAACAGTTGTTTTCGTAAAATTTAGTAAGTAGGTAGTATTCATGCATTAGGACTTCTCGAGTTTGGGAGACAACTAGATACTGAAATAAGTATAGTATCTACTTGAAGTAGTAGGTAGTCGTAGAATCACGCCCTCTCCTTCATTTCGATTTTCGGCTAGCTTGAGCTACTTACTTACTCATTGGTGATAGGTTTGGTTTGTAAGTTATGTACGATAAATATTATGTTAATGTAACACAACATAACTAGGTAAGATAAAATACTGAGGCAGGTAGATAATTGAGATAAGTTACACTTAATTTACTTGCATAACGTGATAGGAAGGTAGCTAAGTTACACTTAATTTACTTGCATAACGTGATAGGAAGGTAGGTTCGTACAATACTTTTATTAAAATTTCCAAGCGTTCATACTAGGGTAGGTAGTGGCTTGTTTTAAGGTAGTCTAAATTTAACCATTAACTCTCATAACTACTGATACTACTAATGAAAGTTGTTATCGGTATACCGCCTTCCTCAACATTGTTTTTTTAATAGGAACCTTATAACTTACAACTACTTTTAGGCGGATTCTTATTTCACCGTTTGCATAGGTATGATTTATATAGATAGAACGGAATTAAGAATAGAAGAAAACTAAATTGAGGGTTTTAAGTTTAAAACTAAGGTCGTTTTGTTAAATATTATGGTGTCGTAAATTTAAAAATTCAATTTAGTTATAACTTATATACGATTAGTCAGATAGTTATTTTACAGTAAAGATAAAATTCAGATAGATAGATCGGAATAAAACTAGGTTTTTGGTTTTATAGTTTAGAGCCATCATTTGTCTTTTGTTAAATATTTTGGTTTCATTAATTTATAATAGCAGTTTAGTTAGAATAGTTTACTTTTTAAGTATAAAAACAGAAACAAAACATTGTTACGGTTTAGTTTAATTAATGGGGGGTTGGAATTTAAAAACAGAAACAAATCATGGTTGCGGTTTAGTTTAATTCATGGGGGCTTGGTATTTACAAACAGAAACAAATCATAAATACGGTTTAGTTTAAAAAAATGGGGGGTTGGTATTTAAAGTTTTATCGTAATACTTTATATTAAGTTCATTTTTATTAATTTCTTTGAAAACAAAAATATAATTAATTAATCGGCGGAACTGATAATATTGTAAAAATAGTCGGATTCGTTAAAAATATCGGAAATAATTGAAGCCTTTTTACAAAATAAATATATATTCTTTTAATATTCCATTATACCTAATAAAATAATAACAAATAATTCAAAATAAACGGTTATCAAGCAAAATAAAATAATTAAATTAAAATAGATTGAAGATAAATGAAAAACAATTCAAATAATTTAGAATATTTTATTTCGATTTTTTGGATCAGGCGGATTATGGGGATTAAATATTGACATGGGATAAGATTACATTATATGAATCTAAAATTAACTTGAACGCCTCTATTTGGTTATTAGTTTGGGTTCAGCACATACTCGTAGGTCGAAATAAAGAAGGTAGGTATAGCTCATTTAAGCCATATCTAATAGGATCTACTTACATTGTATGGTACTATTTACATAGAAAATAATTAAAGTAGAGATTAGGAAGTATTCGTTGTTAGCAATTTCTTCAGTTCTTTTGTTTTGGGAAAAGAACTGAAGTAATTGAAAGTTATATCAAAACTTATTTTCAAAAAGTAACATAAAAATCTAGAAAATTAATTATAATCTAATTTAAGACAAAATTACCGGAAATCTAATTTAAAGTTAATTATAAGTTAGTACTCTTAGATTATAGTAGTAAAAGAGTTATTAACAAATTATTGTTAGTTAACACCTAGAAGTTTTAAAATAAGTGAGTATTCTTTCTAAGAAAAACTGACAATTATACATAGAAAAAAAAACGTCGCTATAAACGTCATTCAGTCTGTCAAATAGATAGAAAATCAGATTAGATGACTACCTGAGCTTAATTTATAGATAGTGGATAAGTTAAACCATATCAAGTAAGTAAATAAAATAATTTAAATAAAATATAGCATACATTTCAAAAAGGGAAAGGAAATATTTTAAGATAAACAATTTAGTGAACTGCAAAAATCAAATAAATTGCTAGTTTTCAGTTTGAATTTGATTGATTTGGGTTTGACGTTTGTCAAATACAAACATTAAATCAAAATTAATTAAATTTAAAAATAAAATGCGGTGAAACGTGAGTGGGATTACCCAACTGGGGGGTTGTTTCGTTACATTCAACAAGGTTTTGGCTGTTAGAGAAACAGTACAATTTTTTCGTAGTTTCTGGTTTCAATGCGTTGATTAGTTGTTTAAGGTGGCGTGAATGGCAATGAAAGTTAATGCAATGCAAGTGTAGTGTTTATAGAAAAAAATTATGGAGGGCCTAGATGATTAATCAATAACATGACTAGAAACGGTTTGTTGACTTTGAATGCAAATAACATTTAAGAATACATACAAGGACCTTTTATGGGGAAGTTTGGTGTTAGGTTAAGTCTGAAGACATTCATCAGTATATTCTAATATAGCTGATCTCATAAAGAGTCCTACTCTACACGCACGAAAGAAATTTACGCACACTATACATGCTCTGTGATATTAAACAAGTTTTAATTTAGTTAAAGAGCTTAAATGCTCTTGATGAATTCGGGTTTGAGAGAAGGTGGTGTAAGTGTTCGTATTACTGAGGAAAAGAGGTTCATGGGATGCTCTTACATCAAATCATTAGGATTGATTTGCTTCACAACCAAGTTCCTTTTTCGAAGAATCTGAATTCAACAAGAGATATAGACTTTGAGTATTATTCTATAAAAAAATTAAATGCTCATTGATGCTTGTTTATATTTCAGTTTAAAGACATTAACATATAGTAAGAACACACAACATATTTACATACAGACGCCAATTCAAATATTTGGATTCAAATGTTAGCAAATTAGAAATTGTACATAGTGAAATGACTTATTAATGAAATAATATTATATATTTGTGAAATTAATGGGTAAAAATTTTTCCTTCGGTTAAATATTTACTCACCTGCGTAAAAATTGGGGGTTGGCTGTAACGGAACAGAACCCTATGGTGTGTTCCGTCACTCACAAATATAGGAAAATATATTATCTAAATAAACCTCTTGCGTTATTTGAAAATGCGCGGCCAAAAACACTAGCGCCAGCAAATAATGCATTGTAGAAGCTTATACATAATATTGCATAATTAATAAAAAAGATGGCATCACCGCTTGCTATATTTGAAAATACGCGGGCAAAGACACTAGCGACAAGAACTAATGCATTAAAGAAGCTAAGACATAATATTGCTTAATAAATTAAATAGATGGCATCACTGCTTGCGTTATTTAAAAATACGCGAGTGAAAACACTAGCGACATCAATCAATGCATTATAGAAGCTTAGACATAATATTGCATAATAAATAAAAAAGATGGCATCACCGCTTGCTTTATTTAAAAACACTAGCGACGTCAAACAACGAATTATAGGAGATTCAACCATTTATTGAAAATATAATATGAACTCTAACGTATCAAGTATAAGAACCATAATTACTAGTTCTAAATAGTTGGGTAGGTCAATCAACAAACTGAAGAAAAGTTATTTAATTATTGCTAGATTAATTGAATTCATAAAGCTTTATAAAACATCTTGAATTTCACGAATGAATATAATCATAAAGTTAGCATAACAATAACTATTTTATTGTAATAATTTAACTGCAGAAATGCTACATTTAATATAAATGAGGGTAGATTATAAATGAGCTAACATCCGGATTTTGTTATTGCATTTTGTGAAAAATGCAGCGTAAACAATAATGAGTGGAAAGTTTTAGGTTGAAAACACACTTTAAAGCATAATTTAAACCTTAACTTTATAAACATAAAGACCATATTGGACTGGATGGGTCTGATCATTGAGATAGCAGAGCTGCCAAGCGGGACTATATGGAGGTTCACTCAAATTGAGATAATGAAATGAACTCTTAACGCAATAGATATAATGTTCAGAATGGCCTGTTTTAGAATAATCCATCAGTTCAAGCGACGTAATACGAAAGGTATTTATTATCGCTAAATTAATGGAAATCCTGTAAGATAATTATTACTATTCATAACTGATTAAAAGGATAAACTTTTGATAGAAATACTTTATATAATGTATCACTTTTCTATCAAAATATTGACTGAGGTAGATTTAGATTGAGCGTAACTTCCGGAACTGGTTATTGCGTTTCGAATGCGATGAGGCGGAACGAAAAAGGTTTTAAAAAGGGGAATTTAGGTACATTCGGGATCATTCCACAATTATCGGTACGGGGAGGAACAAGAATAAGTCGAGGCGAAATTACGGACGGACGGTCCACGGTTCCCAAGAAGTTATCGTTCATCCAAGCCTTATCGCCATTTTTATACGATTATAATTCGTAAAGTAAATTCAGTGTAAATTATCAAGTGATATTACGTGGCTAAGACACCTTCATGCCCTTAAATTGGTCTAGTGAGCCTGCTGACCAAGCGTAATTTAAAGTGAACTTTCGACTATTATCTATTACGTGGCTAAGACACCTTTACGCCCTTAAATTGGTCTAGTGAGCCTGCTGACCATGCGTAATTCAAGACAGATAATAGACGAGAGTATAGCGAGTTCAGAGATGATCTGCTCTTTCTTTGCTTCTCAATACGTGGCTAAGACTCCTTCACGTCCTTCAATTGGTTGGTGAGCCTGCTGACCATGCGTATTGAGCAAGTAAATGAGAAGGGTAGAAGGCTTGTTTAAATGATCACTTCAAACGTAGTCCGGAAACCTTGCGGTGTTATACCCAAGGGCTACGTTCCTTGCCCTTAGCTTTGTGGGGTTCCATCATCCTCTCACTGCGGCCAAGACACCTTTAGCCGTCAGCACCCTGATCGGTCTTGTGAGCCTGCTTGACCGGCAGTGAGAAAATCTTTCCCTCATCCTTACTTCCTACCCACTTTCCATCTGTTGCCTTAGGTCGCTTGGTAACAGACTTCCCGTACTTATCTATATATTTATCTATCACACTTATATGTTTAGGGCTAGGGTGGTAGGTACACGTACATATTTGTAGGGACGTTAGGTCTAGCAGTTAGCCAGGTATCTCATCATTACACCCCGATGAGAGACACGCACGTTTACATGTAAATGAGAAGGTTGTACTTCTAGTTTTGAAAGAATCCCACACTTAGCTATTTTAGGGCCTACGTAGGTTCAGGTTCAATGGTAGGCTAGGAAAAGTAGGTAGGCAGGAATTTATTTAGTATATTTGTTAAATGTAGGTCCTGTATTTTCTTCACGTTAAATCCGGCGGGCCAAGCCGTCCTTTTTGTAGATTCTATAATATATATTACGTTATAAAGTCAAACCTGCCTGAATAGGCCTAGCAAAGTAGGCAGGCAGGAATTTACTTAGCCTATTGGTAAAATCTAGATTATTATGGTGGCAGCGTCCTAGCTAAGTCCAGCAGGCCAAGCCGTTCTATTTTTAGATTCAATAATATATTGTTTTAAAATCTATCTAGCCTGTAAAGGTATATTATATATAATTATCTATCTACCTATTAACTGGAGAGAATGAGCAGTTAAGTTCTATGATTCAATATAAAATTGTCCAGGAATGGAATCCTTTGTTTTCATATTAAAATCCTCGCACAAGATGAGGTGATTGCCTAATAAAGGTATTGATATATTTTATCAAGCTATTGAAGTTACTAAGACAAGCAGATGCAGTTCTTATCTACACAATAAATCCTCGCAATAGATGAGGTACAACCAATAAGGTTCACGCTACAAAGACAGGCAAATGTAAGTCTTTGATACTATCAGTAATCATGGTGAAATATATCATTGATTTCATATTCAAGTGTATAGCTAAGCTAACATTTTAGGAATCTAATTCCTTGGACATTTCGTATTGTATTAGCAGACAAATAACTGCTTCATTTTACCTAAGTTATAGGTATTATCAATATAAGTGATTTGATGCACCTTAGTTGAAAAATCACTCCCTCTTACTCCTTTGCTTGTCAAAAGACTGACCATACAATTACAGACAGTAATGAGGCATGTTCTCAACCCCCAAAATGAAATCTTGGTGGGGGGTACCCAAGTAAGGAGACGAAACCCACAGGACGCGCGGGGCGGAGCGCGTCCCTATGCCAATTTAGAGTCAGAATGTGAGAGACAAAACTATTCATGATCACATGCCGATCAACAGAGCCAGTATGAAAGATAATTATATTCACAAGTTTTACGTCGATCACTAAAGCCAGTATGAAAGAGAATTAGATTCAGAATGAAAGATTTATATCAATATAATGTATTACGTTTAATTGATAGCATATCTAATATACTATTTAATAACTATAAGCTGTTAAACCACTAGATTCAAGAGTAGAGAATAAAACGCCAATCTTAGGCCGTTAATTCGTTAGATAAGTATAGGAATAATAGAAAATAAGTTCAGGAAGAGTTTTCGATCAAAATTTGTGTTAGAATAGCTAGATAATCTTAGGGTAGGCTAGAGAAATCGTTTTAAAATACCTCAAAAGAATCGCGGGTTATGTACGGTATATGCGTAGGGTTCTAACCAAACTAGACATCATATGGCCAAATGAAAATATAAAAAGAAAGTTTATGGGGAAGTATTTTTAGGGGGGGGGGGGGTTACAATACTATGTGCCCTAAATTGTGCTTTATTTCCATGTATTTTGTATGAAATTTGAATGGAATAGGAAACCACCTGTGCCATGTCCGTGTCATGTCCGTGCCCGATGAATGTGACTAGCGTCGGGCGCAGACATGGCACTGGCGGTTTCTTATTCCATTCAAATTTCATACAAAATGCATGGAAATAAAGTATAATTTAGGACACACGGTATGTCGTTGATCGGACGTGGTTATGACGCGAAGTCGTCGAGCTAAATTGTGCTTTATTTCCGTGCATTTTGTATTAAACTTGAATGGAATAGGAAAGCGCCCGCGCCATGCCCGCGCCAGGTCAGACAGGTGAGGCCTGAGCCTTAGGGGTGATTGGTCACCGGGTAATAATATTCTGTTTATTTTATTTTGTTGAAATAAATCAATATTGCTCATGGTTAAATTAAATTGAGAAGGAAGAAATAATGCTCCATAGTGTCAGGCTGCACTTAGAAAGGACGTGGATAAAGTCGCGCATCGCCCACTAGTTTCTAAATATTGGCCTCTTTTATTCCATAATGTTCTCCATACTTTTCAAAAAATAACACGATAATCCTATACAACAAGGTAATAATCAAAAAACATTTATTGAAAAAACTGTAAAACTAAAAAGTTAAAAATAATTGCTTATTTTTTGGTTCATTCACCTTTTTTCTATAAATTTATTCCCTACGATCTATGCGTTTACCACATAGGTAGATCTAGATACCTACCTGTTAGTTTTGGAGTCGGAGTCAGCTTTGGAGTACGACATTATAGCAACTACACCCCTCCCACCTCGGACATGCCCTCCTGCGCCGCCCACGCAATAGTTACCAACCTTGGCGTGCCTTGGGCTGCTTTTAGGGTTGGTATTTTTTCTTAAAAATTATATGGGACCAATTGGAAAGTATACCATCTCCAACGAAAAAAGAATTTTCCTAATCGGTTTATAAATTACAGAGTTATAATCTAACAAACATAAAAAAAATACAGCCGAATTGAGAACCTCCTCCTTTTTTTGAAGTCGGTTAAAAATAGATAATAATTTCCACGTGTCGACGTTAATTTGATATATCTGAAAAACATGTCGCTTCCTTTTAGTCTCGGGTGAGTGAAGCCGCGGATGAGAGCTAAGCGTCACTTCATATATCCTCTCCAGCCACCGGAAATACAATAAATGCTAAAAACAATATGTCATAGAAGCCGGTACCCTGGTAGATGTCACAGCGCAGCAAATAACGCAGAAGTCCAGTCGGGTTACTCACGCGCGGGCTCACGGGGCCACCCGGAGCGGCTGGCACGGTGCGCTAACTTACACTATACGTCTTGTAGTATAGTCTTCCTATCTTATCTTAACGTATTGTAGTGCAGCTCACGTTGTACAAGTAGATGGTAATGTTATTCCAGATCTAGAATTATATGAACAAAATTTCAGGTCAATCTATTTCACGCAATATTGAAGGAGGTACAAATATTTCACATAATATTTTTTCAAGCTTTTGCCTTTATAATATTAGTATAGTAGAATATTTGATATTAATGTAGGTACTTCTACAGATACTCATTTCTTATGTCTACCATAAAAGCCTAAGCACGCCTAACAATAACAGTTTTTAAATTCTAGTTTGGGTTTATGTATGAATAAAGCAATAATATTCTCTAACTAGGCGATTCTAGAGATGACCAACGATGGACCAAAGCAGTTACCGAATGGTGGCCAAGAGATGTGCGGCGGCCGCGAGGCAGACCACCTGCCAGATGGTCGGAGGATATTGTAAAGGCAGTAGGAGAGCAGTGGATCCGGCTGGCACGAGATCGCCAGGAGTGGCGTGATAGAGAAGAGGTCTTCACTCAGCAGTGGGTGCTACCGGCTGAATAGATAGATAGATAGATAGGCGATTCTACTACGAGGTCTTTTTTGGTTTAATCGGTTTTGAAATCGGTAAGCTGTTTTTTTAAATACCCCAAAAGATCAAAGCGGGACTCAAACTCGCGACATTCCACTTGATACGGGGATCTCTTCTTCTGCCACTGGTTGGTGACACAGTTGCACTACTGCGCTATCATTGTACGCTGCCGTGCTGTTATCACCTGAGCGGATATAAGATTAAATATAACATTTTCATATGTTTAATATACATACATAGTTGTAGGTACATGTATAGGTGTCGTGTTTGTGTTATGAGGAAGTTGTTCAGCGCGGGGATTCGACTGCTAATGAAAGCTCTCACGAGTTCACAAGTAGCTACAAGTAGGTACGATAACTCTGAAGGCCGGGAAATGTAATTATATTACGTTTTACTTGCTTGATTGTAGAATAATATGGTATCTCTGCATAATTTCTTACACTATTGTAACAATTAAATGGTACAAAATATTAAATGTTGTTTATAGGTACAAACATACATACATGGTATGTATCGTATAATGGTTAGGTACTAGTTTACCGCATAACATTATATTTTACTAGCTTACACCCGCGGCTCCGCTCGTGTGATATCGGGACAGAAACTTGCCTGAGCTCAGCTCACTAACCATGTGTAATTCAAGTTTCTTCCAAATACGTTCATTACGGAATTGACTGGGAACAAATATATTAACGCACAAATATAAAAACTTTCGCATTTAAAATTAGTATGAGTAAATTCAGTCGTATTATACAGACGTAAATTCATAACATTTTCTATTCGCGTTGGAATATTACTTTGAAAATATAATATCGTAGGTTTGTATATATATATATGTTTGTATTGAACGTTACACATCGTGATTTGTGTTTCTTGGAAAACTCATTTAAGTTGTGCTTGTGTTAGTCACTAGTTCGTCAACCATTGACAAACTCATTCCAAATTGAATTTGTCAAATCAATGTCAGCATAATTCACCTCGCTCTGTTTCATGCAAAACTATTAACGCAATATGTATCTACACTGATCCTAGTTATATTAAGTGGTTTAATTTCTTGAGGTTACTTTAAACAATTAGTGTTCTCATTATACTTTTTAAAAGTATAATACTTTATCCACTGTATATTACTTATGTATATACTTATCCAATATAAGATCAAAGTTCCCTTTTTCTCAAATGACGGACAGACAGACAGGAAAAGTTCGATGAAGGATAATCCACGTTATCTCCAAGATGGTTCATAACACAGTATTCGTTTCGGTGAACTCCGCCCGGACTATTTTCTGTCTCAGCAGGCACGAGACGAGCACGACATCGCGACATTAGCACGACTTATTAGTTCGTGCGAGAGATCCCCATCGGTCATCTCGAGGCCATCCGAAAGCTCGAGGACACACTCATAATATGTCAAGAGTCTACGAAAGTGTGCGTACATAAAGTACTGCTTACGGTACATGAAGTAATCTGAGGTAAAACTGACAAATATTTAGGTATTGCATTCGGGTTTTGAAGTTATATATTAAGTGGCAACTACTTAACTAACAGGCACCGAACATATTTTTTTGTTCAGCGGTTCTAGCACAACAAATAGTGCTTTTGAGAAATGACGTCCTCTCGATCATGCGTTTTTTTTCGAACGTTTCTTGGCAATCCTGGTTGAAGTCGAAATTATGACAATATTATTTTAAATTTAAATTGGCTTTCAAATAACTATTATCCACAAATAACATTTTTTGTGAAATTAATAAATATTTGATTACAATTTAGTGTAAGCCAAGATGGCGAGTGTGGAGACTCTTTATGTACACATTCCGTATAACTGCCGTAAATCGGCCGAGGATTGGGTCCAGCTATAATTTAGACTAGTCCCTGCTGGCTTACTTTTTACTAGCCTCGTGTATCTCGGGCCTAAGGACTGGAGAAGGCAAATATAGTTACTATTGCCCACATTCATTCTATTATACGATATTTTGTCGATGGCGAAAATATATTAGTTTGCCAGATTATTGGCTCTGTGAGCATTCACGTATGCCTGCCCAGATATTTCATATAAATTAGGAGACCTGGTTTTAATGCATAGTTATTATACATCTCATAGTCAGGTGACAACTGGGTTCTCTTTACCGGCATTTATAATTTATTTTCTTCTTGTAAGTTACCAATTTTTAGGAAACAAATCATTTTAGACGTTAAGTCAAATAAAATAAAGAAAATAGCTATATTTAATAAAATGAAGAGACCTCTGACACTTATTTTTTTGCCAATTCGTAATGCAACCAGCCGGCCCGTTCCATTCTAATCCACTTTCTAAACCCATTGATGGATTTGATTTCACATATTGTTCAACAATATGTGTGATATATGGATAATATGGATTTGATCCCACATATCGTTCCACTGTATTCCATCAATTTATTTAATTTCACATGTCTTGCCTGTACAAAATTGCAGCATGTTTATTTAGGCTTTTACAGCATACACTCTTGATGGGAACCGAGATTTCTTTCTTATCTCTTTCATGGTTAAATTAATTAAAATAAGCCATAATACCATGGGGGCGTACGGGGTTCCAACCCCTATCTTCGGAACCCAAGCCAACCCTACCTGCCCGTGGTGCACCCTGCTAAACAACGAACGGGGCTCTGGCAGCCGGCTCATTGCGGCATAGCACAGCCTACATCGGCACAGCTAAATCCCCTGGCCACCGACGGGCAGCAGCGTCTGCGATCCCCAATGCATGCCCAGCGTGGGGATTATGAGCATATCCCCCTTTATTAGGGGAGACCTATGTCCAGCAGTGGACTGATATAGGCTGGTGTGGTGTGGTGGATAATACCATGATAATGATGGTATTGTTTGAGACAAAACTGTAATAAAAAAAAACATGTTGAATTTTAGGCCAAGAGTGAGTCAGTATTCGGGCTAATAGGAGGAGGGTGGTTGCCGCCAACCCGTGCGCACCGATATCCGTATCACTCCAAGTAAAAAAAATCGTAAAGAAATATTTAACGTTACTTTCGGAATTTCAAGTGCTTTAATGTTAAACTCAAAGTTATTGTGAACCCAAAAAGTGAAATAACATGCGATACATTGTGTCATTACGAAGATATTAGTAAAATTCTAACTGTTAGTTTTTTCGAACGTTATCTGACTCAGCGCTGTGTGCGTCACCACAAGTTACCCTGCCGATCGAGCCGACCACGACCAAAGGATAATACGACGTCTACGACAATAGCCTGCAAGTATCCTACTCAATCAATTTAAGAAATGGCCTGCTCAGCTTGTAAAAAAGATATCGTCCACGTAGAAGACCAGGGGGCAATTCTCAAGCCAGAGACATTGACTTCTACTAGACTTAGGTAGAGTGATCCGCCATTTTGTCTCTGGAAGTAGAAAAAAAATATTCTCGTGAAATCACCAACAGACAAAAGTCGACTCAAACTAAGAGACATGCAACGAGTGGTCCTGAGCACACGACATGACTTGTCGTAGGATTTGTCGAAGATAAAGTTGATGATCGCCGCCATATTTATGTTCATAAACATCGATGTTTCCAACATTGATATTTCATTTCGATCTAACATGAAAATTTGCTGCCCATCCCAGCTGAATCCTCCTCTTGGCCTCCTTCTCGAAGTTGTTTCTACCCAACTGCAATATCTGCCCGAGGTATGTGTACTCCGAAACAACTTCAAGAAGGTGTCCATTAACGACGACAGGACTCGGATCAATTCGGTCATTGACCATAACTTTGGTCTTGTCCAAATTCATGCCGAGACCTATCTTTCGCGAGGCTGGTGCTAGGCCGTCCAGCATCTGTTGCAGCTCCTCCAGCGACTCCGCCATTAGGACTATGTCATCAGCGAATCGCAAGTGTGAGATGTGCTCGCCGTTTATGTTTATGCCCATACCTTTCCAGTCCAGCGTCTTAAACATTACCTCCAACGCGCTTGTGAACAGTTTCAAAGATATGAAATCTCCCTGTCTCACTCCGCGGCGCAGTTGGATGGGTTTAGACTGCTGGTTCTGTACTCGGACACTCATAGTGGCGGCTTTGTACAGACATCTCAACACTTCGATTTAACGATAGTCCAATTGGCATCGCTGCAAGGATTGCAGGACAGCCCAGGTTTCTACAGAGTCAAAGGCTTTCTCACAGTCCACAAACGCCAGACACAGGGGCGGATTATACTCTCCGGACTTCTGTATAATCTGCCTCACTGTGTGAATGTGGTCTATGGTGCCATATCCTCCGCGAAACCCGGCCTGCTCCGGTGGCTGGAACTCATCGAGTCTTCTGGCGAGACGATTTGTAATAACCCGAGAGAACAGCTTATAGATGTGCCTCAATAGAGAGATGGGTCTGTAATTTTAAAGAAGCGTCCTATCTCCCTTCTTAAAAATTAGAACCACCAAGCTCTTGTTCCACGCCTTTGGAGTTCTCCCACAGTGAGGGACGGAGTTGAAGTGGTTCTGCAACTGCTGCACAACAGGAGCTCCTCCTGCCTTCAGAAGTTCCGAAGTAACACCATCTTCACCGGGGGCTTTTCCATTTTTAAGCTGTCTCAGGGCCAGTACGACCTCGTCTTGGCTGATCTCTGGCAGGTCGTCGGTATAGTGGCGGGTGAGGGTGGCTCGAGAATCGTGGCTGCTACGTTGGGGGCAAGGAGCATGTGCCGCATACAGTCGGCCATAAAAGTCATCCATCTCAGATAATACCTCTGGCTTTGACAAGATGGTTCGGCCATCGTGTGTCGTTAACTTCGTCAGGTGGCTCAAGCTGCTGAGTGAATACTTTGGACCCTCGGTTTCGCTCTGTTGTCTCTTCAATGAGGCGTGTATTGGAGCTCCGAAGGTCGCGCCGTATCATATTCACAATTCGCTTGTTCAGGTCTGACCTTTCTGACGAAGTGGCCTGAGTGGTTTCCCGTCTTTTTGTCATCAGCCGAAGAGTCTCATCCGTGAGTTTAGACTTCTTGCCTTTAGGCTCCATTTGGCAGAATTTGATGCCTTCGTCCCTTAACGTTTCAACCACGTTTTGTAGGGCCTCATCAACGTCATCGGTAGGTTCCACAGCAACAAATCTGTCACCGAGAAGCTTCTGAAACTTCTCGGTGCCCGCCATGATCTGGAGTAGATTGGGTCGGAGCGTGAACTTCATCAGACGGTTTCTTTCCAGCTTAAGATTTATATTCAGAGAGCCTCGGACAAGTCTGTGATCAGATCCGGTGTTGAACCTGTTGATCATGGAGACGTCTCTGAATATGTGCCTTTTATCCGTCATGATGAAGTCGATCTCGTTTTTGGTCTCGTTTGTCGGGGCTACGCCATGTCCACTTCCTGTGGGGCTTCTTCTCGAAGAACGAGTTCATCAAGAAGAGCCCCTCTTTCTCTAGGAAGTTGACCTGGCCCCCTGTGATTTCTACACCCAAAACCATGCGGGCCCACTCTGGATTCGTCGCCAATTCGGACTCCCACTTTGCCGTTAAAGTCCCCCGTAACAACGTTGAAGTGAGCCTTCGTGGTGTTGTGCAAGGCTTTGGATATGTCCTCGTACATATCCTCCACTTCATCATCCAAGTGTGCCGAGATCGGTGCGTAAACCTGAGTTATCTTCATGCTATACCTCGTGGATAGTCGAAGGATCAGGTACGCTACCCTGGTCGACACACTGGAGATTTCTTCAACGTTGTTGGAGAGGGCCTTATTGACGAGAAACCCTACGCCACCCTGGGATGTTTGGTTACCCTCGCGGAAGTACAGAAGGTGGCCCGAGTCTAGGGTTATGGTGTCCTCTCCCTCTCTACGGATTTCACACAACCCCAGAACATGCCACTTAAACATTAAGTGTTCCTCCAGCTCCACTTCCAACTGCGCTAGATTTTCGTCGAGCCTCAGAGTGCGTCCGTTAAACGTAGCCAGGGTCAGATTTTGCAGGTAGCCAGAGGTAACCCGGAGATTCCTAGCACCCCCTGTCCCGCCGTTACCATGGCCGCTACCTGGATGGCCGGGAATAGCGGGACGGCCGGGAACTGGGGGCCATCTCTTTTTTGTGTCTTTCATAATAGGGGGGGTATGCCCATAATCCCCACGCTGGACATGCGGGTTGGAGATCGCAGGACACAGCTTCTCGCACCGCCAACGCTGCTGCCCGTTAGCGGTCAGGGAATTTAGCTGTGCCGGTGTAGGCTGCGCTATGCCGCAATCAGCCGGCCGCCAGAGCCTCGTTCGTTAGTCAGCAGGGTGCACCGCGTGTAGGTGAGGTTGGCTTGTGTCCGGAAGTTGGAGGTTGGAACACCTTACCCCCCTGGAACACCTTACCCCCACCGTACTTATTTGAATGATGTTTATCTGAGTTTTATTCAGTCATGTAGTAGGTACCATACCAACCTATCCTGAACACAAGCTCTGTCATTGATTTATAAACTAGGTTATACTTAGTACTAGTACAGGCTCTGCTTACTTTTGGCACTTTTAGGCTGAGATGAATAAAAACGTCTACATAAAAGATTGGCTCCGACTTAGTACCTACCTACCTATTAATAAGTATTTCTTTAATTAGTATTTGTTTATTATTTTATCATATCATAGGCCTTCTATTATAGCTACAATGTACTTTTTTATGTAATACCTATGTACCTACCTTCTTGTCTAAATACTGAGCTACGCCTACATCCATATATATAGGTATTCGTTTGCTTACAAGAATGCGCGGCGATCGTGAGGTCGCCACCTCTGGTTTCCTCTGAAAACCAGCGCTGCTACGCTCGCGAAGCAGCATTAAGCTGAGAGGAAACGAATTTGGCTTACACCTCTCAGCATAGACAAAATCAGCTCCATAATATGAGGCATGAGCATGAGCGTGTGTTTGTGTTTTATTCACAGGTACTTAGATTTTAATGTGTGCCCCTTTAAATATAGGGATATCTATCTATTTTTCTATTCCTTCAAAATCAAGTCAGTTCAAATATTCATTCAGAAACAGTATTACAATCGCTACCTAATTATTATTCCTGTTAAATGTATTAAATCTAAAGAACCGGCTTCAATGCTGAAATAATTTATTTTTTGGGCAATGTAAGGTTTTTACTACATAAATATAAAAAATAAAGTTTTTACCGACCACCAGCAACTCCCGCTTTGACTGACACTTGCTTGACAGCACATAAACAAACAAACCAAGCATTTACGTTTCGTTTCCATGTTATAAACTTGTCTTAGTACCTAACTAAAATAATCTTTTTTTCTATCAGTAAACCTCAATATTTGCATTTCAAAGCATACTATGGTTAATATAAATTAAATGCATTTTTTAATAACTATTTTTGCATGGTTTTAAGCCTAAAATTATGATATACGAAATCGGCCTATTTTACCTCAACTTCTGTTAATTTATCCGCGTAAAACGAAACGTAATAGGCTAGATGCCTAAAAAATTCTAATTAGTCCGTCATTTAAATTATCAAAAAATATTGGTCACGTATTTTTTATTTTGTCAATTAAACTAAAAATGACAAAGATATAGCGTGTTGAAGTTCCGCGTGACGTCACGGGTAAGTACACTTTTTACATAAAAGTGACGTCACGAGCCCCCACTCCCGAACTTTGACGCTCTATAACTTAGTTAATTTCTATTGATAAAATAAATAAAAAAATACGTGTTCAATATTTTTTGTTAATCAAACTGACGGACTAATTAGTTGTATTATTTGTTTACCCAGTCATCATCCCTATTTTGCCATGTCACGGAAATGTCGGAGCGACTTCAGTCGAGTGGCTGTAAGAATAGCTATTTATATGAATCGTGACTTTAGAGTAGACACAAACCCTCGACCCAATTTGGAGACTCTTAGTCGATACGACTCTGTGTCGAGTGATCCTGTGAATTGCCCTCCTGCTAAGGTGTACGAGTTGTTCTGAGACCTACCATTATGCATGCCTCAATATGTCTAAACCCTTTTATATGAACGAAATAGTAGACTTGAAAATTTCATGGCGTTGCCCATCTTGTCAAAATATTACAACTAAACGAACCAGAAATGGTAACACACCAGTTCATCCATAACATCGACTTCGCTTAATGAATCAACAATGTCAATTGATGACTATGACAAAACATCAAGATATGCGGACTCTTCAGAACTTTTGAAACCTGAACCACAATGAACACACCTACTACCTGTCTACAACAAGAATCTATAACACTAGAAAAAAATTGTCAGCTACTAGATACAAAACTAAGCAAAAAGCTAGAAGATAACAAAAAATCTATACTAAGCGAGATAAAGAATACCATACAAAACACAATACAAGTAGAAGTACAAAAAGCTATCATAATAATACCTTGAGAAACAAACAGACAGAAATTAAAAACAACATAACAACACTAAGCAAAACAATAGAAAAATTAGAACTTGAAAATACTACTTTTAAAGAAGATATTAAAAAATTGCAACAAACATCCGTCAACTTCACCTTACCCTCTGCAGATAACACAAAGAAACTAGTATAATACGGACTAAGGGAATATGACCAAGAAACCGAAAATCATCTACACCAGAGAATTAAAAATGTTTTCCACAATATCCTGAATGTTGACCTCACGAGCTACATCGAGGACCAAAATGAATAGGTAGGAAAAATTCACGGAGATCTGTTGTAATCGACATTATTAAGCAGAAACTTGACCCAGTATCTACTAGAAAATTCGCATTATTTCAAAAACACTGGCCTATCTATATTTAAATATCTAAACGAGGAAGCCCTACAACAACGAAGCGCCTATATGAACAAACTCACTACGCAGTAATCCGAAACAATTACTTTACATTGAAGGAAAAGTGACAACTTCTATTCAACCACGAATACGAAAGAAGATCTTTATCGTCCTCATCCCAACAGCGTACTACATCAATGGCTGCCTCCATAGTAACCTCTACTAATATCCCCACTCAAAACGATACATTTCACAAAATAACCTCGCATTTTCCTTTTGTCGCTAAGCGAACAAGTCATAAACATTTCAATATACTTTTCCAAAATATGCAAAGCATGTTTAACAAGCGCCACATACTAGAAGATTTTTTACAAGAACCTTTATCTTCTCGCTGTTTGCATATCTGAGACATGGCTAACACCCGATAAAACACCGCTAATTGATTACACCGGATACAACCTAGCCGCATCGTTCTGCAGGTCAAACTGCGCCGGCGGCGGTGTTTGAATACTATTACAAAACCAGTTTGAGTACTTAGCCAAAGAAGAAATAGCAAACCTGTCAGTGGAAACAGTAATTGAATTCTGTGCAGTAACTATTCTTGTATTCAAATTGTTATTTATTGTACTATAATGGAATAGAGATAAGATCATCGTTTTTTACGAACAAATAAATTAGCTTTTCAATTTAATAAGTAGAAAATACAATTCAATGAATATTATAATTGGTAGTGATTTCAATATTAATATACTAAAAAACAATTCAATATCAAACAAACATTTGAATCTAATGTCCGAATATAATTTTTATCAATACATCAACGAATCTACTCGGGTCACCAGAAAGGTCTCATCTTGTATAGATTTAATTTTTAATACTACGATAAAAAATAGCTTTAGTACGTACGTTGACAATTACGGTTTTTCTGATCATAGCGGCTACATAAAACGAATCCTTCCCATAAACAAAGAAAAAATTCAACATCAGGTGGGCCATGTGCTTGTTCCATCTTAAATATCATAAAAAAAAAGAAAAAAGAAAAAGAGATTTTTTAGCCAACATAGCATAGAAAAATTTCGACCCGCCCTTATTGACATAAATTGGAACGAAATTATAGACCCCAAGCAATCAATCAACGAAAATTATAACGCCTTTAATAAAATCCTCGCTGGAATCTTAGACAGCACAATACCAAAACAGAAACTTGTATTAAAAACAATCAAAAAACATTCATGGCCTACTCGAGGCATAAAAACCTCCTACCGCCACAAAAGAACCCTAAAAAAGCTAGCTGCATATTTTAACGAACCCATTCTAACACGTGACTTTAAAACGTATCGTAAGATACTAAAAAAAGCTATATATATAATATATTATATTAATCATTCTAAAAAAATCAGCTACATACGTGAAATGAATAAACCAACCAATAAAATGAAAACTATGCGGAAAATCATTAAAAAACGCACAAATAAATCTACGAAAAAATCACAGAATAATATAAAGCTTAAAACTCGAAGCGGGTTAATTTCAGATCCAACTAAAGTAGCTACCGCGTTCAATAAGTATTTTGCGTCAGTAGGAATGTCTAAAGTAGGTACTACTGCAGCCGGCTGGCCTGTATGTGTGCCTACAGAGAACACATTATATCTGAGCCCAGTTGAGCCACGCGAGCTATACCATACTATTCGTAATTTAAAAAGTAAATACAGCCATGTTATTGATGAACTGCCACCCATATTGATAAAATATTGTGCGAAAGAACTGACCCTCCCTTATTATTTATTAAAAAAAACAATATTTCGTCGATGGGATATTCCCAGACCCACTAAAGGTTTCAATAATAAAACCATTACACAAAAAAGCATCAAAAACCGACCCCGACAACTATAGACCCATAGCATTGCAACCAACATCATCAAATTTTTTTGAAAAAATTATGCAGAGTAGATTTAATTCCTTTTGTGAGAAATTCAATATTTACGATGATGCACAAAACGGTTTTAGGATAAATCGCTCGACAACACTTGCTGTATAAAAGTATGTCCAAAAGATCCTAGATTTAATTTACGAAACAGTTTATGCAATCGGCATTTTACTCGACATGTCAAAAGCGTATGATAAAGTAAAAAACAATATATTGTAATAAAACTCCCTCGTTCTCCTTGATATTATCCACTTTATTTCTTGTACAACAACCACGTGGTTTTTCTTATTTAGACTAGCGGCGCTTGGCATGCGACCAACACTGTCGACGGTTCGGAGCAAAGTCCCGCGGTGGCGTGCCCGGCGCGCTAACGAACCCTTCGTTCGTTTCGCCGTGCTCGCGCCATCTTTTTTTTATCAAACCATCGTCAGTGTTGCCAGCATTTCTCACACAAATGTACCAATTAAATAAAATAGTTATTTAAAAACAGAGTAAATTTACAATTATTTAAAGAATAACCACTATAAATGTTATAATAAATTAAAATGCGAGTATAAAATACCAAGAACCTAACAATATTATTAAATAAATTATATGAAATAGGTATTCGCGGCATATAACACGACTGGTTCAAATCTTATTTAAAAAATCGCGAACAGTATGTTGAAATAGAACACTTTGACAACGTAACCGGCATAGTAAGTAGGATAAGGTCCGACCCCATACAGACGCACGCCTCTATACCACAAGGAAGTGTCTTGGGATGTTTACTTTTTTAAATATATATTAACGACCTCCCTTTAACAATAAACGAATCATGCGATCTTTTTTCAGATGATATTTCGCTCTTGACATCTTTAAAAATAATTATAATAATGACATTTACTTAAATAATAAACTAACTGACATTTTAAATTCTGTTGAATGCTGGATGAATGACCACAACCTTGACATTAACTACTCAAAAATCAAAATAATGCAGTTCAGACCATACCAAAAATCACCGCTTGACTTAAATTTTATTTACTATGACATTAAATTAGAATGTGTAAGCACCTTTACTTTATTAGGATTAAATATTGATATAAATATGAAATGGAAAAGCCATATACTAAAAATTAAATCTAAACTCTCAAGTTTTACGTATGTATTATGAGAACTCAGAGAGGCCACTGACCTCAAAACAGCCACTTCAGCCTATTATGCCTATGCCTTTGCCTGGCTTAAAAATGGCATCGTTTTATGGGGCAATAGTTTAACCAATACGAAAATCCATGACAGCTCTAAAAATCATTTTCGCAATCTAAAAATATTAACTCTGATATGTATATATTTGAAGCATGTAAATTTGTAAGAAATTACCCTCAATTTTTCAAGAAAAATGTTACTTTCTGCGCCGATATCCATGTAGGCACAAACACAGAATCTTACTACCACGTTCTATATTAGCAATGCATAGCTCCGGCCCAAAGACCATGACGCCAAAAATATATAACAAAATACCAGAAAAACTAAAAGAGGAACAAAATACTATTTTCGAGAGTAAATTAAAATAATTATGAATAAATAAGCGTTATTACAGTGAAATGTTTTTTTTTCAAAGACAAGCTATCGATATCAGACTCTAATTGAGTTTTATTTTGCTGCTTACATAACACTTTCTACATATAAACAATACCTACTTATTTTCAAAACGTAATTGGTCCACCTCCACTCTGATCGTTGCTACGCCCTAATTGGGTAATTATGTTCTAACTTAACTTTAATAACACCTTACATTGTAAACTAACATAATTATTGCAATAAAGAATATGAAATATGAATGAATACTTCAATTGATCAGTATCGGCGGAGGTCGGCCGTTGCACTACACTCGTTGTGTACACTAAAACGTTTTTGTCAGCGTCAGTGCTGGGCAACAGACACAGATTGCCCATCCCACACAGCAGATGCACAGCCTACTCCAGGCGTTGGACTCTAATTTGCGTACTTTTGACAATATTTTGTAAGTCGACAAACCGACAAATCAAACCTCTCAACAACCTCAAGATTAACGTCCTCTGTGACGCAGTGGCCTGAGTCGTAGAAGGTTGCGGGTTCGATTCCCGCCACGGGACAAATGTTTGAATGTTCTGCAGATATTTGTCTCGGGTCTGGGTGTTTTCTATATATGAAAATTATGTATTTACAAATATATATATATATATATGTAGTTCAATGTATGTAGTATATAAATCATGTGGTTCCCAAAATACAAGCTCTGCTTAGTTTGGGGATACATGATGATGTGTGATAATGTCCAGCATTATTAATTTATTATTTACAGGGCTCAGCTAAGGTACATTATAACTAGTTTAGTTTTAACTGTACAACTGTACAAAAATTACCACATACAAAATGTACCTACGATGCTTGTAAAAGATTTTAAATAAACAAATAAATATTTATTTAATTTCAACATGACAGGCGTGCTTGTCGAGCAAGACTGTTTATAAAGATAAGATAAGATAACTCTTTATTCAGCTGACAGACAAATACAGCACATAATAATAAGGTAGGTAGGTAAATTGCAAGACTTATAGGTACACTCTTACCTACCTGCTGACCTGTTCTCGCCATGCAGGTAGTTTTACCCGCCAAGCGCAACTGTCAGGCAGATCTGTTACTCTACTAGCTGGAGTTATATTATCGCGATTTAACAACATTTCATGATAAATCTTCTAAAAAACGGTGTTTCTCTCACCTTACTCTTTCTTAATTACGTGGGTAGATAACGTCATAAGAAATCGAACTGTGCTTCTAAAATATGATTTACCACTTTTTTAATCTAAACTGAGATTAACGTTGGTTTCACTTCATAAAATTACTTATTTCAAGCCAGAAATATTTTATGTCATCGAGTGTCTGTCTCCACTTAATAAGCGGAACTCGGTCGAGGTCTTCATTTAGTTTGAGCCTCTGTTTCAATTAAAAGCATTCACCTGTGATAATTTTACAATTTTTATAGTATTGTGCTAATTTATTATTCATTTGAAGTTCATTTTAAACGTAATCAGGGAAAAAGTAATCAGGAAAGAAAACATGTTTTGGCCAACCTCAGAGAGCATATGTTTTTTTATATAATCCAACTAACATATTCTAGGTATCTGCACCTGTTAAAATAGTATAACATTATTTTAGTGTATACATCTCACACAAGATCAACTGATCCTAAATTAAACAGATCCTGTATATACTATGAGCACCAGAAACATACATATTACATACTAATAAAAAAGAACCAGACACCGAACAAGCATCCATGTTCAGCACACAAATGTTTGTCCAGGGCGGGAAGAAAACCCGCGACCTGCAGGTTAGAGCTAATTACTACCAACTAGGCTATAAGACCAGTCGATCCAACTGAATTATCCAACATGTTCACGTTTTCATAGTTATTCATATCAATACCAATGTATTTTCAAAAGGCGACAGTTCTATAAATGGCTCTACTTAAGAGTGCTTAATGACGTGTTACGTTAGATTTGTTACATATAGCACGTGTACAATAAATGTGTACAAGTATCGGTAAGTACACGTGATACAAGGCGCCCGCTCCCGAACACGGCCGCGGCTGAGACGTAAATCGTAGGCTGGTTCACGCGCCGTTTAATTGCACGTCAGAAGCCAATCCCAAAGCGGAAATTCGATTCTCTCAATTTCCCATTAGCTAATCAAATTCTATCTTTTGCAATAACAAAATACATTTTCCAATATTTCGAGGAAAAATGTCCATTTCCGTTAATTTTGATCAAAATGGGAAATCTCAGGACAATGGTTGGCAAACATCTATATAGAAGCTTTTGTATTATCATCTATTGTCATAATCATTTTGTGTAAGATACAACATTATTATAATCTTAATTACAACTTACCGTCAAGCAAAAACAACAGTCTAAAAATGAGATGACAAATCCTTTTCATCTTGAACATTTTGTAACACTTATTAATTTACTAAACGGACATAAACTACACGAGGTATTCGGGATCACAATAATTCACTTTGGCAGTAAGTTACTAAAACATTTATTCATGAGTTATTTATTGCATGTATTAAAGTACGCTATATATTTACGCGGCGCGTTCTGAGGCGGGCAACGTAGCGTGCGCTCAGCGCGCGGTCACGGACTCTACTGCCGGGGCTGCTACGGCGTAGTGGGGCTACGCGCTAGGGGCTACGTACTACGGGCTACGAGCTACAGCTAGAGAGTCTACGAGATTGCTTATTACGGCGCGCGTTCGGTACATTATTTCGTTTAATAAAGTCTCATGTATGCAGATGCGTTGTGTAACGGGTTCTAGCGTCGACTCTGACGGCTTACGACAACTCCTTTAAACATGGATTAAATATAACTGTAAAAGAAAATTATCGTTCGAAATAAATATCGTTCATGTTCATTAGAATAAACAATATAGTACATACATACATACGTTTAATGGTATAAAAGTATTATGGTAAGTCAAGGTTTGGCCTACTAGTGACTAGTGACTAGTTACTATTCTATCTTCATTATTTGGCGAACCCAAAGCGAATAATTGGAATCATCCCTCTTTTTTGATATTGTTAAACATATCAATCCACAACGTGTTTAGTCTTGTAAAAAAACGAAAATAGTTCGACCGATTAGAAATATTTTGGTTGTGGTCGGACAAGCTTTGTATGAAATTGGAAAAAACAGGAAAAACTAAAAGTGCTTTTTCCATAGGATTTTTCACAGGGATTTTCGCATGGACTCTTGAATTTAGACAATACATCACCTGTCAGTCTAATTTGTAAATAGACAAATCATTCTTTCATCTTTAGCTGTTTTAGTCAAATCCTGTCGGCTTACCAGTCAAAGGTTTGCCAGATACTTTGAACAGCCTTTAACCTCTATCAGACTAACGTTCCCCTTTTTAAACTTAATTTTTATCTCAGAAAATAAAATAAATAGAAGCCTCGCCTCAAGCGAGAGCAAACAAAAATATTTCCTCAACACAAACAATCGAAAGAAAGTAGAATCGATCGTGAACGGAAGCCGGCCGAAGCCGGGGGCTTAGCCACTGCTCATAGTTCTCACTAACGGCGATACCTCCGGCTAAAGGGATCGCCGGAATGTATGTTTGTTTGTTTTGGGGTGGGAGAAAAAGGGGAGTCCAAGTTAGTAGTATCGACCTGATGTAACATTTTTTTAATCTGCGGTAACTTTCAGTTGAGGTTTTTAGATTTTTTATATGCTAAATGTAATAAACCAGGCGGGATTGCACCTCAGGCTTATGACTGCGCCAATAAAAGTCCAAATTTTTTAAAAACTTCGGCTTAAAATATCATAATGAAATGAAATAACCCAGCCTGTATCCCACTGCTGGGACTCGAGGCCCACTCTCAAGGAGGGTTGATGTGTTGATGTGGATCTAACTCGTTAGAACAATGCGAAGTGGCTGCAGTCTTTACACTTATCCAGAGCTGGCTGATCCTTCGGGTTTTCTTCAATCGAGGCTCTGATGATAGGACAATCGGGCAAGCATTAACATACGGTTAAAATTTTCATGGTGAAGCACTATTGGATAAATCATCATCGTTGGTCATTGAACTCGAAATTGAAGGTTGTCCTCGAGATCGTGGGTTCTAACCCCAGCTGTCAGAGCACGCTCCACTCACCAGCACCTACTGTAATAAATTCTAGTGATTTAACAAAACCTGAAGGTCATTTCAACTGTCCAGACAGTCATACGTACCTTTGAACCGATATAATCGACTGAGGGGGAAATGAGCTTTGCACTTGAGGTGTTACGGTGGAAAATACATTGTTCCCTGGTTGTAATGTCTTCGCCAACAAACTTAACTCCTTAAAACAGTGAAGTAGGTCTGTGGGCTGACTTCCCCTGAGGGTGTTGTTGACAAAACACAATCACTTAATAAGCACATGATGAAATTCATAATCATTTGTGAGTTTTTGTTTGAACTTACATTCACGAAGTTTAAATCATATTGCATTGTTAGAGGTCAGGGTAGACTTATCAATAAATACCATAGATTGAAATCACTCTTGATTTATTTAGTATACGAACAACAACGAACACAACGAACAAACCATCCACAATTCACAATGATATTGTATATATATATATATATATATATATATATATGTTTTAGGTAGATAATGTATATGTTGAATGTATATATTGTATATTCTGTATAAGTGATCCGATAAAACAATTTGTCCGCATTTGTTTGCGATACATCAGCGGCGGATTCCGCGCGCGGGTTCCGTATAAACAACGCTTTTTACATCGAATACGTGACCCCACATAACTGAATTCATTCTCGCTCGCGCACCACTTTACCTTCGAACCATATTTTATCAATACTTTTGCTTTACATTACTGGATTTTTATGTAGTTTTTGGGTGACATTACATTGAAAACAGCCATGTATAGCGTCAGTGAAATATAAGTGTCTTGTATGAAGAATAGCTCATTATGATAAAAGGCTGATAGGGGGTAATCAAATGTGTAAATAAATACGTTTATATTATATACGAGTATTGCAATTCGTCTGCTCTTAAGATAGCTGACGAAGTTTTGGTATACTAAGGAATGGAAGCTAGTTACGAATTACGTATGAGATCTAGATAGTAGTCGATTTTATAACTTAATTATAAATTCAGCCCCTCGATAAAAATATAGTACCATTATTAGCTATAGGGATATAGGTTTAGTAAAGCACGATACCAAACTATCAACATATTATCAGGTGAAATACAGCTGAATTGACAAAACAATTTGAATTAATAGAACATACTATAATATTTGAAGAAGGATATAAGCAAATTTTTAATACAAATGAAAAATATGTATTTAAAATGTAAGTGAGTGAAACCACGTGGGCATATGACTAGTATATTTACCTACGTTGACCACCAGGTCAAATTTAATTTACGACTTACAAACAGTGTCTTTATATTAGAGTAAGCCTTTGTCATTTTAAATAACTTCATTTATTTCCTGAGAGTCTTTAATTTGAAGTAACGCTAATGTAAGTACTTCAGTGTCAGGGTGGAATTCCGATCCTGGCGGCGGCAGATTAAGACGCGCTGAAACTCCTGACAGGGTTCATTTGCGAGAGGAACCGCAAGATATTACTAGTCTTACAACGCTTATGATCACATGTCTCCGACATAATGGCTCTTTACCTTGGCTGTCGCGTAACCAGCTCAGCCAGACACCTGCTCCCGAACACAGCGTCTCAGAACACAGCTCTGCCAATGCTGGTCCTTCTTAGAGTATTATCGGTACATATATTTTACTCATTTCCAAGAAATTGTTTTTAAGCCGCAATGTTTATCCCTTAAATTGTGTTTGGATTCAACATTCATTTTGGAGGGAAAATTAAAATTTGTTTACCTCCCGGTTCGAGAGTGCGGTAATGGGGTTATGTAGTTTGTGTGAGAATGTCTGTTTTGTTTGAACAACTTGTGTAATATGGCTCATTATTGCGTGACAGGTTATGATTGGTTACCCATGCAAACTTTCATTACATAAATCACCCTCTTATAGTTTCATTTTCGCTACAAAATGCAGCAAGTCCTTCTCCAAGGTCCCACCCATGGTTCAGCGCTTTAGGTGTTTATTTATTTTCGTTATAGTCTCTGTGAAAAATCTCAAGTCTGTATGTAAAAAAAAAACTTGCCCCATGGTCAAACATCCAAGAACAAATGAATGAAATTGAAATTTCGAATTCTAATCTGATTTAAATATTATTTTTTATTAGACATTCCAATTTTAAAGAGTATCGCATTGCACCAAGCTTTTAAGGCTCCCTCACACAGGTGTGTCATTATCGGCGATAATATCGCATGCGTTATTGCGATAATGCGTCCCAATTCCTTGCACATAATTGCGTTATCGTAGCAGTATGTTACTTTTTACATACAAATAGTTTCTCATACAAACTTTACCACCCTATTGCAACCCCCTCGAGGACTATTTCAAATTTTCAATGACACTAATGTTCATTGATTGTATGGAATAATTAATGTCCCAGGTTTCAAGTTTCTAAGTTCAAGGAATACGTTTTTTAATACAAACATTTTTACCCCTTTTCACCCTCTTAGGGGTTGAATTTCCAAAAACTCTTTAAAGACTACCTGTACCAAACTTCAAACCTCTAGGCCCTGTAGTTTCTGAGATTTCGTCATGAGTGTGTCAGTGAGTGAGTGAGTGAGGATAGTTCTCTTTTATATATATAGAGATAACAGTATTTATTTAAAAAGGAACAAAAAACCCGACTGAATAGACAGGAACTTTTAAGTACTTAGTCAGTTTAGTACTTTTTAGTGCATCGTAAATTAAAAATGGTTTCTTACAGCCGCCGTATTGGAGTTTTTGAAATTTCATGTAGCCTATGTCATTTTTGTAATCTAGACGAATCCAACGACACCTCATTAGTCAAAATCCGTCCAGCCGTTTGGGCTACAGCGACCGACAAATAATATTACAAACATACATGCACCCTAAAAAAATAACCTGACTGAAGAGGACTTCAGTCGGGTAAAAACACGTTTTACTGCCCTAAAAAGCGAAAAATAAACTTAATTAGGTATTTAATTCAACGAAGAAAATAGGTAGAAAGTCGGTTAAAAATGAGTAGGTACGATGCAACAAATGAAAGAGTTTGTTTTTTAACTTTGTTCACAAGAGATGATAAGCATGGGGAAGACATTGAAAGGAGAGTGAATGCTGGCAATCGAGTGAATGGGGCGTTGCACAATTTTATGAGCAGCCGGAAGGCACGTCTGGCTGTATATAGAAATGTGTTGGTGCCAACACACAAGAGTAGAATAAAATGCTGTAGAAATGAGAGAGAATTACTTTAATTAGTGTAAGTGGTTGTATAATGACCGTACTAATTAATTATATCAGTCCACTGCTGGACTTAGGCCTCCCCTAATAAGAAGAGGGATGTGCCCACAATCTCCACGCTATGGAGATCAGATCCCAGGGCACAGCTTTTAACACCGCCGCCGCTGCTACCCATCGGCAGCCAGGGGATGTAAATGTGCCGGTGTTGCTATGCCGCAATCAGCCAGCAGCCAGAGCCCTGTTTGTTAATTATCAGGGTGTATCACTGGCCGCGTAGGTTGGCTTGGGTTCCGAATATGCGCATCATAAGAAAGGTAATTGCGTGTAAGCTATGTATGTATGTGTCGTATCTAAGCCACTCGGAGGCTCAGCGTCAGCTGATGACTACGGAAGCTGACTGTTTATCTAACACTCAATTTTACAATAACGCTTAATTTTGCATCACCTTAGATGAGTGAACATTGAGAAAAGTTTTCAGAAGCTTACCTCTATAAATAATCCATCGATATAACATCCCTTGGTTAGTGGTCACTGTGCCGCCGTGTTACTGTGACAGTGACGTGCACACTGCTGCAGTGAGCACGTCAGACGGTCCGTGCGAGTGACACGGCACTAGTCTTGCTGACGAAAAATTTAATTCCTGTATTTGACTGCGAGGGCATGCGAGTAGCTAAATGGTTTCTTATGTTCTCTTTTCGGTAACTAAATATTTATGTCCTTTTAATTTGTATATATATCCAACTTTGGTGACGCTTGATTATAGATGAATAATTCGTTTCTTGATTGAGTGCTATTCTCAAGAATATGCTACGCTTGAACGTAGCATATTTTAGTATTAGTAATGATCATACTCCGTAATCATTACCAGTAAGAAAAAGTGTAGAACGTAAAATAGCTTCAAATAAATATACATGTTTTAACATTTAACATTACCTTTTATACTTTATTGTTGTTATATCTACATATATATGTTTTGATTTTATGTGAAATGTTTATGCTGTCAAATAAATTACTATTACTATTAAAATATCTATCTAACCAAAGCCTTCACATTTCCCCGCGGGGTTTTGACTTCCTGGCGATGTTCAGTCAACGCTTCCAGCAATCGTAACCAATCAACATAATTAGTTCAGTCACCCCGTCACAGTGTCTGCAATTCAGAGGCGACACACCGGGAGTGCCAGCTCGCACAGTGTACTGATTAGCATGCAGAGGCGACGCTTGGTGTGTCAGCCGCGTCGCGACTCGCATTATAATGTACATCTTTGACATTAGCCTAATTAATACAACATACGAGCAATTTGAACCTTCTTGAGTGGAAATAGAAATCAAATTGTGGTTTGTAGATTGATTTTGCTGTAGGTGTTCGGAGTTAGTTATACAGGGCGCATTTTAAATTAAATGTTACTGTTGAATACTTGCTGTTGGTATTGTGGGATTATGTAATTTATAAGTTAGGTCGCAGCACTAGTACCTAATGTACCTACTGTCAGTACAGTAGGTAATATCAGTCTATTTCAGCGTAGAACATAACTAGAGGTGAAAGGGAAAAAGTATGTGATCCATTATTATTCTGCTTTAAATTCCAGTTAACTAACTTTGCCACACTTTTAGGTTTATAAGAAATCATAAATAATGAATCACACAAAGCCTATTCTAAGACTAGCCAGACTGTCCTTACAAATATTATTATCTAAGTAATTGTTTCCCCTTTCATTTATTTTTGTGCTATCATCCTCTTACCATCTAACCAAGCTGATAAAAAACACTCCACAATTTCGGTAAAGAGATAAAAATAATAAATAAATGTATTTAGCCTTTCATTTTAATTGAAGTCGGACTCCGCGAATTAATTAAGCTTATGATAATGAAAACGAACTCATTTTGTTTTTGCGGGACTTACGCGCAGCGGCCACAGCGCGGCGAGCGCGGCTGGTGCTCTCCATGCGACCTATCACACACAGCTCCACGGTCAATTTTAAAACGATAATATTTTGTTAAAATTAACAAGCAGCTATATCATTTTATCAAAATTGCCAAATCGATGTATTTCGTCGCTGATTTTGGCAATCTTTCGAAGGTGTTATGTTGTTAATTTTTGTTAAATGTTTGTAAGCAACCCTCATTCTAATCATATATTTACTTTTCCTTTGCCGTTTTTACAGTTGCTTTAAGTTGTTTTGTTTTCCCGTTTATCCTACTTTCCCGCTTGTCTCAATGCACGAAATGAAATGGATGGTTAAATATAAAAATGGTTTCAAAAACTGTAAGTTTAAATTACCACTTCTTTATTTAAATAAATAAATATAGAATGAAGTAGCTTTTCTGGAGAGCCCGGCAAAGACCGGTTGTACATGAAATATTCAAGGTTATTTAGCAGTGGGCTGAAAGTGGCTTACCTTTGCGCGTGAAGCCTCCGAATGTTTTTGTGAACGTGCGTGTTCCGCCCGCCTCCGCCCCCGCCCCCGCCCCCGCTTGCCCCCGGCGGCTGCTCTATGAATTATCTAGTCATTGCTCTAGAGGTCGTTTATTTTATACCGACCAGATCTCCTGCATTAGTTATATGTCTCTGTTTATGGCAGTCTCCAATCATAAGTCTAAGCTTGGGTTACATCACGCTTACTTACGCACTTCGAAGTATCTCCCAGGGCCAATTGTGATTGAATATATCGATGACTGACGATTTATCTTGTAACCTTACAGTAAAAAAAACTTCTTTAAATGACTTGGGGTAAAAGATAATAAAAAAGATAACGTAATGATGTTGATAAATTGTTTGAATAAAGAAACCATGTTGGTTTTAAATTAATTTAAAAATTATAACAAATACATTTTGAAGATTTTTTTTAATAGTTTACCAGAACCTCTATATTCTCACTACTTACATATAATTTCAGATTTTAAGATCTTTTGACTGTTATCCAAATATATCTACAGTTTATTGTTTGATTGGTACCATTTTAGGAAAGAAGTACGAGTAGATACTATACTTTTAAGTACGTATACGTTTCTCGTGCAGTAGGTACGAGTAGGGTAGGTCGCGTGTTGTCACGGTGCGGTTGGCACGCGCCGCCGCCGCCCTGTCGCACACGTCAGGGGGACAATTCTCAAGCCAGAGACATTGACTTCTACTAGACTTATGTAGCGTGATCCGCCATTTTGTCTCTGGAAGCAGAAAAACGTTATTCTCGTGAAATCACCAACAGACAAAAGTCGACTCAAATTAAGAGACATGCAACGAGTGGTCCTGAGCACACGACATGGCTTGTCGTAGGATTTGTCGATGCCGCCATATTTACGTTCATAAACATCGATGTTTCCGACATAGATATTTCATTTCGATCTAACATTAATTTTTTTAAATTGACTGTTAATGAATAGGTGGCGAAATAACCACAGAGCTAACAATGAGAAGATATACAGCAAACCAATTTGAAATGTATCTACGTTTTATTGTTGTTGGTATGTACCACAAAAACTGACATAAACAAGAAGATGACCTATATTATTAATAAATAGCATCATATCATAGCAATAGGCATGAGCTTGAGCGTGTGTTTGTGTTTTTTTTTTTCACTGGTACTTTGATTTTAATCTGGGCCCTTCTAAATATATATCTATCAATTTTTGTACTCCTTCAAAATCAAGTCCGTTCGAATATTCATTCGGAAAAAGTATAACAATCGATAAATAATTATAATTCATGATAAATTTTTACTACATTTTTTTTTTGGTAACAGACAGAACAATATATCATATAAACTAAATTAAATTAAAATAATTCATAATCCAATAAAGTTTCCACTAATACAAATCTAACATACACGTCAAAATAAATTGGTGGACAGACAAAAAAATATATATATAACAAATAAACAATTAAAAGAATTACTATTTGGACTCTATGAAATCTATCTAAACAATAAACATTACGAAAAAAAAGACAAATAATAAAATGTTTGAAAAACTAAATAAAATATCCAAAACTTAATCAAAGGGCAGAGATTGCAGGTCATTCTGAACTGCGAGTTTGAATTTTGGAAGCGAAATATCAAAAATATCAATGTTAGAAAAAATACGGTTATTAGTTGTCATGGCACGATTCACATAGGAATTTGAAGCATATTTTGTCCTGGTTGTAGATGGTTGAAATAGATGCTTTTTTCTAGAGCTGGTTCAATTTATAAACGATAAAGTTTTTACCGACCACCGGCAAACCCCGCTTTGATTGATACTTGCTTGACAGCGCGTAAACAAACAAACCAAGCATTTACGTTTTGTTTCAAGCTTATAAACTTGTCTTAGTGCCAACCTAATTTTTTTTTTCTATCAATAGGCCTCAATAGTTTCATTTTAAAACATACTATGGTTAATATAAATTAAATGTATTTTTAATTACTATTTTTGTATGGTTTTAAGCCTAAAAAGTTAGAAATCTGCCAATTTTACCCCAACTACTGTAAATTTACCCACGTAAAACGAAACGTATTTTAGCCATGTCACGGAAATTTCGCAGCGACTTCAGTCGAAGTGTAAGTGCAGTGGCCGTAAGAATAGCGATTCATAAAAATATTTTTTTTTATATTTAAATGAATCGTGACTTTAAAGTAGACAAAACCCTCGACCCAAGTTGGGAGACTCTTAGTCGATACGACTCTGTGTCGAGTAAACCCGTGAATTGCCCTCCAGATGGGAGACTTCGTACAGAACAGTGGTTACTAGTGACACCAAGATAACGTACGAAAGTTTATTTATAATTTACATAGATTTGTATTTTTCCTATAGTTTGTTTTTTGAATTTGAATATTATGTCAGTTTAATCTAGTTAGTCGGTTGAGATATGTATGTGGTAAAAATATGATAAACACTCACATGGGTCCCGCAGTGAGGGCTTATAACTGAAGAAGAAATTCTTTTAAGAAAAAAACATTAGAGTTAAGGTACAAAACTACAATAAAATCAACTGGATTTCTAAAGGCATCAGAATATCTAGTAAAATGAAAAGATTTTTAAATTCAATGACTAGAACAACTTGTGACACATGAATAATTACATACAGAAACCAATATATTAAACTATACAAGAAAGTTATAGCGGATCTAAAAAGAAATGCAGTTAAGAGAGAAATTGATGGTGCTAAAAATAGAACAAAACAAATTTGGAGTGTTGTAAATAGGCACAGGAAAAATAATAATTCTAAGAGCAATGACAACTAAAAGCTTAAATTTATTGATAGAATAATTGAAAATGATCAAGAAATAGTTAACATTTTTGCTAAACAATTTTTATTTTGGTACTGCTGACATAGAGAATAATAACGGAAAATCTTTACAACTCATGGTGAATCACTCGGAAAGGGTTAACACCGACATGCATTTTAGACTAACAAACAGAAGCGAGATTAAATTTAAAGTTAAACACATGGACTCGAAGCCTTCTTATGGGTACGATGAGATACCTATAACAATAATTAAAGATAACATAGACCTTTTAGCTGAGCCCACTATCAAACTTCTTTAATGATTGTATAAATCAAAATGTCTTTCCTGAACGGCTTAAGATTGCCAGAGTTCTGCCTATTCATAAAAAAGGTAAGAAAATCGATCCGAAGAATTTCAGACCAGTTTCCCTTCTGCCAATAGTCTCTAAAATTTATGAGAGACTAATTAAGGATATAATTATTGCACACCTTAATCTGAACAAAGTTTTAAATGAAAGGCAATTAGGTTATCGACGAAGTTTGGGGACTGTGGATGCAGTGGATTACTAAAAAGTGGATGTATTAAAAAATGATGTGCTGAGTAATCAAAATGACAAAAAAAATGGAAACAGGCTTGTTCCTTGATATGTCTTCTGCGTTTGATATGGTTGACCACAAAATTTAGCTTGATAAGCTCGAACATTACGGGATTCGGGGTAATAGTTCGAGCCTAATTAGATCATACTTATCCAATAGAAAACAGTTCGTGGAAATAAAAAAAACATTTTTGATAGACAACTTGTCATCTCCAAATCACAAGCTATCAATGTAAAACGAGGGGTCCCTCAAGGCTCAATTTTAGGTCCAATTATTTTTGTCGTTTTCTTAAACGATCTGATAAGTTATATTATGAATACCATCCCAGAAATAAAGCTAGTAGTCTATGCTGATGATAAAAATTAAGATTAATAATGCTTTTGTTAATTTTAACAAATGGTTCGAAGCAAATAATTTGAAAATGAATACAATAAAAACTAATGCTATCTTGTTTAAAACGACTACTCATAAGTACGAATCTATTGACATAATAAGTAATAAAGAGAATGTTGAATTTGCGACTAATGTTAAGTTTCTTGGTATTCACATTGACCAATCCTTGAACTGGAAAGCTGAACTGAAAGCTATTGAAAATTCAATAAGCTCTGCTTGTTACGCTCTGAGGAGTCTAAGAGACGAAATTAATATTGAGCAACTAAAATCAGTTTACTATGCACTTATTGAATCTAAGCTGAGATACAGCATCAAATTCTGGGGGAATAGTTATGACTATAACTTTAATAGGGTCTTTGTTATGCAGAAGAGAGCAATTCGTACAATAGCTCGTATTCCTCCGTGGGAATCTTGTAAGGATCATTTTAAAACTTTGAACATTTTGACTTTGCCCAGCCTTTACATTTTAGTGACCATAATGGATGTTGTCAAGAATCATTATAAATATGAAACAAATGAGCAAAGTATTTTGAGAAAAGATACACGAAGAATGAATAAAGAGGCTCCTCTACAGCCAAGGTTAAATGTTGTGAAGCATAGCTCTAGGTACCAAGCAATTAAATTATTCAACTCTCTTCCAATCGAACTTAAGAGCATTGATAGTCCAACCATCTTTAAATCTAAATTAAAAAAACTTTTATTAGAAAAGTGCATATACTCCTTGGATGACTTTTGATTAGGTATTGTGAAAATGTATTTTCATTTTAAGTTGGACATGGTTTCAATGAATGATTTTGACTTAGGTATAAGTATAGGTATTATAAATGTGGCGATTTTGATGATATCGGTGTTATTTATTAAATTGGACTATTTTTTTTATGTATTGGTAATAATTTGTTAATTAAGTCTTAAAAGTTGCTTGTTTGTTTAGTGTTAAATTAATAATTGATAATTTTAATCTTCTTTTTATTGTATGTTTATAAATAACTATGTAAATCAAATACGATTTGTAATGAAATTGTTATGAATAAATAAATGAAATGAAATGAAAAGAAGAAAGAGGTAATCAGGTTGTTAGGTATATTTTAGAGAAATAGCCAGAGTTTGAATAAGTGTCCTATCTGTCTAGTGAATAGTTAAAGTGCTCTATGTGTACGTGTGTGTGTGTGTGTAACGTCCCGCGGCGAGCTGGCTCTGAGGCCAGATATTTTTTTAACGCTACAGTACAGTCGACAACACTACTAACCTAGAATTAGTAATAATAATAGGCAGTTTTTATGCAATCGTAAAAGTAGGTAAATAAATTATATTGTAAGATTGGGTTTCGAGTACTATTAAATATTAGTAGAAAATGCATCAGTATTATCAATCTAAATGAGAGGTTTGAGAGTAGTGTCGTGACCATTTGAAAATAATGAAATGTAGCAATTAGGTAGGTATCTAAAGTAAGTATGTATGTGGAACTTCGATAGTTCTTAGTTGGTGATTCAGATTTCGTGGGTTTCATGAGGCGAGTGTACCGGCGTACACTCCGCGCTAATATTTTATGAAACGATTATGGCCTCGTGTGTACTAGAAATATTTGCGAGCGGAATAAACTCTCGACTCCACTTTTATGGGCGAAAATACTTGAAATAGTGGTTTTAAGTAAGAGACAATGTGGGTTTTTGCTGGATTTTGGTCGCACAATGCAGTTTTAAAGTATTCTATGAATAAAAAATAATAATAGGATACTCCATTTTGTTTTCCTAGAATGAACATTTTGAAACGTACAAAATTCAATATCGTTTTAAATTGAAAATTCTGTAAATAATCACATATTTTCTTGAAAAAATTGCGTCAATAATTTATCATCGGTCTCGTGTATGTACGGTGTATGTCCGACTCTGCGTAGAGGACAAGGGGAGCGTAGGGGAAGAGGCAGAGGGCAGGGGGGGGACAGGTACCGTTCTCTTTGACTCAGCGATCTCTCCTCCATATTCATTATCCTCATACATACGCTCCTGAAAGTTGCCGCGGCACAGGCTCTACTCAAACATTCGCTTTCCAGCACATTCAAGCGCACCTTCTAAAGTAGGCTATGTTAATGAATTACGGACATATCTGATCTTCAAATGAGTTCAAAGAGTCAGAATATCACTTATAAATAAATAAATAATGCTAGACACTCTCACACAGCATCATGTAGTACCAAAATAAGCAGAACTTGTTATGGGAACCACATGACTTATATACTTACACTAGCTGACCTGCCCGCAACTTGGTTTGCGTGTATACTTTTGTATAGTCCGTTTTCATGTAAAATGTTTCCTGAATATGGTTACAACGTAACCCTAAATATGTCTGGAATAAAAACTACCAACGTACAATACCTACATTACCAGGTTAGGTCCGGGCCCGTCCCCGTTCCCGTTCTAGGTTTCGCTTCCGCTACCTTTTCTGAGCCCGTTCTCACTCCTTTTTCCGTTAGCGACCCGTTGCCAAGTCACAGACAGTTAAAAAGTATAGGTATCATGAGTTTTTGTATCCCTTACTTGATAAATTATTGGTTCCCCGTGCAAACTTTGATCCCCTATCTGTCCATCCCATCTAACTCTAGGAACACTTTAACACTCTCGTTCTAAGGCGTGAGCTACTGCTCGATCCGCTTCTGCGAGGTCCACAGCCAACGCACTAGTGTCTGGTGTATAATACTTTGAATACTGAAAACACACTTGCTCTAGGGCGCAAATTGCTACTCGAACCGCTGCTGCGAAGCTCGCAGTCAACGCGCTAGTGTATAATGTATAAAATTGAGTGAAAATATTTGGACTTGCTTCTGACTACCACCAATGAACTTGGTATGGTTGGTTACGTTCTTACGTAGATCTTAGGTACTGATAACTATGAGCAGGTATGTGTGCCAAACACAATGTTCGATTGGACTTGCTTCTGACTACCCCCGACTAACTTAGTATGCCTAAACAAAAAGGAAAACTACTTCCCTCAAGCGGTAAAACTAATATTCGCATTGATAGCGCTATCTATTTTATCCAATCTGATCTGAACTGATGATGATGTCCTCCTTGACGTATCCGTCAACGGCGAACCTTGTTAGTTGCGGACGTGAGAGCGAAAATGGCTTGCAAAGCCGAATTTTGTCTTGAAGGTCCTATTACAGGGTGCAAAATGTAACTGATCTAAGGAAATGTAGGTGTATGCGTAGGAAGGCTTAAGACGGTTCTTTTTTAGAAGGCGTTTGGAATCGAGATCTTGCAGTCGATTTTGTTCAAAATTTGTCACAGCCTTGTTAACAGAGTTGCGCCATTCTCGTCTCTGCTGCGCCAGCTCTTCCCATCCATCTACAGGTAGATCGCAAGCAGTAAGATGGCGTTTATGTACATCCCTATAGCGAAGGAACTGACCCTCAGGTCTGCGCTTACCCTCCTTAAGCTGTGAATAGAGCACAGATTTAGGCAGCCTGGAGACGCTCATTCGTATAAGATGACCACACCATCTCAGTTGTCTTTAATAAGCATTGATTCTATGCCGGTTAGCTGGATACGTTTTAAAATCGATCTGAATCGTCGATCTGAACTACGATGTCAACGAAACCTTCTTTCATTCTTACCTTGAGCATAGCTAGGCCACGCTAGGCCTGAACCCAGCAGTAGGTTAAGTCGGGCTGCGGATGATAATAGGTCAAAAATGTAGAATTTTTTTTACATCATACCAAAACTATGAGTAGGTATTATACATTTTTATATTCTTAACTTGAGAAGTGATTGGTTCACCATACAAAACTCCCCTTCCCATAACCCTTCCTATCATCTATCTCTATACCAACATTTATTAAAATCGGTTCAGCGGCATGAAAACGTAATAAACAGACATAAAAACAGATTAACTTTCGCATTTATAACATTAGATAGGATAGCGAAGTCTATGATGTACTTACGTTTTATTCTAAAAATATGACGGCTTCCGCGCAACAAATAAAGGCAAACAAAGTTTCGGGCGGGTCAGCTGGCATTGATACCGCGATCCAATAACCTCTTCACCCGCATAAGGCTAACCTGGGCCGTTGATTGAATACAAAAGTTAGTTGACCACGTTTTCAACTTACTGAACTACGATGTCAACGAAACTAAGAAATGGAAGGTCATGTTCTAATGGTTATTTAATTTTTGTATTTTGGACCTATTTCAAAAACTATACATTCTAGAATCAAAATAAAAACCATTTTGGAATGTACAAACAAAACACATTCATATGACAGCTCACTCAATATATTTGCATAAGTTAATTTTTTTTGCCCATTTTGGGACTCCATGATGACCTTGATGACCCTCTGTCAGATGTAACTCATATATTTCCCAGCAAAAATGTCATGTTGTACAACTTATCGACCCACCAAATTGTATGATTGAGATTGGATTGGAGATTTGATCAACGGTTCCAAACCAACATATACCTATACTTTTTGGCGTGTTTCAAAAACTATACATTCTAGAAATAAAATAAAAACCATTTTTGAATGTACAAACAAAACCCTTTCTCATTATACCCCACTCAATATATTTGTATGTGTTTAATGGTTTTTGGCCCCTTTTGGAACCCTATACCTTAATGGCCCCCTGCCAGATTTAACTCAAATGCTTCCTAGAAAAAAATTCAAATACAACTTATCGACCCAACAAATTTCATACAGATTGGATCACCGGTTCGAGAGTTATGCTCGGACAAACATACCTCTTTATATAGTTACCTCTGTATATAGATTACTTTTCTTTACACTAAATTATAATTGGTAGTGAATTGCAGAACGATCGGTCGAATGGTGAAGAGTAAAAACAACCTGTTTTAGTCACCTTAAAACAAGCAACGTTAATAAGCAATCCGTGCGTTTTATTTCCTTTTACAAGTGCACTTGATGCTCGTCCAAAAGGTCGTTGAATTCGTTACAAATGCGAATTTGTACAAAATCGCGCGTCGCGATGCATTCCGATTCTGTCACGAGTCGTATGAAATCTCGCAGCGTGAAAAATGTTCCTTCTTTTAAAAAGAATCTTTTTAAAGGAAACGCGTCTTGAATTATCGCATTAAATTCAAATTGTGGAAAATATTTTTAGATCTCGCGATCGTAAATCACGCCACGCCGGCAGTACACGCGCTGCAGCTCCAACTAATGCACAGAGACAATTCAATTTTACTAAGTTTTTGTAGATTTATGAAAACGTGCACGTAAACTTTTATACCCTCATAAACTCAAACTAAAACTCAAAATTCATTTATTCAGTAGGTACTGTCTAATACACTTTGAAACGTATTTTTTTTCTAACTACCTCCAATTCGTAACGCGACTAAACAGAGAAGAATTGGCAAGAAACTCTGCTAGGCTTATATTTTTTTAACGTCATTGTTCTTAATAACTATTACATTGTTTTTGATGGAGTTGGAGGCAGTTTCATCCCAAGCTTTTTTGTCATCTTAATAATCAGATATTTTATAATAAGCTTTATTGCAGAGATTACGTTTACCATCATTCAATTTATTTACAGATAGATTAATCACGTCATTTGAGATTTTGTTAAAAAATCGTACACACATCCCTTTAAAAGATTGACTAACTTTATGGAGCCTTACAGTAGGAACAGCTAGTTTATCTTTATTTTTTGTGTTAGCATTATGATAGTCCCTATTTTTCTTGAAAAAGTTAATATGTTTTCGGACAATATATATATATATATATATATATATATATATATATATATATATATATCGGCAAGGGCCACATCTATTTTTTTCAGCTTTTCCATTAATTTGCAATTATCTCGCGAAAAGTTAATAGATACTTACTGCAAAATACCAATCTGCACACCTGAGATATAATTGAAGTATAAGTTTGTTGCAAAATTCTGCCTGCCGCAAATGCAGGAGTTGTTAGTGCAACTAACCCCCAAAAGTGAAACCCAAGTATTTATCCATCGGCAAAATGACGCCTACCTCTATAGTTTGCTGGAAATGTAACAAAGGCATAAAAAAACAAAGGAGTTTAATTAATTGACTCAGGCGTGACTTTGCGGAAATCCATTACAAGATATTCTACAAGACAAAATATTTAGTACAAATTCCGCTAACTTTCTCTGACAAGTTCCACAAAATGCATACGCATGCACCGCCCTCCCGCCCGCAGATTCACTTGCAAATCAGAGAAAGAACAAGCAAACATGCAATCATTAATAAATGCAACCGTCTACTTACTCTTCCACCAAATAAAAACAACACGTTAACCTGTAATTAGCTTGGAGAAACGACACATACATAAATACACAAAAAACTCAACAGAAATTCATAGATAACATAGAAATATTTTACCAAAAAACAAGAGGGTTGAGAACAAAAATTATTTCATTTCATAACAATATTTTAAAAAATAATTATGACATAATTGTCCTTACAGAGACATGGTTAAATTCAAATATTTTAACAAGTGAGTTATTTGATTCCCGCTACTCTGTCTACAGAAAAGATAGGATAACCAAACAGGATGGTGGAGGAGTTATTATTGCGGTTTCAAATAAAATCCATTCAAGCCGTATACTTACCTGGGAAACTGATTTAGAAGACATCTGGGTCACATTAGAAATAACTCAAAAAAATGTGACAAAAAAACTTGCATTATGCGCTGTATATCTTCCTCCCCCAGCCAAGTTGGATCCTTTGAACAAAATTCTCGAAAATGCCACAGATGTATTAGATCATGTTAATGATGTGATAGTCATTGGAGATTTCAATTTACAGTTTATTGAATGGTCGAAAGCGAACAGCATCGGGCCCCTGTCACCCAGTAATCACAAATGTGTTTTAGGTCACTCATTAATAGATTTTATTTCATTAGATAGTTTGGGATACTTTAATTATCTTAAAAATTATGATGGTAAAACTCTAGATCTAGTTATGTCAAATATTAACTTGGAAATAAGCCCTGCATCTCCCCTTAGCAAACTAGATTCCCTACATCCTACATTTACAGTTAAAGTCCCTGTAACATTAGAAAAAAACATTAAGCCGAAAAATAGAAACGACTACAATTACTTTAAGGCTAACTATAGTGAAATAATTAGTGAGCTAAACGAGACTGACTGGATACATTGGTTAAGTGCTGGAAATAGTAATTGTAATGTTAATGATATGTTCACAAAATTTTAGACTAAATTACAAAGTATTATTGATAAATATGTACCTAAGCGTAAACCAAAATTTTCTAAATACCCTGGCTGGTTCAACAAAAAACTTATAAATCTACTTGCAGAAAAAGATAAAATTAGGGCCTAATTTAAAGATAAAATATAATAATCCATCAACCCACGAGACCATCTTGAATATGAAATATTAAGACACTGGTATGATACATATATTGACGAATGTTACAAAGAACATCTATGTATAGCTGAAGAAAATATTGCAAAGTATCCTAAATTCTTATGGTCATTTATTAAAAGTAAGCGTAGCAATTACTCAAACATTCCATCAGTCATGCACTCCCAAATTTCCACTGCTAAAAATGGACCTGATATAGCAAACTTGTTTGCCGACCATTTCTCATCAGTTTACTCACTTGACACTACTAAAACATTTACTCCTTCATGTACTACTCAAACATCAATTGTCTTGGGAAATTAAGCTTTACTCAAAATGATGTTCTCAGGCAAATAAAATTATTAGACATTTCTAAAGGCGTTGGCCCAGATGGCATACCACCGCTTTTTGTCAAGCGTTGTGCTAAGGAGCTTTCTCTTCCTATCACGCTTATCATCAACAAATCCCTCGCTCAAGCTGCCTTTACAGATGTATGGAAGAGAGCGCGTGTCGTGCCTGTTCACAAAAAAGGTGCCCAAAACAGTGTCTTGAACTATCGCCCCATATCTATTTTATCATGTTTCTCTAAATTATTTGAGTCTTTGGTCTCGCCAATTGTAACACAGCACACTAAGTCATTTATATCTGACTCACAACACGGTTTTAGGAATGGTTGATCAGTCATTTTTGTTTCTGATATTTCTTTTAATCTCGATAATGGTTTGGAAACAGACGCTATATACACAGACTTTAGTAGCGCATTTGATAAAGTCAGCCACTCCATGCTTTTATATAAACTTAGTAGGAAAAGGAATATTTGGTGCTTTACTAGACTGGTTTCAGTCCTACTTGAGTAATAGGCCCCAAACAGTTTCAGTAAAAGGTTATGAGTCCGAGGTGTATTATGCTAAATCAGGTGTGCCTCAAGGCTCCCATCTTGGACCTATCCTTTTCGTTATATTTATTGATGATATCACCAAATGTTTAAAATACAGTAAATACTCCTTATTTGCAGATGACCTTAAAAAATATAAAACAATAAACTGTATCTCACACATTAAATTGCTACAAAATGATCTAAATTCAATACACAGTTGGTGTATTGACAACGGAATGCTTGTTAATCCTACTAAATGCTTTCATATTAAGTTCTAAAAGAAACCTCTTAACTCTAAATATAACTTAAATAATACCGAAATAAAAGAAGTGTCTGAAATTCGAGACCTGGGAGTCATTCTTGATAACCATCTCAGCTATACTGCCCATTATGAGAAAACTGTCAAAAAGGCTGCTCAAATGTTAAGGTTTTTAAAACGAAACACCAAAGATCTAAAAAAGTCCAAAACTAAAATTACTCTTGAAACTAACGTGAATTAACTCATTCATATTGAAAAACGGGAATTTTCACGTACCGTTACATCGGTGAAGGCACCGACGGTGTTTCGACTCGTTAAGAGAGTCTTCATCAGGGTGAGTGAACGCGACGCTCTCCCTCCGCGTCCCGTCTTGCACTGCGTGCGGCAGCTCTTGCTGCTCGGCTCGACACGCCTGAGGCCGGGGGGGAGGGCGCTTGTGTCCGGTTTAATGTCGGCGGCGCGGCGGGTAGCGTTGATCCGCTGTCTTCACTACTACTCTCGTCACCATCTCCTTTTGTAGCGGGCAGGCAGACCACGCTGACTGTATCACTACCAGTCTCTTCTATCGTGCCGTCTTGGGTAGCATTTAGACACGACTTCCAGGCAGGTGGTAAAGCCGCGGTCTCTATTGAAATTTGGTACGCGACCTATCTCGATCGCCTCACGGATCTTGCGGGGAACGAAAAACTTTTCTCTAGCCAAGACCCGGGCTTTGTCAAATCGGATATAGTGTGTTGCCCCAGAGACCAACGAATGCTCCGCTAATGCAGAGTTGTTGATATGTACATTTTTCACAGCGCGGATATGTTCAGAGAGCCTGCTAGAAATATTCCGCTTGGTTTCGCCAACATAACATTTGCCGCAGTCGCAGGGAATTGCATAGACACCGGGGACACCCAGTGGGTCTCTATCCTTAGGAGATCGCAACATTTGTCTTAGTTGTGTAAGGGGTCGAAAAATCGTTTTAATGTTAAATTTTCGTTCTAGAAAATGACCGATTTTGTCGGTCAGCCCCTCAACATACGGCACGATAGAAGAGACTGGTAGTGATACAGTCAGCGTGGTCTGCCTGCCCGCTACAAAAGGAAATGGTGACGAGAGTAGTAGTGAAGACAGCGGATCAACGCTGCCCGCCGCGCCGCCGACATTAAACCGGACACAAGCGCCCTCCCCCCCGGCCTCAGGCGTGTCGAGCCGAGCAGCAAGAGCTGCCGCACGCAGTGCAAGACGGGACGCGGAGGGAGAGCGTCGCGTTCACTCACCCTGATGAAGACTCTCTTAACGAGTCGAAACGCCATCGGTGCCTTCACCGATGTAACGATACGTGAAAATTCCCGTTTTTTCAATATGAATAAAATTACTCTGTTTAATGCACTAGTGAGAAGTATACTTGAGTATGCATGCACCATCTGGAATCCCTACTAAAGTATTCATTCCCAAAGAATCGAATCCATCCAACGGTCATTCACTCGTCATCTTTCTTTCCTTTCTCCCGGAATATCACACAGAAGCCCCTATCCACTCAGACTCAAATTTCTAAACATGGATTCTCTTTATTGCCGACGCATAAAAATGCATGAAATAATCTTTCTTCATAAAATAATACACGGTCAAGTTGATTGCAGTGACATCCGTCAGTATATCGGTTTAGCTGTCCCTACTATAAATCCCAGACATCCCATCTTCAGAATATTTAACATAGTATAGTACAACTTTGTAACCAATATAATTTTATTAATAAACAAATACCAGATATTGACATCTTCAATGACAACTATAATATATACAAAAATGAAGTGCTGGAATATTTCCGGCAAGAACCCCCCTATTTAAGTTAGTAAAGCCAACCTTAAAATATATATATATATATATATGTTAAGTTTAAGCATGCTAAATATGTTACTAAATAATAACGGTTACATTTATTGGTTAAATTTTATTAAGTATTCGTTTAAAGTTTTTAGTTTTAAATATTTTAAATATTTTAATTTCTAATAATACATATGTAGCTATTGATCTCTTAGTTACCATAAGTACCTACTACTTAGTTATTATTATTATTATGAATGCCGTGTCCGCCTGTAATTGGTTTCTATTTCAGAATGAAAACTTTGTCAGTGTAACTCTACAATGTATTAATATTTAAGCTGTTGGCGTTCCTATTAAATAAATAAATAAATAGACATACATTAAGTTTTCATATATGTATATATATATATTGGCACGGTACTGTCATAACATTTATTTTTCTAAGTGATTCTCTGGGGCCCATATTATAAATTGCACGAACAGGCCTCTTCTGCATCACAAATAAGGTGTTGATATCTGCAGCATTCCCCCACAACAAAAGCCGTACGACATAATGCTTTGGAAGTAGCTACAATAAACTAGACTAGCCGTTTCTACGTCAGTAAGTTGACGGATTCTTTTGACTGCGTATGCTGCAGAACTGAGTCTGTTCGACAACCCATTTAAGTGAGCGCCCCATTGAAGCTTATTATATAAAGTTATGCCTAAAAATACAGTAGTGTCCACAAGATATAGATCTTCATCTTTTATTTTAATGTTAGGTTTAACTTGTTTAACATTTGGTAATATAAATCTTATACATTTTGTTTTAGTCTCGTTCAGTAATAAATTATTTACATCGAACCAGTAAACAACTTTCGCTATTGCATTGTTCACGTCGTCAACATTGGTCTGCCGGCGCTATAATTTAAATAAAAGTGACGTGTCATCCGCAAAAAATAAAATTTCGTGGTTGTCTCTCACAAGTTGAGGTAGGCCGTTGATGTAAATTAAAAATAAAAATGGTCCAAATATTGACCTTCAATACTCAATACTCAATCATTTATTGCGTTCCATAATGTAAATATACAGGTGTTAACATATTTTCATTGTGATCATTATAGACCCTGTTGGGCACAACAATAATAAATAGGAGAGAGGAGGACGTCATAGTTATAGTAACATGATAGTATTAAATTTAAATAGATAAATTGAAGTCAATATTTACATAGTCAATATTTAGGTAGGTATATTGCAATTCGTTAGTCTTAGATTACTTTAGTCATATTATTAATATTGTAATTTTATAAGTAGATGCTTATCATTAGTAATTTTTGTTATTTAGAACTTGTCATTAAAATATTCGTTAACTGTGTAATAGCTTTTAGTAATAAGTAAATGTTTCAAGTTTATACAAATATTTGCTCATTTTAACACGTCGGGTAGGTTATTATATAATTTGATAGACATTTCGTAAGGGCTAGATGAATGGAGCTTGAGTTTAGATGAAGGTAGCATAAGTTTGGTTTTATATCGAAGAAACGAGTACTGTAGGTTTCTTCCCGTGTCATATAGAAATGTTTGTACTTTTTAACAAATTTACAAATCTCCAGAATATAGATGCTAGGCAGAGTAAGTATCTTAGATTTTTGGAAATGGGGTTTGCAACTATCAGTTTGTTCTATGTTGGCAATTATACGTATAAGTTTTTTTTGTAGGGTGAAAATTGTTGATGCCTCTGTACTGTTACCCCATAAGATAACAGAATACGATAGGTAACTATGGGCAAAGGCGTAATAAATAGCGAGGAAACTTTTTAGATCAGTAGTTTTCTTAATCTCACGGAGTGCGTATGTCAAGCTGGATAGTTTAGATTTTATTTTTTTGAGTGTGTTGTTCCCAGTTCAAGTGTATGACTATTGTTAAGCCTAACAAAGTGAATTCATTTACGGGTTCTAATGGTGTATCTCTGAAGGTGTAATTAATTTTTAATGAAGACTTTTGGTAAGGGTGGATAGTTATTATCTTTGTTTTTAAGAAATTTATTTCAAGGTTGTGTTCGTCCATCCATTTAGTAGTTTTTTCTAAAATATAATCTAGTTTCTCAGTTATATTTTCATTCTTATAGCACGAGGTAAGTAGTGATACATAGTCGGCGAAAAGAACACACGGCTCGTCCATTATTTTGGGAAGGTCATTAATGTATATCAAAAATAGAAGACATCCAATAACACTTCCTTGTGGAATTGATGCATTTATTATTTTCATATCTGAGCGCACATTTGTTATCTCACAGTTGTTATAGTTGTAGTGTTCAATCTCGACGCATCGTTCTCTGTCTCGCAGGTAAGATTCGAACCACTTGTGAGCGATTCCGTGAATTCCTATCCCGTAAAGTTTGTTAATAAGTATTTTATATTATATTTTATCATACGCTTTGCTCATGTCAAGTAGTATGCCTACCGCATATTTTTTGTTATTAATGATGTTATAAGCTTCCTGTATATAGTTATGTGATGCTAAGGTTGTTGATCGTTTTTTACGGAATCTGTTCTGGATTTTTAAACACGTTCGCACATGACTTTTTCTAAGATTTTTGATGCTGTAGGTAGAAGTGCAATAGGAAGGTAGTTACTAGGGTCAGATTTTGAGTTTTTCTTTTAAATAGGTTTGACAAGGGCTTTTTTTAATAGGGTTGGGAAAACACCTTCTTTAAAAGATTGATTGATAATTAAATAGAAAGGTAGCGTTAAATCATCAGCACATTCTCTAATCAAGGTGTTCGGTCTAAAGTTAGTAGGGTCAGAACTACTACCGGATTTAAATAGAGGTGTTATTTTACTATGTTTCATTAGATCAGGGAACTCACTACAGTCAATACATTCGTTAAATATAAACGCTAGTTCTGGTGCGACAATGTCAATCAACGATGTTTGAACGCCCCAGAGAAATGCCCCAGAGATCCGTAGTTTTTTTGACATTTATCAGTTTGAACGTTTTAATAATATCATTACTGTTTACATATTTAAAATAAAACGGTATTTCAGATTTTACACTTCCATTTAGTAATGAATCCTCAATTATAGGAGAAGAGTTTAAGGATTTTGTGGTAGAAACTGGAATGTAATAACAATAATAGCAGACATTTTATTAGTTCCATTACAGGGACATCGATCTGGGTGGTCGGACCCCAGTACTACAACACTAGCACATGTCATTCCACTGCTTGAGTTAGGGCTCCGTTACAAGACGGGAGAAACACTGATCACGCATTCTCCACTCTTGAAATCTGTGATTGCAGGGTTCGTTTGTTACACTCTCTCGCCTGAACTTGTCAACCGATTATCATAAAATTTACCTAAACGCAATAGCCGCAACTAAACTATTCAATATAGAACTAAAGTTGTCAACATAGCTCAGAGAATTAGCAAGCTGAAGTGGCAGTAGGCTGGCCATATCTGCCGAAGAACCGACCACCGTTGGGGTAAACGAGTTCATGAGTGGAGACCGCGGATCGGAAAACGTAGTGTAGGATGCCCTCCGGCCAGGAAGAGTGACGATCTGCAAAATGCTGCTATAAGAAGTTGGATGCGTCAAACTGCGTACTGATAAGTTTTTATCTAAACTAGGCTTGTTTTGTGATATTTTATTAATTTTCATGTTTCATTGAATGCCTTGAATATATTTAGCTTATGATCGGGTTTATATTTTGATAAGGATATATAATAATACCTTTGACATACCTAGTATATATTGAAGATATTTAAAAGATAAAAACTATATATAAAAACTGATCAATTAGTTGCACCTAACAAGCCCCTACGGAGACCCACGAACCAATAAACTAAAAGATGAATAAAACATCGAAAAGCAATAACAATCCAAATGATACGGAGAACCTTATTATAAGCCTTATTACATCGCCTCATCACCGTTCAATATCTCGTAACAGAATACAGCCTGCGAGACGCGTGCCTACACGCGCCACGGACCATTCCGCGACGAGATCTTATTGTTACTGATCTAAGGTGAGCCTTGGCTAATCGACTCTGCCAACAATAAATTACATTATAGATGTCACTTATTTTGTCTTGCATCCGTTTTAAAGCTACCAGTGGTTTGTGCGATGAACTAGAGTTTATTTATAAGAATTCCAAGGGGGAGGTAATCAAATCATAGGTACTAATTTCCAATCTATTGCCACCAGCGCTGACTTTAAATTTATTTTGTCTCATTTCTTGCTTTAGTTCTCTAATAACATCGGTCAATAATATTTTTTGCACTTAGTGGTGGAGTCATAGTTACAAGTGAGTAAAGTATTATTTAGATATCAAATAATAATAGTTATTTGTAGATTAAGAAGACGATACTAAAATGCAAACTTTTTATTTACTCACTTGTTTTTTAAAGGAGTGGCAAACTAGCAAAAGCAGTTTAAAAGAAAAAATACATTTTGCCATCTTAAATAACATTTTTATTCATGGCTGATTTGTTTGAATCTTATGACTGTAATTATTACAAAACTCAATTACAAACATTTTATTCTTAGTAAAATTCCGCATGTCGTTTTTGTGATTATTAGCATGTCTCTAATTAATTCATAAATAAGATCTATTGTACCAATACGTACGTCGAGCTCAATAGTGAGAGCGCGATGGCGCTCATTATGGGAGTCTTATGTCCAGCAGTTGACTGCTATAGGCTGATGATGATGAACCAATACATCAATCGAATAAATTAATTATAAATAATTATTATGAATTAAAAGTTTACAGAAGTAGTTTAGATATCCTTAGAGTAGATAGTTCAAGCGCAGCTATTATGTAGAATAGATGGTTGATAAGTATCGTATGATGACAAACATAATAAATGAGTTGTTTTGAGGCGCGAGTGCGGAGCGGGTGCGGTGCGGCCGCGGGCGACGTCTAATATTCTTACTGGGTCGCAGCTATCACTTATTGAATATTTCTGTCTCCAAGCATCTAGGGATGGGAACATGTACATAGAGCTCGTAGTCCAAACGTTGCAATACTTCGAGTAATTTAAATAACGGAATTATACGTTAAAAAAGAATTATATCATATGTAGAATTTTAAGTTACTGTACTTTTTATAATACTTATTTTCCTCCTTGTTATTGATTTATTTCATGCGACGTCACTGGAAGGTATGAATGACGTGCTCAAACATTATTATTTCTTCAAGTCAGAAATAAAAATCGCTCAATCGAAGGCCCACCTGACACACAGAAGATCACGGGTTCAATTCCCTCCACGAGAAAAATATTTGTATGATCTGCAATTTTTTGTCTCGGGTCTGGGGGTATTTTTAATTTTTTTTTTAAATATATTTTTTTTATTGGTGTGCATATTGATTAAAAAAGAGATTTTGTTTAATTCGTTCGTATTTTCTAAGTTTTTTTACTTCAATCACTTAAATTTTAAATACCACTAGTAAATTCGCTTGAAGTCCGTTGTTTTTAAAATAAAATAGTAAAACAAATTTATTATTTAAAAAATATATTGTTCGACTTGTGTTTCCCATAATACGCTCTGCTTAGTTTAAGGCTATAATGATGCTGCGTTATATTGTCCAGCATTAGTTATTTATTTATTATTTGTTGTTTTGGATTGCAAAGACATAAAAACGAAAACTCTTTATTCAATTAGATTTTGGGAACACTTTGAATCACAGTTCAGTCCCGGTCCCGGTGGTGGTCCGGGCCCGAGACAGCGGGGCCCGCACTAGCCTAGGAAAGGCAGCGGAGGTTGAGAGGGTCTGTTTTCAATGGGTAAGGATTTGTGAAATCCCCGGATCGCAATATTGATGGCCCCGCGGATATCAACTCGCTCCAGAACACATTATGAATAAACGCTCTTTTTGTGCCGCCTGACTCATAACTACTCTTCCTGTGGCTATTCAAATTATTATACCTCTTATTGTTTCCAAGATCGCAAGTGGAACCTTATGGGTAAGTACATTTATTTGACTGAACGAAATGTGTCTCAAAAAGATTTTGGTTTTTGATATGTCAGATTACATAAAATATTTATTTATTTATTTATTAAAGTCTACCATCGATTGCAACAACGATTTAATTAATAAACAAAGTATAGTGACAAACTATAAATTTTGCTATAAATAAGTAATAACAGAAGAAGAAGTAACATTTCGTAGTGTTGGTAATGCACAATAACTAAAATAAATACATTTTTATTTATTTATCTTTAAATTGTAGATTTACATTGTAGATGACTGAAAAACCAACTTCTGTGTATTTTAAATGCATCTTCTTCTTCACTCTACCTTGATAGCTCTCTATTCTATCCCCAGAAAGACTCCATTTAGTCATAGAATGAAGCCTTATGCTTTAAATTATGTTGCTCGGAAAAATGTTCCGCGCTACTATAAAATGCATCAGCCTTTTCCGGCGACCTACATTTAGTCCGGAGCTGTCCGGGAGCCATCGGGGCCGCCTGGTGTGTCTGGAGTGAGGTATTTCAGGCCTGACTTCAGGCGAGCTGAAATATTGAGCAAGTAATCCGCGGCAGGCGACGCGGCGTCCGTCAGTCGACCTGCCCTCGACCCCCACAGATAGGGAGCTACACATGCACGTGGATGTGCCAACTGCACTCTCGTCCTCAGAACGATTATATAACCATATAGCATACATTTTAGTGGCGCTCAATAAACGGAGGCGCGACAGTATAAAGGACCGCCAACTGAACGAAATACAAAATAGTATAAATGAAAATTGAAACAATTAGCAGAATTCCTAATATATTATGTATTTATTATGTATTTTGTTCGAAAAAACTATTTGATTCCTCAATGTTAATTTTCAAAATAGTTTTTTTAGTTGTTGATACGAATAGAGATGTTACACCTATACCACCTCCACCTGATTGTTATGAAACAGTGGGCAGCGAGCGTATGGCTTCCTGACGGCTGAGCGTTTAACAGCGTCTGCCGCGGCGCGGCGGGGCGGCGGCGGGGCGAGGACGGGGCGCGACGTCACTGCTACTCACCCGGACCGCTGGGAACGGTGTTGGACGAGATTAATCTGTTGAGATTAGGCTTCAGGGTTTCCAGAGACAGCTGATCGGTCATATAAAAAAACTATATTTTTTGAAAGAGTTAATCAGACAATTTTCAACGAAATGCAAAATATTATTATCTAAACGAACAATTATATAGTTAAAACAGAAGTGACTTAAATTAAAAAAAACATGAATGTGGGGAAATGCGATGAAATGATTTTACGATCGCATTATTCTTATAAAATTGTACCCAAATTAACAACTACAACTTACCAAATTTAGTATTGTCTACAATGTTGACAATTAATAGGATAATTTAGGGTTTTATCTATAATTTGTGCATAATAAGGTAATAATATAAATATTATTTATTATATTAATTACCATTTCAAAAAAACCTTTGAAATTGAGTCGGTTTTGTTTAAAGATTACAGATTAATTTATTTGCTTGAACATAATGTAGGTTACAGTTGTAGGTCTTAATTATATTTCTTGTTTCAATTATGTTCTACCTTTAAATTAGACATGCAAATATTTAAAATTATAATTGTATATTTTAAAGAAAAATCCTACAAATATGATTGCTAAAACTTCTTACAATAGATATAGAAACTTTTTAACAGGACTATTACGTAAATTAAAAATATAATATGAACGAACCGAGTTAAGGCAAGCGAAAAATGACCCTAAGGCGACTTGGCTAGCTATACGTAAAATTACCAATACTTATGTAACCCGCGAGCAACCATCTGAATTATTGAAACCCAAAAATACTAACACCTCTGACACCTCTATTGATCAAGTAAACTCTTTTTTTGTAAACATTGGCAAACATTTGGCAAAAGAGATAATACCACCTGATAGTCCTATTCTCTCCGATCAGTATCTCACAAAACATAATGTGGAAAACTCACTAGGCATAATTGCTACAGATGAACTTAAAGTCAATTCCATAATTCAGGGACTCAAAAGTAACTGTGCCACAGGTTGCGATGGCATACCTGCAAAAGTAATAAAAGACTCACGACACATTTTATCAGCTCCGATTTCACACATCTGCAATCTTTCTTTTGAGACTGGTGTATTTCCTAAAGCCTTTAAAAAGGCTCTCGTATCACCGATCTTTAAAAGTGGAGACAAGAGTAATGTATCAAACTATCGGCCTATATCGGTGCTCACATCTTTATCCAAAATATTTGAAAAGATACTGAATCTTAATTTAACGAAATATCTAGAAAAATATGGCATAATTGCAAAAAATCAATTTTGATTTAAAAAAGGTGTTTCTACTGAAGACGCTGTTGTCAATCTCGCAAACACTATTGTAAAAAGAGTTGATAGCAAAGAAAACTGTTACGCTGTATTTTTAGACTTATCCAAAGCGTTTGATACTGTCTCAGTCAGCAAACTTATTTTGAAGATTGAACATATCGGGGTAAGGGGCATAAACTTGTCTATCTTTAAAGATTACCTACAAAAACGAACGCAACGTGTGAAAATAGGGGAACTAGTCAGCGCTGAAGAATCTTTAGATACAGGTGTACCCCAAGGCAGTATATTGGGTCCCACGCTTTTCCAAATTTATGTGAACGAACTATGTAAACTTTCAATACCTTACTGTGACATTTTTACATACGCAGATGATACTGCCCTGATTGTGCATGGGAAAAGCTGGATTGAAACTAAATCTAACGTTGAAGCAGCAATAACAATTGTCAAGGACTGGCTATCCTCAAACCTCTTAACACTAAATGTGGAAAAAACCAAATTCATACGTATTTCTATCTCCTCGGCCTCCAAGCCAACACCAGACTCATCAATTGTTAAAGCTCATACAACTGCATGTAACGGTAGAACTCAAACCTGTACCTGTCTTCCCCTGACCATGGTTTCCAGCATCAAATACTTAGGCGTACATATCGATGAAAGACTGGACTGGAAAGATCACATTGAAGCTACCACAAAACGTTGCCGCAAACTGATCTACATTTTTAAATCTCTTCGCAAATCGGCTGACCCAGATACTCTAAAGTTAGTCTACTACACCCTGTGCCAATCAATTTTGACATATTGTCTTCCAGTCTGGGGGGGCACTCACAAAACCACCTTGATGACTCTGGAGAGAGCTCAGCGCGCGGTACTTAAAATAATGACCTACAAACGCTTAGATTACCCCACAAACCTACTCTATAGTGAATGTGATTTACTTACTATTAGACAACTCTTCTTCTTAAAAATAATATCTCGTAAACACTCAACACTGCCATTTGATCCAAATCTAGCAATCAGACGTCAAAGTTTTCCTATTTGTTCCCTACCGAAATGCAGAACTGCTTTTGCTAAACGCCAATATGACTTTTTAAGTTGTTTCTTATATAACAAAATAAATAAAATCTTATCCATCTATGCTGTCAACAAATATGAAGTTCAGATAAATGTCCAAAAATGGTTACATAATATGATTTACGACGATACTGAACACATACTACTGAGCTTGGCATGAGTACAGTCATATACACACTTAAGATACAAAGCTTGCTTTTACACATACACTCACTCTTTCGCACCATAAACACACATAATTCGCTCCGTGGGTTACACACACACACACACACACACACACACACACAAACACACACACACACACACACACACACACACACACACACACACACACACACACACACACACACGCACACACATACACACATATGTACATTTCACTTAATTTTATTATGTAGAATTGACCTTTTTACATTATATAAACGTCTTGTACAAACATATTTTTTGTAACTGTTTACCTTAAAGGAGGAACACTGACTCCTAAAACACAAGTTTTTCTAACTTAGTTTTGGAGTTAAGGAGCCCACATTGTTTATAAAATTGTACGACACTCAAAGCGCACTGGCTAATTTTATTTTGTCTTTCATCTATTACTTTTTGAAATGTACAATAACCTGTTTTCCTTATTTGTCAATAAAGATTTTATTTATTATTTATTTATTTATTTAATTGACATGCAAAAAATAAAAAATTGTACGGTCAAAGTTTCAGATCGGTAACTAAAAGTCATTAACACTATATAGTAGCACTTACTTACTAATACTTGTTTTAATTTAGGTTTAAACATATTTTCACTAAGATTTAAAAAAGACTTAGGTATCTTATTATTAATTTTAGATGCTATACATACTATGTTTTTTTCCAACAGTGTAGTTTTGCAACTATGCATACAGAGCCTGTTGTTATCACGTCTGTTACGTACCGAATTGTCAGCCATTTTAACAAACAGATGACGATTTTTCTTACAAATAAAGCAACTTCGAAAATATCTTCGAAGTGATGGAAGTGTAAGAATCTTATGCTTGATAAGTAATGGTTTGCAACTGCCAGTCATAGGTATGCCAAACATGGATCTAATAGTTCCTTTTTGCGCTTTAAATATAATATCTTTGTCGGTAGAATTACCCCAAAATATTAATACTTATAGATTTATAGATTCTACTATCCCGTAATAATCAGTGAACAATGATTCTACATTAACAGTTGTAGAAAGTTTATATAGAGAATATGCTAAACTACTGATTCGTCTACTTAATACGTCAATGTGGCATTTCCAATTCAGTTTTTGGTCAATTTGTATTCCTAAAAATCGTCGTCAACTTTATTAACAATGCTACCTTGGAATTCTAGATTAAAATCCACATTTTTAGCTCTTTGACTAAAATGAATTATAATTGTTTTAGTAATATTTATTTTTAAATTGTTGTTGTCAAGCCAGGAAATTATTGAATTATGTCAAAGAGTTAATGTCATTATATTTTATTGTTACTGTGCTATCATCAGCAAATAATGTCATAGGTTGATTAATTGTGTTTGGAAGGTCATTTATATATATGATAAAGAGTAAGGGTCCTAATACACTTCCCTGGGGTACTCCATATTTGATTTTTCTAACTGTAGACTTGTAAGAAGTTTCGTACTTGGTTTATACTACACATAAGTCAATTCTTCTTCTTCTTCGTATGAGCTAGTTACCAACTCTGGTGTCGGAGTTTGTAGACAATAATTTTATTCTATGTAGATCAACATAGACATAAACCTGAATGAACCTAATTCGATTTAAGTCACATTAACTTACTTCGCTTATTGTAATAAAGTGGCACAAAACTAATATCGGTCACTTCATGACAAAAAAACTGAAACAAATGTTACCTGATTTTCACGTATTAAACGGTTGTATTAGGTTATTATAGGTCGCTCAAGTGATGTCTCACGGCAATCTAGTCTGACGCAATATTTAAATCGTCATTGAGAGGGACGCGGAACATGTCCAAATGAAAGAGACGCACTTATTAGTTTTGACGCCTTTTAACCTAAAAGTGGAATTATTTTATTAACCAGCCGATGAAGTTTTTTTTCTGGGTCTTTCTACATATTTAAGTCACTACCCATTTTTTTTAAATGAGACTTCTGTTCTATATGTGCGATATATCGGAGCACTAAGATATACCTAGCCTGGGTGTAGCTATTAGTAGATTCCGAAGGATTGTACGGTTCACCTCTAAAATGGAGAGCATTAGCATTTTTCTTGTTCCCGAAGTTTATTTGTAAAAAAATCACCAGCAAAAGTTCTCGATATTTCCATAAGTGTAATATCGGGGCTAATAAATCATGGCGCGGCGTTTAGCTCCCATCGCTCACGAGCGCTTGCGACCTTCGAGACGAGCCTCAGCGCTCAACTCTCACTGTGCTTTTCTTCTTTTATATGTAAATGAGGGACTGCCCTTTAGTAGAAGTAGAGCTCTTTGTGGAGGGGTGATCCGGGAAAGTACTACCACCATGGTTACTTTGTTCGGTAAAGAAATATCTTGGTTTCGGTTTGAAGGGTGCCGGTGTAATTATAGGCACATGAGGCTTATCATCTTCATGCCTATGTATCGTAGAGCACATTCCAAACATTCGTGATTCATTACAGGTAATGGTTGCCACTAAACATTTGATGGGTCAAGTGCTTGTTTGATTTTATTATATTATAAAAATATCACCTGTCTGAAGAAGGTGACTGGACATGGGCTCCGTAGTCCGTAGTTCTGGGTATGTTTATTCACGCAAGGCAACTGGAGCCGCAGCACGGACCTCGGACACATCGGAAAGTCTGCATTACGACACATCTACCGCATGCTCAATAAACAAATAATCCGATAGTGAAAATTTATTTTTAATACATTCGTTTCGGCCTAAGCACGTTGTTTACCGCGAATCTTAATTTATTCATGAAAACATCATCGGCCAGATTCGTTATATTTGTATTCCGGCCAGAGTGGGCGCCGGTGCGGTTGCGGAAGCGGACGCGGGTGCCAATAATCCCATTATAATCAAAATGAAAAATGCTTGCTCCTTTGTTACAAGTCCCAACGGCTGTTATTATTATTAGTGAATATTATAAATAGCGTAAAAGTAACGGTGTGTCTTAATGCTAGTGTTACAACGTGCTGGAATGTTAGCGATCGTCTCAACGCAGTATCTCAACGGTGCAGACACAGATATTTTTATCAAAAACTTATACTCGCACTTTTATCATCTTTAACTTATTTAATTATAAAGCCTGTGTTTCCAAATCAATAATGACTCCAACTAATATTATATAGGATTTTTTTTGTTAAAAATACGTGAGAAATGTGAAATTAATGTTTGCTCCATCTTCACGCCCGAACTAGAAAACGGATAGATCTGTTTACACAGTATTCAGTTAGTTGTAGACCAGCAATAACATATTGTCTAAAGAACCACAGTCCTACAATGCCAATAACACAAAATTAACATAAAACCATCGTTTAATTACATAATTCGGTGAAAGTTTTTACGGGAAAAGCTCTCCAATAGGTAAATTTCTTTTGAAATCTGTATATGGTATTCTAACTATTTATAGAGGTCGTTTCTGTGAGGCGCCGCTAATCCAGCTCGCCTAATGTTGGCGGCACTATTGAACTAATCGTATTACCAACGGCAAGGATCGATACAGGTAGGCCTACTGATGTTTCAACATGCAATTCAGCTTCCGAAACGAAAAGCTCTAGGCTGATTTGTTGGTATCTTCAGTTTTCATAACAAGGTTACATACATAGTAGCTCTAGTTGTGGAATAGTGCGCTTCACAGCTCTTCGTAGTCGCCAAAGTATCACCTTATAGCTTTGTGCTTGTTTTGTGCTTGAGGCTGGCTACTGGTTGATAACCCGAATGTGACCTTGTCTCGTTCAGCTCGGCACAGTCGGTAGATATCAAGGAGTGAGCCAGCTGCCTTCGTATGCGGAGGCTCGCACAAAACAGCCGTTAAAGATTTTAAGCCGCGGTAAATGACGTCAGATGTCGGATATTTTTTCATTTGCCGTTTTATCCGTCGCGAAAAGGGAAAACTGGAAAAATATGTATTTTACATCGTCAATTACAGTTTTACGTGTTCTCGTTTGTAGGGATTTCTGTTCATTTGTTCCGGGAGTCAACAATTACACGCGGAATAACGGAATTTGTGCTAATCTTGGGACTTATCCGAATCGAGGAACGTAGCGTGATGTTCGCTTTGCTTCGTGTCAACGTCAGTGCCAGCTACAGGCTGTCAATCAACCATGTCATTTTTATGATTTACAAAAGAAAAGTCAAAAGGGAAACAAATTGCAATATTATTTAAATATATTTATGTATTTTAATAACAATTCGTTTATTTCCTTGAAATATTGGTACAATAGATCTTAATTTTATATGAGTATCCTTAATATTTAGCCAATTAGAGACATGCAAGTATATTAATTTAAATGTTTTTATTTACTTTAATTTGAAAAAGAATAATGTAATTGCTATCGCTCAGCATGTTTTGACAAACTGAATATTCTCATTCAGTAATCAGTAGTAGTTAAAACATATAGCAGAGTTCTCAGTCGCTATAACGCGATCTTCAAGCCCTCACTTTTCGTACAATATTAGCGCAGTATTTACGGACCCGAGGCAGAACATCTCTATATTAAGAATCAGGAACTCATTCTTATAAGAGCTTATTGTGACAAAACACTCAATAAGGTACCGGGAAATATTCTCGATCTCAGTAAACAATATCGGCTACAAATATAGGCCGCGTCACGCACCACCACAGAGTCCCGGCGGTCGGCGGGCGGTCGGCGGGCGCGGCGGCAGGAGCCTCGCCCGGGCCGCTTGCCCCGGCCTCCTCTATGCTACTATGTCATACTAGTACAGTAAAGTGTACTGTTTTTATTGCTTTCGTTCTCAGACATAGATTTCTTAAATGCTAAAATTTCATTTCAAAACAACTGTCAAGGAATTGTTTCTTAGAGGTGCTTCAAATTTAAACGGAACCAAACGGAAAGTATTCTTTCCTAAAAGAAAAAATAATTATCTAATTTGGTTCACAAATGTAATACCTTTTGTTGAGATGATGGTCTAATCTCTGTCCTGCCTATGCGAGGTGTGGTATTTTAAATGAGACGAAATAAAGTTCCAATAATTCACTGTATTGATTTTACCACTTATAACTACATACAACGTTATGCTATCGTGGGCTGCAAGAGATTCACCACTGCGCGTGTTACTTACTTACAATATTCTTGTCTTCTAGTCTCCAACTGGGTAGGTGAACCCAACACCTTTAGATGAGCAATTTTTGTATATATGTCTATATATAATCTGAATCTCGGTAACGGACTGAGTAGGTGAGCCCAACACCTTTAAATGAACAATTTTTGTAAATATATCTATATATAATCTGAATCTCGGAAACTGCTCCAACGATTTTCATGTGTTGGGGGCGATAAATCGATCTAGCTAGGTTTCATTGAAAAAACGAGCAAACATCGGTCTTCCAGGTACTGACAGATTTATGAGGTAACAAAAAATACCGAATTGAGAACCTCCTTCTTTTTTTTGAAATTGGGTACAAACAATACCTCGCTTAGCTCTCCGATGTGCTGGGCGGGGTGCGCTTCGACCCGGATGGCCCCGCCCGCCCCTGACTGAGGCCGCGCCGGCGGCGGCGGCGCGTGCTCGACCCGCGGACCGTATTAATGTTTGCGGGAAGAAGCGCTGATACAACATGATATTGCGAAACATTATTGTAGCCTGAATAAATAGACAACACAGACCGATACCGTGATAGATGAACGAAAATAACTACACAAATACCGCACTTGTGCAAACACAGAGCGAAAAAACTCCGTAACTGGTTGTATAGCGGTCAACGAATTTACTGCGAACTGTAAAACTAAACCCAGCTATTCCAAACTCTGTAAAAATATTAAGAAACTCTTGTTTGGCGGCCAGTGCAGGCGAGCCACAGCCGCGGCCTGGTTCACTGCCATTACACGTATTTCATTCCCACTACCGCTCTTTTTTTTAAATAAAATATAGCCAAGCGCCTGTCCACTAGCACACCTGAAACTGGTGAAGATCTGGTCTAAGATCGGGGCGTGCTTGCCTAGAAGGAACCGACTCACTCCCACTCCAAACAGCAGAAACGTGAGGATAAATAGATGAATGTTTACACTAATGTGCCTTATTGTTTCTGTAATAATTAGTTTTCGTTGAAAGTAACCAATAATGTGAACGACAAAACTCGCTTCAATTTAACCATTTATTTATTATTTATTACATAATTTTCGCAAACTTTTCAATCAACTGTTTCATAGGCCATGGCCCCTGTTTCTATAAAACCTTAGCAACAGCGAAATAAAGATGAATTCGAAGCAACTTGAATTGAAGTGACGAGAGCCCAGGCTGCTTCAAGCAGTACTGCTAGTGCTCGCCGCGACTGACCGCCCGAGCGGGCCGCAAGTCCTACTATAGTACCTATAATGCTACTGCTCCTACTCCAAGCTCCAAGTTAGTTTTTTTGCAGTCTGTAAATTGGTTAGGCCAACATTGTTGCGAAACCGAAACGTAAACTTTCTGGTATGGAGTTTTATATTTTACATGTTTCAGATGTGTTAACATAATTTTTGGAACTAAGTTCCTTATCGCGCGTTGCGAAAGGGGGCTAGACGGAAAAAATTAAGACCAAAAGTTGTAACGACACTTTGTAATCGTCAAATGGTGGCTGATGATGAATGAAGACTTGTACGCTTATTTCAACCGTTTATGCTAAATGCTCGTTAGCCTCGTCGTATAGGCTTGGTCACATCGTTTTGCATGTTTTTAATTTGAAATTATGTAATATGATCTGTATTTCAATGAAGCCGTGCGGCGTGCGCGTATTACTCTGTCTGTCTCTCTCTCTCTCTCTCTCTCTTTCATAGAAAGCTACTTCGTTCCATTCGGTTTTTTTTTTTTTTAAATTAGGTTGTCTATTTTAATGTTATAAACTACCTTGTTAGGAATTTCCATAATTTAGAATATTTTACTGATTATATTCAAATAATCTGTTGTTTTAACAAAATTCTTTATTTTATTATGTCAATGCCTTGCGACGGTATAAAAATTATAAATTATTTCAGTTTATTATCGTATTTTGTAGCATGGCTATAAAGCCTGATACACACGCTGTAGGTACTACATAAAACGTGAGATTTGAATTTGCAAACAGTAGTTGGTTCGAAGTCCAGCTGCAGGCACCGCGCCGGCCACATCAGCACATGGCCACACACACCATCGACCGGAGCGTTAGCCAGCGGTTGGCGAACACAAGTACCTAACGAGGAACGCGGGGCGCGCCGTCCTTGGACCTCTCCCAGATTATCCTCTTACCTCGCGGCTCTCGCTTGAAGCCAATAAACCCACCACATTATATTCAGATAAAGAGATAATCCTCTCCGTCTTAAAGTCGAATCGGACCCGAAAGGATACGCATAAAAATATCGTTTATTTTTCATACACAAAAAGCTCTAGCCATCTTTTTATCCGCTTATCGACGAAATCCGTAAACACGGTAACGTAAGCCGCCGGCACATATCGGCCCCGCCTTAATCTGCCATAAACAATAGCACGAACAAAACCTCGCAATAGTAAATTTCACCGAGTCATCCGACGGAGTAATGGCTGAATTTTCTGATCATTCTTCTTTTTCCCAACTGAAATTCTACCCTATCCGCCGCGAGATAAGAGCACTATTCGAAAAGATACTTTATCTTCAAAAATAAAAACTTGCCACAGTGTATTGAGACATAATGGTAGGAAATAGAGTCGTTATTGGCGTGTGATACAGATCGGTAAGATGTGTCTCGCCGTTTAATCTGGCACTGTTATTTTTCCGGTAATACATCAAAGTGGCGACTTTCTACGGCAAATTGTATCAAAGTCATTGATGTATGTGACGAGATAGCAGTGTGCGTGTGTACGTACACGCCGATTTTTTGGGGTGTGCGTGCGAACAGAAAACGTATCGGAACTATATTGTGATTTGTGGCCCAAATCTTGCAAGTTTTATTCTGCATCGTGCAGAGCATTTCAACCATATAACCAAAAGGGTTGGAAAATTTACTAAACATAATAGTCGTGAATAAACCAACAAGTTTCCATTCCGGTTATATAATCGAGGTCCATCTGTCTACCTGCTGACGTGAGATTAATATATGTATATACAACATAAATCTATGTAGCTAAGTAGAGGTACCTCATACTTGTTAAAAAAGCTGTTTCATTTGCATTTGAAATAATTGTTTTAAAAACCATCTTATCTTTATTTTGTAGATTGTTGCCAAATCGTTTGGCAAGGCTATGGAAGGAGTGTTCTGTTTATGATTGCGCTGTGTCGCCGCGGCCAGCCTAGACGCGCGAATTGATGCGGTCGCCAGGCTGCGAGTATACTCCGTTTAAGGATTTATGTTTACTTACTGTTATTACACTGTGCCTCATGTTATTATACCAGTGAGTTATGTAAGTCGAGCTTCCTCTACGAAATATCTATTGCTTTCGAAAATTCTTCCGATTGAATGGAACATTCACTCAATATAGTACAAGTATAATATGGTGTAGTAGTAGTATTATAGTATAAGCATAGTATAGTATAGCTATTAGTATTATTTAGATAGAACAAGTAATTTGACAAGTTGATTTTGATAACAAAAATACATTTCTTTTTATCGTAACGCGACCAAACATGCAAATAATTGGCAATATACTCTGCTTGGCTTATAATTTTCAAACGTCTTTGTTACAATTATTCTTACCATTACATTATTTTTGAAAGAATAGAGACTGATTTTGCTTACTTATACATTTAATATATTTTAATTATCACAAGTTTATGCGCTTCTTCAAATCAAAATATGTTTTCAACATAAACATCGTGGCTCGTGATTCGTGAGACTGAAGAGAGGCAAAGTCGTACTCAGCGTAACTGTCGCAGTCCTTCGCATCAAATCAACGATAGGAAATAGTGAAGGTAATAGAAAAAGCGGAGATAAAAGTAGCTACAAACAACGCGAGAGGAAAACAAGAGATGGCTGATGCTGCACGAATGTATCTGCGGTAAACAGCGGCGAGGGCGCGTGCACACCGCCTGCCTACGTTTACTTGGCGGATTGGGGACTTTCGAAAGGCATATTCCTATGATAATCATACACCGCAACTTACAAAAGAACTAAACCAGTCATTGTGACCTGAACGAGAAGAGATGGGTATGCAACGATACAATAATATTACTAGTACGTCATTAAACAGTGAAAACTATTTAACGTGTGGTGTGATGATGAATATAATTATGATGTTGCGAATGAAATGAATTAACAGATTTTCAATCATAACATCCTATTTAGATGATATGATTATAGAAAGGAGCGCGTGTGAGCTCGCCCTTGTCGCCTATCTCCGCGCGATCTCTCTACATCATGTTAATATCCATGTTGTCGCCGCCCGCGCCGCGCGCCGCCTCCACTCACACCTCCGCCTCCGCTTGACAACGCCTCTCTGGAATCTGCAGGTACACATATACGGTAGGGCTATAAAAACTTACCATTTTATTCAACGACATACATAGTACATAGATATGGCTGTTACTACCACAAACCAGAACACTTATTTTAATTAAATATCCAGATTATTATTTTGCGATGTAAACGCAACGCGGCCGCGACACAATACTGATTTTGGCGACGCGAACACCTCGCGGCACGTGGCGCTCAGACGTTAGGTGGCTCACACGTTAGGTAAGGTAGGCGCTCAGGATAGGTAATATCTAGATGGTTCTGGTTATCTAAATTCTAGACAAGCGACGTGTCGGTGCAATTCAAACATTTGGCAGGACTAGAAGATTCTACCAGACAGGCATCACAAATATTAGTATTTCTAGTCAAATGAGTTGAATTTTGGAGGAAAATGTTTTGAATACCAACTACATTCGTTAACAGGTCACGTTTCTGTTTTTAAAATAATGTAATTCATATATTCATATTCATATAGTTTATTTCCACAAAACGGCACATAAGTATACCTACTTCAACACAAAGTAATAAGCTTGTTGCGCCCACGCGGACACCGCAGGCTCATTGTATTCGCTAATTGTACCTTACTGTAATTGGTAATGCCATATTATTCTACAAACAATAAAATACAATTGATATTAAATAAAAACATAGAATTGTAAAGATAAAGCATAAAAATTAAAAACTCATCACAATTTCTGTCTCACTTCCTTCTAAAACAACTTCCGTAATCGCCCGCGTGCTCCTTCAAACGCCAGTAAAATACTTATGCACAGATTGATTATTAATTGAGGTATACATGGATGCGCATGCATCAAAACCCGCACTTCGCGAAGATATCCGATAAAATACAAACACTGGGGTACAACATACTCCAAGCGTGCACTCCTGTGTTAATGATCTCATCTTGTTCGCGTTAGGGCCTGCGCAGACCAGAGACAAGACAGTCTTAAGACAGACTTACCTATGTGCGACGAGTCTGTCTTATGACAAAAACAATCTGTTTTGTCTATCATGCGGCGCACACTGAGACACGACTATCTGATTTAGACTTTACACTAGAATTCTTTGATGAAGAAAATCGTTCGCCGCTTGTTTTTTTTTACAGTATGCGAAGTAGAAGAAATTGAATTGAATTGCCCTCAATAAAGAGATAGCCTTGGAGGTGACTTCTTATTGGTCCGAACAAATTTATAAAACAAAAAACACGGTTGAATCACTGACATGCAAAGAAGAAAAAGACTGGCGAAATTGTGGAAAATAATCTCAGAAACTATAAAAAATGAATGAATAACTAAGATCCTGTCACCTTTTCTGTAACGTCACCACATTTGTGTCACCTGCTGAACTTATGACGGCCTCTGTGGCGTAGTGGGCGAAGGTCCGCCTGAGACGCAGAAGGTTGCGGGTTCGATTCCCGCCGCGGTAGAAATGTTTGCATGTTCTGTAGATAAATGTCTCGGGTCTGGGTTCCCATAATACAAGCTCTGCTTTGTTTGGGGCTGCATGATGCTGTGTGATTACGTCCCGCATGATTTATTTATTATTAAATAATTAAAAAAAAAAAACTGAGCTCCGCGTACCCCCGGAGGCCCGGTGGTGCCGGAGGAGGCGGAGGGAGGCGGGGGTGTTCCCTCCAGGTCGCCGGCTGCCGTGCAACATTACAACGAAGAAGTACTGCTCATTTTACATTATTCTTTCATCCGCCACCTTTTCACATTGTCCACCGCCGCGACGACCCTACAGCTAGTGCACTCTTCGATATCACCGAGTGAGACAGGAATCTTCTTTAATTATGTGGAATCGGTTAAATTATTAGAGCAGGGTTGGACTGACGTTAGAATCTAAAGCATGAGAATGTTCGGTGTTGAAGAGGTGTCGATGTTCACAGACGGATAAGAGAAAGGCGAATGAGTCCTCGCCTCTCCACCTACCATTTGTCTAGCGGATTCAGCGTCATTAGCAATATCGAATTAAATGGTATGTACTCGTGATCTAGCTGGTATTACTGAGTAACTATGTACTCAGGCTTGCCCTTTAATTTCCCTTTCATTACTTTTTGTCCGTTTCTATTGTGAGTGCGCGCTCCACAGATGGCGCAGCAGTCAGTAGTCAGCGTGAACACTCACTTGTGGAGGCGCGATAGTTAAAGTTAATTGAGTCGAGATAGTTCCACCGATTACCTTCTTTTAATTAGTAAAGTTTTGAAGGTTCCTTCAAATTATGAGCAGGCTAATGAAATCATGCAGCCAGATTGTAGATCTTATACGAGAATCATTACATCATTACACAAGTAGGATTTTTTAAATTGAGTTTTAAAACTTTTGATGTGAAGGGCATTTCACTTTATTTATTGGATTATATGTTTTAAATATGTGTAATTGAGTATTTATATATGTGTAAATATTGTAAATATTCATAAATATATTCAATTGAGTATCACTAAGTTATATATACCTACAAATATTTTTTTTCTTACTATATTAGTTATAAAATACTTACAAGATATTTACAATACAATACTTATACAACACTTCTAATAATACATATGTACCTATTGATCTCTTAGTTACCATAAGTACCTACTACTTAGTTACTATTATTATTACTATGAATGCTGTGTCCGCCTGTAATTGGTTTCTATATCAGAATGAAAACTTTGTCAGTGTAACTCTACAATGTATTGATATTTAAGCTGTTGGCGTTCCTATTAATAGATAAGATACAGCGTATTAGAAGAAAGAGTTGCTTTGCTATATACGAGTATATGTACTAAATGTAGTAGCAATCATAATATTTAATTAATTGAGTGGCGATAAATCATTGTCATCTGAACATCTCCCCGGCTCTGACCGACTTTATTATCAAAAGCGACAATGCTATTGAAACACTCCGCGAATTAGTAGCCTTGTTATTGACAGACTTGATTACGTCGCGTCGTATGTAATAATACTTAGAGGTAAAGACAAATTAACTTTAATAAATTATCAGTGGCGTCATCTCTTGTTGGGTAGCAGCATTAACTATCCGCTGTCTGGCCTGTATCAGGTACCTGTCAAACTTGCATGTGCCGCTAGCGCCATCTTGTGCTGTGTAGCTGAACTTATTTATCGGACTTGATCCCAATAATCAGTCAGTAATAATGGCTAAGTGCGAGGCTTGCGGCAAATTCCTGAAAGGTGGCGTGGTATGTCCTCGCTGCAAATCGGTCAGCCACCATGAGTGTGTACGAGTGCCAGAAGGGGCGCAGGTAGCCGACTCCTGGCGATGCGGAGCGTGCCAGGCCAGCGCGCCGAAGGGGAGAGACCCCTCCACGCCCATCCGCCCCGCGGACCAGGACTACTGCGTCGAGGAAGAACCGGCGGCACTCGATGACACCACCTACAACATTACAGCCGAGTTCACGGAGCAGCAGCTGCGCGCTCTTCGCAGTGACCTGCTATCGGAGTTCTCGGCCATGCAGCAGAATCTCGTTACCGACCTCAACTCCTTCAAAACAGAGTTCCACACTATGTTCACCGAGTGGCGGGAGTTTCGTGCGGAGATGGTCAAGCTCAGAGTCTCCCTGGCGGGAATGGTGCAGCGGATGGATGGGTTCGAGCGCAGGCTGGAGGCCGTCGAGCAGCGAGCCGCGGCGCCCGGCGGGGCGGGCGAGGAGGTGGCCGCGCTGGAGCGCACCGTCGCCGAACTCAAGCGGGAACTCAACGAGCGCGACCAGGACGCCCTGCTGGCCGACCTCGAGATCGGGCAGCTGTCGGAGGAGAGGGGCGAGAGCGTGCTGCACACCGTCACCGTCCTGGCCGCCAAGCTGGGCGTCCAGCTCGAGGCCCGCGACGTGGTGTTCGCGGAGCGCGTCGGCGCCGTACTGGCGGGGGGCCCGCGGGCGAGGCGCCCCGCGCGCGCCGCGTGGTGGTGCGGCTGGCGCGCCGCGACCTGCGCGACCGCCTGCTGCAGGGCGCACGCGTGCGCCGCACGCTGACGGCCGCGGACGCCGGCCGCGCCGCCGACCCCGCCGGCACCTCGCCGCGCATATTCATCAACGAGCGATTGTCCAGGACCAATAAGCAATTGTTCCATCGCGTCCGTGAGGAATGGCGCCGGGCAGGCTGGAGGTTCTCGTGGACGCGGCGAGGCCGTATCTACGCGAGGCAGGGCGAGGGCAAGCCGGCGTACCCCATCCGGGCGGAGGCCGATGTGGCGAGGGTTTTTGGGCCTGTCTAAGTCTGACCCGAGTAGTTTTGTAATTGTTTTAAAATATTTAGTATTTTATCCTTGTTTTAACAACAATTATATCCTGTTTAATTTATTTTTTTCTTACTTTTGTTATCATTTTAAAACTTTTAATGTGTCGTCGAGTAGCACTGAAATTGTTTTCAGATTGTTAATATTTTATCCTGGTCTCAACAACATTTTTTTCTTGTTTAATTTAAGTTTTTCTTACCTTTGTTTTGATTTTAAAACTTTTACTGTGTATGTGTGGGTGTTGCTATATTTGCTAATGGTGATTATGTTGCAACTCCATTAGTGTTTTACATTCTATATAATTATTTTCACGTATATATATACATATATAGATTTATATTTAACATTAGTTATTTATAAAACAAAACTTAGCTTGTTCTTGTATACTTTATTAAAACTTATTCAATATATTAAATCGTATTATTCTAACACAACTACAAATATAAAATCTTATTTACTATACACACTAATATATTTTACTAAAATACTAATTTATTTGGCTATAACAAAATTAATACAGTTTGTCTAATCGAATTTTAGTTACTAAGTTGTATACTAGATGGCGTTGCTAAATTGTGTCATATTCTACATTGCGGTGACGAAAACGCCCAGCTTGTAAAGACTCTGCCTTGTTCGAAAAATATAGAAGCTTTCAGTTCCAAGTAGATTTGTGTTTTATTAAAACCCAAACTACATCCCAAGGCTAAGATTCTGTTCATGGTCCTTCGAGCCGGATTGGAACCTACGGTTTTTGTATCAACGCACTAGGCAAAGTGGTGGATCGCCACTCAGTGCGCACCGGGCAGTCTCGGCCTAGCTTGGCTTGGAGACTTGTCACGGGTGGTTGGATTGCAGTAGAGTTATCATTGTGGTGCGAGTGTGTGAGCGCGCGCGCCGCCCGCCCCCGCAACAAATCCAACCAAGGAAGAACCAAGTGGGAACTTGAAGGTCCCGCGCTAGAAGTGGTTGCTGGCGCGTCATTGCTGATCGGTGCTGGCGCGCCATTGCTGACCGGTGCTGGCACGTCATTGCTGACCGGTGCTGGCACGTCATTGCTGATCGTTGCTGATTTGTGCTGGCGCCAAGGCGCAGACCCCACGGAGTCTGCAAGCAAGCGACGGCGAAGTGTACGCCGCGCTACCGACGTCAACCACAACAGTGCATTGACGTGGGAGGAAAGGTCATTTTCCGGAAGTGGATGGATTCAGCGGAAAGTGGTAAACAAGTGAAAATCGTGAGTACTTTGACCTTTTATTTGAGTTCAGTGCACTTCAGTTTTAACTTAGAAAAATTCAAGAAGATTTTGGACTTGTAAAATTTTGCTTTGTAGTTTAGACTTAGAATAATTTTACGAAAAGTGAACCGACGGGGAACATGTGCCCGATTTTACTCAGATCGTACTAAAATTCAAACACTTGTAAAATTTCCAAACATTTTTTGGACTTAGAAAAATATCAACTTTTAGTATTCAGTAAACTTAGCGTTTGAGTTTTAGAACAGTCAATCCTGTCTTGTAACATTTATTACAATGTCTTTATCATCACTGCTAAAGGCTCAGTTAGGCTATAAGTCTATGATTGAGAGGGCTTATGAGAATTTTAAGAAGTCGCCTAAGGAAAGGCTACTCAAGGAGTCGTACTTACTTACAAGATTAGAATCGCTAGAAGATAAATGGAATATTTTTGCAGACACTCATAGAAAATTAATAAGCGAGGCTTCAACTGAGCAGTTAGCGGAAACTCAGTACATTACTGATAATATGTATGAGTTTGTCGAAGAAACGTACATAGAATGTAAGGCAGAGATTAGGGAATGTCTAGCTAAATTAAAGTCCAAATCAAGCAGCACTACTCCGATTTCGCATTCAAAAGCTGAAAATTGTAATGTTAAATTGCCAAAAATATCTATTCCTACGTTTACCGGGTCATATGCGGAATGGACAACATTCAAAGATTTGTACACATCGTTGGTTCACAACAATGCTTCAATTGACGATGTTCAAAAGATGCATTATTTGAAAAGTCATCTATCAGGAGAGGCCGAACAGCTGTTGAGACACGTTCCAATCACAGCTGCTAATTATCAGGAATCGTGGTCAACGCTGAATAGTAGGTATGACAACAAGAAATACCTGGCCAATTGTCTACTGAAGCGGTTTGTGAACCAACCGAGCCTTGGAACCGAGTCAAGCAGTGCCATTAGGAATCTATTAGACGTCACTAATGACACTTTGAACGGGTTGAAGAATTTGGGCATAGATGTAACTTCCTGGGATACGATCGTGATTTACCTAGTTTGTTCAAAGTTGGATGCTGAAACGCGTAAAACTTGGGAGACAACTATCGGTTCGTCAGATGAGCTACCAACGTTGAAGGAACTTAGGGAGTTATTAGAAACGCGATTCCGGTCTCTTGAATTTGTAGATACTAAGAGAATTTCTAGGCCGAAGACTTCAACGCAAAATAAACATGTACTGCATGCTATGTCAACAGGTTCCAACGCTCAGGTTAAGTGTTCATATTGCAAAGGTGAACACAAATTGTCAAAATGTAAACAGTTTGCGAGTTAAGATTATAATAAGCGACACGATTATGTCCAAACCAGCAGGCTTTGTTTCAATTGCCTAGGTAGTAACCATTCCGCCCACACTTGTCGGTCAGTAGTTAAGTGTCGTATTTGTAGAAGGAAGCACCACTCACTGCTTCATCCGAAACCATCAGAACCCGGGACATCTAATTCAGTAAAGCCAGACCTAGAGGTGGAAGTTAATGAAACGGTGTCGAGAGTTAAGGCATCATTAGACAACCCTGAGCCAACCTCTAAGTTTACAGCACACTTTTCGAAGAAAACGTCTTCAAATCAGATCCTGCTAGCCACCGCTCTTGTTAAGGCTGAAGCCAGAGACGGAAACACGCACACACTTCGAGCTCTTTTAGACCAAGGTTCTGAGGCGTCATTCGTCACAGAATCTGTCGCGCAGTTACTCGGATTGAAGAGGATTTCCTACCGAAGTAGTATCTCGGGAGTAGGCGGCGATAAAGGCACATTAGCCTCCAAGTATATCATCGTGATAAACATCAAATCGCGCCATGATCCCGACTTTCAAATCCAAGTGCGTGCGCATGTACTTAGTGCCATAACTAGCCTTTTACCATCAGAAAAGGTAAATCATTTGGAATGGCCAGAGCTGGCTGAGATCACCCTCGCTGACCCTCAGTTCAACACGCCGAGCAAAATAGATATTTTACTTGGAGCAGACGTTTATGGCCAACTAATAAGAGAAGGTTTGATAAATGGTCCCAAAGGCATGCCTACTGCGCAACGTACGGCATTGGGATCATTTCTGGTCCCACACATCAAATAGATGACAATCAGAATCCTTCGCCGCAATGTCACCATAGTGTCATTGTGAGCATGCACTCTCAAACTGATGATGATAATGCACTCCTCAAGCGATTTTGGGAGATAGAGTCCATGACCCCTGAGAAGAAGATCCTCACTTCCGATGAGCAGCGCTCTGAAGAAATTTATAACGCAACCGCAGTCAGAGATGAATGTGGTAGGTATGTAGTCAACCTTCCGTTTCGAGCTGACAGTCCTACATGTCAGCATGGAAAATCTAGAGACCTCGCCATTCGAAGATTCCAGCATCTTGAGAAAAGGTTCGAACGTGATCCTGAAACCAAGAAGAAATACTAGGAAGTATTTCATGACTATTTGAACCTTGGTCACATGAAGCGTGTACCAACAAATGTTTTATGTAAACCATCAGCTGTTTATCTGCCTCACCACGCTGTCATACGGAACGACAAGACCACCACAAAGGTTCGAATAGTATTTGATGCATCCATGAAGGGTACAAATGGAGTGTCGTTAAACGATGATCTTCTAGTAGGTCTCACATTGCAACCGCCACTACGTCACATCATCATGCGATGGAGATTGCATCCCATCAGCCTTTGTGCCGACGTCGTCAAGATGTATCGGCAAGTGAAGGTTTCTCCGGAGCACGTTGACTTTCAGAGGGTAGTGTGGCGCGACAAACCAGCATCTGAAATAGTACACACACAGGTACAGCATCAGCTCCTTACCTGGCAGTAAATCCTTACAGCAGATCGCAGTCGACGAAGGCGCGCAGTATCCTGAAGCATCTGAAAACATAAAAAACAATTTTTACGTAGATGACCTAATGACTGGATGTCAAAATATTGAAGAAGGGTTAACTTTGCATAAAAATATAGAAAGGGTACTTACCAAAGGTGGATTTCAGTTGCAGAAATGGGTGAGTAGCTGTAAAGAGTTAGATAAAGAAATTTCAGGAAAGGAAAATGATCTAGGAAGGAAAGGTGATGAGGAACAGCGAAGAAAGGACTTTAAAATGGACGATAAAATTGACATAATGAAAATATTGGGAATCAATTGGGATCGTGAGAGTGAAGAATTTATTTATTCGGTAAATCTTCCGCCACAGCAAAGTCCGATCACAAAAAGACGTGTCATATCAGACATTTCTCGCTTGTTCGATCCGTTGGGTTGGGCAGCACCTTGTGTTGTCACTTCCAAAATATTCATTCAGAAGCTTTGGCTATCTAGATTAGAATGGGACGAGGAATTAACGCCAGAATTGGCAATGGAATGGCACGCATATAGAGAAAATCTTTTAGAGACGAGTAAGTTCAGTCTACCAAGATGGATAAACACCAAAACTGACGACTTGTCGGTTGAGTTGCATGGGTTTTGCGACGCATCCGTGGCTGCCTATGCGGCCGTCGTATACATCAGAGTGGTGGAGTTACAGGGAAATATTAAAACCAGTCTCATCACGTCTCGTACAAAGGTTTCTCCTGTGAAACAGCAATCTATTCCGAGACTCGAGTTGATGGGAGCAGTGTTGCTGTCAGAACTAATTACAGAAGTAGCTGAAGTCATGAGAGTAACTCAAACTCATATTCATGTCTGGATCGATTCAACGGTGGTTTTGGCGTGGCTCAGTAGTCACCCAAGCCGCTGGAGTACTTTCGTCGGAAATAGAGTTTCTACCATCCTCACTCAACTGGACAATTCGCACTGGGCTCATGTTCAGTCTGCTTACAATCCAGCAGACATAGCCTCCAGAGGATCAACAGCACAAGAACTCGCCTGCAACGAATTGTGGGCACAGGGACCATCGTGGCTGAAAAACAAAACGATTGATTACACAAGGCCGAAGTCGATAGCCACAAGCGTGGAGCAGAAGAATGTCAAGGCTCACGTTGGTACAAAAGAAACGCTGGAGGACCCAGTGTGGACAAAGTTTTCTTCATTATAAAGATTGGTGCGAGTCATTGCGTACTGCAGAAGAGTTTTGAAATGGAAACCCAAGGGAGATGGTATCAGCAGATATGAAACTTGTCTGACTAAAGTGGAGATAGAAGAAGCAACGAATGTTTGTATAAGAAAGGTCCAGAAGCAAAAGTTCAGTGAAGAAATAGAAGAAATAAGGAAAACTGGAGGATCAAAGAATAGAGGAAAGCTAAAATCGCTCTGCCCAATGATCGACGATGATGGGATTTTACGCGTCAGTGGTCGTCTTCAAAACGCTGATGTAGATGAAAACGCAAGACACCCCATCATCATGCCGCACAATAACCATTTCACCCATCTTTTGATCGCGGAGGCCCACAAAACAACATTGCATGGAGGTCCCACTTTGATGCTGCATCATTTGCGTAGAAAGTTTTGGATACTTTCCGCTAAAACTCTCGTTAAGAAGTATGTACGCAACTGTGTCAAATGCAAGAGATACGCAGCAGCCACTCAAACCCAGTTCATGGGCCAGCTGCCAGCGAGTAGAGTGACTCCAGCGAGAGCGTTTCGACACAGTGGTGTTGATTTCGCAGGACCTATTAGCATCCGCACATCTAAGAGGCCGCGGACATCAATCCTACAAGGGATATATTTGCCTGTTCATTTGTATGGTGTCCAAGGCAATTCACTTAGAAGCAATAATTGATCTGTCATCGCAAGGCTTTATAGCAGGTTTTAAGAGATTTGTTGCCCGACAAGGACTTGTCACTGACATATGGAGCGACAACGGCACAAATTTTGTTGGCGCTTCCAAAGAACTCCTTCATTTGGTAGAGGTAGAAAGGTCATCAGTAGCTACTGAAATTAAAGAATGGTTGGGCAATAATGATACTTCTTGGCACTTCATTCCACCACACGCCCCTAACTTTGGCGGCTTATGGGAGGCTGGAGTGAAGTCCACGAAATTCCATCTGCAGCGAGCAATCGTCACCTCAACACTCACTTATGAAGAATTGTCCACAGTGTTAGCTCAAGTTGAAGCATGCCTTAATTCTCGGCCGTTATCAATGTTGCCAGATGGTGTAAACGACCCCATACCACTCACCCCAGGTCATTTTTTAATCGGTGAGCCATTGATAACAGTGCTTGATCGTAATTTTGAGGATTTTAATATGAGTAGTTTAAAACGCTGGCAAATTACACAGCGTATGCTCCAAGAGTTTTGGCGGAAATGGTCGCAGGAATATTTAGTGCACTTATTGCAAAGATACAAAAGGAACAAACATATTCCAGAACCTAACATCGGTGATATAGTTTTAATCAAAGAGGATAATTTGCCTCCAGCTCGATGGCTATTGGGTAAGGTCACCGAGAAGCATCCTGGTTTGGACAAAAATTGTCGAGTGGTTACACTCAAATGTAATGGTTCACTAATCAAACGACCTGTATCTAAATTGTGTATTTTACCTGTGTCCGAATAAGAAATTAGATTAAGTTGTGCCTACATTAGGTCAAACAAGAACATTTGTTTTTCTTTATCTTAAGTTGTGTATATTTTGGTGAATGAACGTTCCTATTTCATTTAAGTTAAAGATTTAAGATTTTTAGTTTTTATTAAGTAAGTTGTTATACAGTCCATATTTTGGAAGGTAAATGTTTAAAGACATTCTTGTCATGTCAATTGGTTATGTATCTTATCTCACGGTGGGCGGAGAAAATTAAGAACATTTACTCATGTCCTTGGTGGGCGGTATGTCTAATCGAATTTTAGTTACTAAGTTGTATACTAGATGGCAATGCTAAATTGTGTCATATTCCACATCGCGGTGACGAAAACGCCCAGCTTGTAAAGACTGCCTTGTTCGAAAAATATAGAAGCTTTCAGTTCCAAGTAGATTTGTGTTTTATTGAAACCCAAACTACATCCCAAGGCTAAGATTCTGTTCACAGTTTACATTCAGAAAAAAAACAATTGATCAACCAAAACTTCCTCTAAACCAGCTGAAAGTTGGTCTTTTTAATGCGGGATCACTCAATACCAGTCAAGATGAGTTTGTTGCAGCAATGGAAGAGCTGAGCCCAGATATATTAGCTGTTAATGAGACCTGGATTGGTGCTGGGCAAGATTATAAGACACCAAAGATAGCAAACTTTCGTTTATTATACCAGCCAAGGCATAAGTCGATTAAAGGTGGCCGAGGAGGGGGTTTGGGTTTCTAAGTGCACGCGTTTGTCCTTACCCTGAGGTTTCATCAGTAGAACAGATGTGGTTGCGCATGAATGTACTGGGTAAGACTATCATTATTGGCACCGGGTACCGCGCGCCGTGGCAGGACGTTGATACTTTTCTGGAAGCAATAATTGATTCCGTCACATCCTTTTCTAAATGTGACAATTTAATAATAGCAGGAGATTTTAATATTGATTTACTTGGCGGCGCTCACAGAAAGCTCCCGTTGCTGCAACAATTCATGCACTGCTTGAACCTTAGTCAGATAATTTCTGAGCCAACTCACTTGAACAATCATGGAGACCTAACTCTCATTGATTTAGTGTGTACAGATGCCAAAGTGCGCAAAGTGTCTATGAAACACACTCCAGATTTAGGTCATCATGCAATGTTGGTTGTTGAATTTAATATTAAGAAAGACAAACCCTTACCACAATTAGTCACTTATAGACCCCTAAAGAATATTGTTCCTGAATTACTTTACAATGACATTAATTATATTCATTCCAGTCCAGGTTTTTGGAATTGAATGACATCAATAAGTGTATCTACATTCACAAGCACAATTCAGACCTTGTATGACTTGCATGCACCCATAAAGACAACTAAGTTTAAAGGTCCCCCACACCCTTGGATCACTGATACTGTTAAAGCTATGACGGGAATCAGAGACCATCATAAGGAATATAAATTACACAAAACTATTATACTAAAAAACTGTTATAAAAATATGAAATCAATAGTCATTGCAGCCATTGAGAGTGAAAAACGGGCCTATTTTACTCAAAATATTAACATGAATATAAAAAACCAAAACAGTTATGGAAAAGTTTAAAAAGTAATATCTTACCAGATAAAAAACAGGCTGCTGAGCAGCCTCAACAGTTTGATGACCCTGATTCCATTAATTTACATTTTCTCAATATGCCTGGCTCTGAACATGTTCCAATCTCACATCTCACATTCTTTGAGTACCATAGGCATGGTACTGGGACTTTCTCTCTTCAGCCTGTAAGTGAGTTCACAGTGCAAAAAGTCATTGATGGATTCAAATAGAATGCTCAGGGTGCAGATGGTATATCCCTGGATATGATACGTATGACCTTGCCTCATTCTTTAACAAATATCATAGCTATAATAAATGAGTCAATTTCCAGTGACATTTTTCCAGAAACATGGAAATTAGCTGTTGTAAAGCCTATCCCTAAACATAACCAACCTTCTTCTCTTAATGACCTTAGACCAATAAGTCTCCTTCCTAGTCTATCCAAGATACTGGAAAAGGTTGTCAGCATGCAGATGATTAAGTACTTAGAAGACTATCATATCCTTCCCGAACATCAGTCTGGCTTCCGTAAAGGACCTAGTACATCTACTGCTCTACTTGATGTGGTTGATAACTTATTGGCCGCTCAAGATGAGGGTAACTGTAGCATGCTGGTCCTGCTAGATTTCTCCAGGGCGTTTTATTCTTTAAATATATCACTTCTTATCTCAAAGCTAGCCTTCTATGGTTTTGATTCTAAAACAATAAAGTGGTTTTCAAGTTACATTTCTGGTAGGTATCAATGTGTGGAGCTGAAGTTGCCAAATGGGAAATCCCTTAAATCCCCTCCTCGCCCAGTCCCCCGGGGGGTACCCCAGGGATCTATATTGGGCCCTATGCTCTTTATTCTTTACAGCGCTGACATTATAAAAAATATCTCCTTCTGTCAATTCCATCTATATGCTGATGATTTGCAGCTTTATAAGTCATTTTTACCTCTGGAATGCGTCAGTGCTGTAACAGAAATTTAACCATGATTTGGTGCATGCTATTTGGTACAAAGTCTGGTCTCAATAAACTTGCCCGTGAACATATTAACATACAGGTTAATGGTGACTTGTTGAATGTGTCACTGAGGCCAAGAACCTTGGACTCACAATGGATTGCCATCTAAGGTTTGAAAAACATGTGGCTGAAAGTGTTCGTAACTTACTGAATCGGTTAAAGTTGCTCTATAGAATAAGACCATATATCAGCCAGGAAGTCCGCATCACTTTATGTGAATCATTAGTCCTATCACGCCTAAACTATTGTGATGTAGTCTATGGCCCTTGTCTACTGAGCCGGACTGATAGGCTTATTCAGAGAGTCCAAAATGCTTGTGTCCGGTTCTGTTTTCATGTACCTCCAAGAACACATGTGACACCCTTCCTTAATACCTCAAACTTATTAAAAATGAAAGCATGTAGGAATCTTCATTTATCAACTCTACTTTTTGGACTAATTTCAAATAAATCACCTTGTTATCTCTTAGATAAATTAAAATGGGTAAGCGATAGTTCTAAATACCCTCGGCGAGCATGTTCTAACCTGGTTTTCTTGACGCCAAGACACAGGTCTGTAAGATTTCGTGGTTCCATCCGATAAAATAAATATCGATAAAATATTCAATCACCACGCCACACGTTTGATAACTTGCGGGCGCTGTGCAAAAAGTGTTTGCATTCCACTTCCATTTTTAAATTTTTCTATCTTTTCTTTTCTGCTGAATTTGCATTTCTGTGTTGGCGCACCTTACCTCTGCTTTTGACGTTTTGTTTGTGCATGGTCAGACAATCAATGTCAATGTCACTGAATTATTGATCGACTAACATTGCCAGTAGTGATTGGTTGGTGTGGCGGAGTGTTGACAGCTGGAGGAACAAAGCCTTTGTATATACACGAAGGCGTTGAAAGAAAAAACCTAAAATGTGTATTTATTAATTAATTTAATTATTTTTCTGTTTGTCTTATACTGATAACATATTTTTCTTAGCTTAATTTAAATAACTCTGGGAACATTATAAGTACCTACCTATAATTTTAGTATATAATCGACTTAATTAATATGTATTTATGAGCATCCTATGTTGTATTGTGTGTTTTATGGGATGAAACTGCCTCCAACTCCATCAAAAACAATGTAATAGATATTAAGTACAATGACGTTAAAAAAATATAAGCCAAGCAGAGTTTCTTGCCAATTCTTCTCTGTTTGGTCACGTTACGAATTGGTGGTAAATAAAAAAAATGACGTTTCAAAGTGTACTATACAGTTCCTACTGAATAAATGAATTTTGAATTTTGAATTTTACCTATTAAATTAACTTATTTCCCTATTTTACTTGCCTCAAAAACCGACACGTAATGTTTGCACTCTGGTCGGGAGGTTTCGGGTTCCATCTGAAACTCAGCGCGACTTAGCCCCCGTGGCTAAGCAGTTTCAAGCTGAGATGGAACCTTTTTAGCCCAGGCCTTTGCAGCGCAGGCGACACCCGGACCTACCTTTTTGTTAGTTCTTTGCCTATGTAGTAGACTAGGTACCTAAACTTCTGTTCTTTCTTTATATTGCCGAAATTGTTCCTACAAGTCTTGCAATTTACCTACCTGCGTTATTATTATTATTATGTGTCCTCTGTGCTATATTTGTCGTGTGCTGAATAAAGAGTTATCTTATCTTATCTCTTATCTTATGTGTGCAACTATGCACCGTTTCTGTTATATATTATAAATGCCTAGTTTCAGTCGAAACAAACCGGCATTTTATCTAATACAAGTGTTATTTTATGTTTTATAATAAATCATAGTTTAACAGCAAGCAGCTCTTGATGATTTTCTCTAAAGTGCCATGATACTGCAGAAATGGAGGAAGGTGCAGCGAGCGGCAGGTACCGGTACCGGCGCTCTGCCGAGGCAGTGGCTCGCGTGTTGTTTCCATCGCCCACGCAGACCGGCCATCCATAATTGCGGCGGTCGGCACCATTACTTACGACAATTCGCTCGTTATAGCTCTCATAAAAGTACTTTAATCGTATATCTTTTTAAGGGTTTTATATATCATCCCTAAATAAGACCTTTTGAATCGCACAATCTGTTGTAACTCGACTGAAAGCCGCCGTTATTCTCTAACAAGGTATATTCTTTATTGAACTTGGCGTCTAACAGGTGCTTTATATATATTAAGGAACTTATACCTACAGCTACTATTCATAGAGTAGGTATCTTATGTACATACGTACTATTTTTAATTAAATTTCTTTCAAAATCAATAATTTCATTGATATTTGATGTTCCTTGGGGAGAACCGACCTTCAGACGTATTTACCCCGCACAGATCATTTGCGAGCAAGTGTTTCGGCACAAAAACAGTTGAAACTGCTAAGATACGTAAACTTACCTAATATTTTCTCCTAAATATGCTTCTAAAGTCGTCCAAATGGAAAGCGCGATAAATCAGTCCTGAGAGTCTCATTTCAGAAATTGAATAAGATCTCTCATGAAAACAGTAAAAAACTAAGTTGCACCAACAAAAGATTTTCATTTTAGATAAAATTGTTTCCCAACAAAGTTGGGAAGTTCGCGTTCAAATGAATAAAGCCCTTTGAGAGACGATTGTTCTGCACTTCTGAGTGTCTCAGTTGAGAGAGAGTCGAGTCGAGATCTGCGGCTCATTCACGGCTCATTCACGGCTCACTCGTGGCTCGCTCACTGTGTGAAATCCAAAATTACACCACTTAACATTCTGATATGCAAAAAACAAATCGTTATGTTTGAAACAATAATAATATTCAATTAACTGATTGCACTCCAAAAACCTGCAGTGAACTATCGGGTTTCCGAATTAAACTAAAATTAATTCATAGTGGCATGTAGTAAAACAAAAAACAAAAGTATAGTAAAAATTACCTGACTACCTAGCACTCTACAATTAGTAAATTTGTCAATTTATTGAATGTGCTTTCTTATTGGATGTTTGGACACGCCGTAACGAAGCGTGGCGTGGCATTACGTGGCGTGGCGGTGCTACCAGAGATTGATAAAAACGATAAAAACACAAAAAACTAGCGCCCGAACCAGCAACGTCACAGAACTAGAGAGTAACCGACCTGGATGAGGCTTCGAAATAATATTTTAGGTGTCTGTTAAAGTTGATCAACCAAATGCCAATCTTCTTTAGTTGGTTGGTAGGTACTAACTTATTAATTTTAATAAATTTTTATTGACACATAGTTAGGTTGTTTTTGTGTCATTTTAAGGGTTTGTACCCAAAGAATAAAGATAAACTAGCTGTTCCTACTGTAAGGCTCCATAAAGTTAGTCAATCATTTAAAGGGCAAAACGTACGCTTTTTTAACAAAATCCCAAATGTTAAATGTAACCTCTGTAATAAAGCTTATTCTGCATAGCAATAGCAATTTCTGATTATTTACATGACAAAAAAGCTTGTGATGAAACTGTCTCCAACTCCCTCAAAAACAATGTAATAGCAGTTAATAATAAACTCTTTAAAAAACAAGACTTTAAAAAATATAAGCAAAGCAGAGTTTCTTGCCTGTTTGGTCACATTACGAATCGGTGTAAATTCATATTAAAAAAAAGACGTGTGGCACTCGGGGACTGCCGCGGTAAAGCTATTGCATAGCATTTTGTATCAACTTATGCAATTATAATTATTTATTTATTTTATTTATGCAGTATTTCTTTTTCTTTGATATTAATTCAAGTTACACTTTTTGAGCGTGGTGACAGATAAGAAAACATTTTTTTTTCTTTTATTAAATAAAAATACATCTAGTTGCACGCACACAAACACCGTGTCGAAGACTGCCGAAAAGAAACGACGTTAGACAATGCACGGCCTTCAAGCCACACCTCCGTGCCCGTCGGAGTGGGGAGCGTGAGGTTTTTTTCGTTACGGAATTTCTGGATTCGGTCCCCGCGCTCAAGGCCCTCGATAGAAGCTATGCAATAGCTTAAAAAATTACGTTTCAAAGTGTACTGTATGTGCTTATTGAATAAAATTATTTTGATTTTGATTTTGAAAAGGGTAAAAACGAGACCCTATTACTAAGACTTCGCTGTCCGTCTGTCTGTAACCAGACTGTATCTCATGAACCGTGATAGCTAGATAGTTGAATTTCCACAGATGATGTATATTATTGATGATGTGTATTATGTATTTCTGTTGTCGCTATAACGATAAATACTGTAAACTAAATAAAATAAATATTTCTATGGGGCTCCTATATAACAAACGTGACGTACCAAATGAGTGTTGAAAACAATTTTATGTGAAACCTCCTAGGAAACCTAATAGTCGTTACAAAGTGAAAATAAGGTAAGAAAAAATAATGACAGAACAGAATCTTTGATCACACGTAACTTTTTTACCTCATCATCATCAGCCTATAGCATTCCACTGCTGGACATATGCCTCCCCTAATGAGCGCCATTGCGCCCTGTCCTTAGTTCGATTCATCCGTTTTATACCTAAATGCTCTTTAATCTAGGATCTTAGACAATAATAAATAAATAATTACCAATAATAAAAGTAATTGTGTTTTCCATTCCAGCTTACAAAGTTCCTCGCAGAGCATACTTTAGAGGTAACGTTCTATGAGGAAAACCACAAAGGAAAACGTATCTTTATTAGGGTTCCGTACCCAAAGGGTAAAAACAACTCTATTACTAAACTTCAAGACAACCGCGAAATTGTATTGTTTGCGGATGACACGTCACTTTTATTTAAATTAAAGCGACGGCAGACCAATTTTGACGACGTGAACAATGCAATAGCGAAAGTTGTTAACTGGTTCGATGTAAATAATTTATTACTGAACGAGACTAAAACAAAATGTATAAGATTTATATTACCAAATTATGTTAAACAAGTTAAACCTAACATAAAAATAAAAGATGAAAATCTAAATCTTGTGGACAGTACTGTATTTTTAGGCATAACTTTAGATAATAAGCTTCAATGGGGCGCTGACATAGATGGGTTGTCGAACAGACTCAGTTCTGCCACAGAATACAGAGAGGACAGAAGCTTCACTCCGCGCAATCATTTAAATAAATAGCGACTTTAGCTGCTACGCAATAAAGTGCTATTCAGCTCGCACCGAACTCAGTGCCTAACATTTATATTAACCTACACCTTGCACCCCTTTCTATCGTATAGCTCTATCGCTACTGACGTGACACGTGTAACGTTAGGGTTGTCTTGAGAATTATTCTGTGACGAATAATAATAACCTGGCCGCCGACGGGCAGCAGCGTCGGCGGTGCGAGAAGCTGTATCCTGCGATCCCCAACCCGCATACCCAGCGTGGGAATTATGGGCATATCCCCTATAGGCTGTTGTTGTTGAACATTTTACTATCCAGTTACCTAGCCACCTATTTCTTTTTAGGAACAATGATAACTCAAATAATATCTACCTACCTAGTATTAGATCAGAAAACTATTTTACACTGGCTGGCTGCATTAAGAGCTCAGAAAATAGGAATACCTACTAGGTAGGTACTTGGGTCCTTAACACTTACTTAAGTGTTTAGGTGTCTTGTGTACGAAAACTGAATAATCACTGTTTAAGGTAGGTACATCATGCTAAATCTTAAGATAAATTTTAGTAGGTAGGTACCTACCTAGATATTTGCAAGAGAAAAAAACAACATTTGGTTTGTAGGTAACCTAGGTATCTAGTTTGAGTTGTAAGTACACCTACCTTTAGGTAAATTACCACATCGATTTGTCTACCTACACCTACCTACCCGACTGTTTTTAAGTAGATAACCTACACTGCCTACTTAAAGTTAAACCAAATAAAAATGTACCTAGCTTGGGTTTCTAATCTTGCTCTCAGTCTACATAATCAAAATCATAATACCTACTTACTACAGCACTATGTACCAATGGCACAAATTGTCTATGAAAAAATACCTACATAATAATATTACGTTTATTTATGTAGGTAGTTACCGCATTCAAATAGAACTTGTACCTAAGTACCTACCTACTTAAGTAAATACGGGAGACTTTGATATCTAAACAACGCATTATTTGGTAGAAAAACTTTCAGTTCTGTACCTACTATTGGTATTATTTACATTTTCTTATTATTATTCAGGCAACCAAATGCTGTGTAGTATTTTTTTGCCTTCATTTGGCGAAAAATATAGGTGCATTAACAAAAACAAACTAAAATGCCGCGGCTGCTCAAGGACACTTTCGTTCCGGGCAGAACGCGGCAACCGACGTAACGAACCATGCTAGCAGGGCCGGCGATGCGTAGGTATATTTTTATACCTATTCTGCGGAGTGAAAGAGGCCTGGTTCTGCAGCATACGCAGTCAAAAGAATCAGTCAACTTACTGACGTAGAAACGGCTAGACTAGTTTATTTCAGCTACTTCCATAGCATTATGTCGCACGGCATTTTGTTGTGGGGGAATGCTGCAGATATCAACACCATATTTGTGTTGCAGATGAGGGCTGTTCGTGCAATTTATAATATGGGCCCCAGAGAATCACTTAGAACTAAGTTTGAAGAATTAAATGTTATGACTGTGCCGTGCAAAATATATTTAAATATATATATTTATATATGAAAACTTAATGTATGTCCGAAAACATATTAACATGTTCAAGAAAAATAGCGACTATCATAATGTTAACACTAGAAATAAAGATAAACTAGCTGTTCCTACTGTAAGGCTCTATAAAATTAGTCAATCTTTTAAAGAAAAAAAATCGTACACACATCGTGTACGATTTTTTTCACAAAATCCCAAATGACGTGATTAATCTATCTGTAAATAAATTCAAAAATGCTGTTAAACGTAATCTTTGTAATAAAGCTTATTATAAAATATCTGATTATTTAGATGACCTAAAAGCTTGGGATGAAACTGCCTCCAACTCCATCGAAAACAATGTAATAGTTTTAAGAACAATGACGTTAAAAAATATAAGCCAAGCAGAGTGTCTTGCTAATTCTTCTCTGTTTGGTCGTGTTACGAATTGGTGGTAAATTAAAAAAAATGACGTTTCAAAGTGTACTATACAGTTCCTACTGAATAAATGAATTTCGAATTTTGAATTTTTCAATGTCCTTCTGTCTGTCTCTCTACAGGCTGTATCTCATGAACCGTGATAGCTAAATAGTTTAAATTTTCAGTATTTTTTTTGCCACTATAACAACAAAATATAATAAATATTAAAGGGGGCCTCTCATACAACAAAAGTGTTTTTTTTTCCGTTTTATGCTCGATATTAATAACGGTAACAGGTAGACGCTTAAAATACTCACAGAACTTTTAGTTGTATGTTCACTTAAAGAATATATAAATAAATTAAAATCAAATAAATTTAGGGAGACTCCCATGGTACGGAACCCGTCGTGCGCGAGTCCGACTCGCACTTAGCCAATTTTTAATTTGTATTCTTAGACTTATTCTTCAGGAACGATTTTTATTAAAACGTTCTGGATGTTGCTTTACGAGCTCTGTTGATAGTTTGATATAACGCCATGGGAGAGGAAGTATACGATACTTTTCGAAGAGTACCTTGTATGGATACAAAAAATGTGCTCCGCATAGAGACCGAACACATCTCTTCTGAGCCCTGAATGCTCTATCGAAATGCATACTGTCGCCCCCTAAAAGTAGACCATATTGTAGAGCGGACCCTTTATAGCCGTGATATGCACTAAGTGATTTCTTTATTGATGAGATTTCGCGTAGTATTTTTAAAATGTAAGCATATCTATTTGGTTTAGAACACACAGCGTCGATATGAGTTCGCCAGTTTTTGTTAGAGTCTAAATGTAGTCCTACAAATTTGAATGTAGTTTCCACAATTTTAGAATTATTAAATTTAATAAAATAAATAAATAAATAATCCTGGACGTAATCACACAGCATCATCTAGCCCCAAACTATGCAGAGCTTGTATTATGGGAACCACATGATTGATATACTACATAGATACTTATTTTTTTTGTAAATACATACATATTATCATACATAGAACATAATGTTCAGTTTAAATATTTTGTGTCGAACGGATTGACATTTGCACTGTGTGAAATGTATTATCTTCATGTTTGTTAAATTTACTTAAAGATAACTATTACTAAGCCATTTTACGACGTTAAAAAATCATTTATGATTGTCATTTTTTAATTGTGTGATGTCTTTACATTTTATTATTAATGTGGTATCATCAACAAACAGTGCGATCTGATATTTAGTCGCGTCGGGCAGTTCCTTAATATATAATGAGAAGAGCTAAGGGCCCAGGTAACTCCCTTGAGGTTATATTCGTTATGCATGTAGTCAGATCTATACCTAATTTTATTTGAAGAATGGTCGACTCTAGCTAGCTCTACACACTGTTTATTTTTTAAACTGCTCTTTAATCAATCGTTAGCTATACCTCTGATGCCGTATTTATATACCTAGTTTTAACAGGACTTTCTCATGATGAACAATATCAAACGACTTGCTTATGTCGAAGAACGATGAAACGACAGGCGTGCCCGAATCAATATATTCGGAAATCGACTTGATAAGATTGAAATTAAAGGCACTGTTCAACAAAGTGCTTCCAGTATTCTCTAGATCTGGACGTTCCCATAATGAAAATAGACTTTTAAAAGCTTTCGTTTTGTGTATGAAAGTGATTTTATTACGTAACTATTTTATTAAATCTACGACGCGTTCGCTGGTCGGCGTTCGCTGGCAGGGGCGGGGGCGGGGCGGTCGCGGCGGGCCGGCGGGTCGTGTGTTTTGCTATTAACGGGTGAGACGCATTTGCGCTGAGCCAGCCACTCTCCCAACCGCAGCATGGACGAGGTACCTAGGTAGTACGCTAACTAATATGCAAGCGTGTAGGCTTGTTATAATAGTTTAAGACTATGATTTTATGAACTAAAACTGGTTAAAAATATTTAATATTTATATTGAACTACTTTTTGATGATTGTATTACCCTTTTTTACTCATGAAACTAACGTTAATTCACTCATTTATATTAAAAAACGGGAATTTTCACGTACTGTTACACCGGTGAAGGCAGCGACGTTGTTTGGACTCGTTCTTCATCAGGGTGAGTGAACGCGAGGCTTTCTTTCCGCGTGGGGGGGCGCTTGTGTTCGGATGGATGTCGGCGGCGCCGCGGGTAGCGTTGATCCGCCGTCTTCACTACTATTCTTCTCGTCTCCATCTCCTTCTTTAGCGAGCAGACAGAACATTTAGACACGTTTCGAAGCAGGGGTTCCAAATTGCGTGTGGCAAAACCCATCCGCGGTTTCTATTGAAATTTGGTACACGACCTATCTCCATTGTCTCATGGATCTTGCAGGGAACGAAAACCTTCACCGATGTAACGGCAGGTGAAAATTCCCCTTTTTATATATGAATGATTTTATTACTCTTTGAGACCTTTGTATTTATGAATTTCTTTCTATACAAGGTGCCACTGTAATGGCAACATTTAATGAACACACAAGTAGAGCTCAGTCAGTCAGTATAGTAGAGTAAAATAGAGTCAGTTATACCAAAATAATATAACCTTCAATCATAAGTCCATTAGTGAACATTGTAAGCTCTCAAACACAATAAATTACAAATAATAAAACAAATTTTGTATGATGCTGTAAGTATGCTACTTACCAATAGGCAACGGTCGCGCAATTCTCAATGGCAACAACGCACGCACGGAGCGCGCGGTGTGATTCTTTGATAGGTACGCAAGGCATGGTAGGTGTCTACTCCTATTCTACTACCATGTGCCTTGGCGGAAGTAGGTACAAATTACGTAACAAAGTTAAATCACTTCACTTTCCTATTAATCCTGCCTAATTAGAGTATTAGATTAGGTAGGTAGGTTTCTCAGAAAATACAAATATTCCTCTTTTTAAAGTACCATGAATGAATACTGGTCCAATTAAGTCATCGCCGTGAATTCCTGCCGGCCCATACATCGACAGAAAATTAGTATTTATGGGCAAACGCGTGGGAAAAAAACACAAACAAACAACCGTCTTTATAAAAGTTGATAAAGCATCTTTTTAACATAGGCACCTATCTAATAAATAATGAAGTAATGCGGTGTGAGTTATAATCACCGTCAACTTGCTGACGTAGAAACGGCTAGACTAGTTTATTTCAGCTACTTCCATAGCATTATGTCGTACGGCATTTTGTTGTGGGGGAATGCTGCAGATATCAACACCATATTTGTGTTGCAGAAGAGGGCTGTTCGTGCAATTTATAATATGGGCCCCAGAGAATCACTTAGAGTTTAAAGAAATAAATGTTATGACAGTGCCGTGCCAATATATATATGAAAACTTAATGTATGTCCGAAAACATATTAACATGTTTAAGAAAAATAGCGACTATCATAATGTTAACACTAGAAATAAAGATAAACTAGCTGTTCCCACTGTAAGGCTCCATAAAGTTAGTCAATCTTTTAAAGGGATGTGTGTACGATTTTTTAACAAAATCCCAAATGACGTGATTAATCTATCTGTAAATAAATTCAAAAATGCTGTTAAACGTTATCTCTGTTATTATAAAATATCTGATTATTTAGATGACAAAAAAGCTTGGGATGAAACTGCCTCCAACTCCATCAAAAACAATGTAATAGTTATTAAGAACAATGACGTTAAAAAAATATAAGCCAAACAGAGTTTCTTGCCAATTCTGCTCTGTTTGGTCGCGTTACGAATTGGTGGTAAATTAAAAAAAATGACGTTTGAAAGTGTACTATACAGTTCCTACAGAATAAATGAATTTTGAATTTTGAATCAATAAGTCAAGGACAAGTACACGGCTGGCACATGACCAGGCTCTTCTCAAGGTGCTTTTCTCTGTCTCTTTCATACACTTTTCGCGGAACGCTTTGTCTCTGTCTACAGCGACTAGGTGGCTAACGTTCGTGACCCTAACACACGATGCTCCAAAATGTTATTTTAGTCACTTGAAAATTAGGAACGGAATACTCGGGTTAATTTAATGTCGCCATTACAATGTCACGTGGTATACCTATGTAGGTGTAATATGTTTTATTACCAAAAAAGTACTTATTTTTTAGTACTTATTTAACAAAAGGGATTTTTTTATAACCAAAATATTCGACATCCTATAACATCAATAACATGAAAAACAAAAAAATAGCGTTTACTTGAATTTAGTACGATACTGAATGAGATTCCGATATTTAATATCGCAAAATATAGTGCTAGATTGAATAAATACATAGGTATTGAAGTGTAGGCTTATTAGATAATTTAATAACGAGTCAAAGAAATCAAAAAAATCTAAATCCAAAGTTCGGTTATAACTACGAAATTTCCTCAATGAAATAATAAATATAGTTTTAACTAAACTCTTCTTAAATTTTTACCACGTAAGTCGGTAAGTATTTTATCTTATCACAACAACACTTATGTTACATAACATAACACACCTGAGACAGGTAAAGATATGGTCTTTATGATGGAGCGCGCTTGCGTAGAAGGAACCGATTTACTCTGGATTTGCAGACTCCGAGTTTGTACTGGTCCGGAAAAACAGACGCCGGAAGCAAGTTCCACTTCTTACTAGTACTAACAATAAACGTGGAAGCGAATCCTTGAGTGCTTTAAACTAAGCAGCAGGAATAGGTTGCGTTCCCCGGGCGTGGTGCATAGCATCATAACCGAGGCCCGCAGTAAACGTGTTATAATAATTTAAAATTCTTGTGATTGGATATATGTAATTATTTTAGTTTCTTTTGTAATATAATTTAATTTAGATATCTGTTTGGTTATGAAATTTGGAAGTAACTTGACTTTATGAGTTTATGTAGAGTTATTATTGTTTAGAATCTTGGATAAATTCATTGTAAGAAGGAATTTTACAATTAACAATTATCACATGGATGTGTTGTTTACAATAAGGTAACCTTCGTAAGCACATAGCTTAGGGTAAGGATTTGGTGTCATTACTGAGAAAAAAAAATGCTCATATGTAATTACATATTTCAAGAGATGGATTTGTTGAATGATGTGTAGAATGTTGAAAGGGAGATCTTGTTCACACATATTTCAGGAACGAGATTTTTTTGCAAGAATTGAGTATTATTATATTTTTGAGGTTATTTGAGAGATAATATTTGATTTTAGTTAATTTCTTATTCGTTTTCACACTGTTCTCATCTTCTCTGACATATTAAACACTATCATCAATGTCATGATAGGCATAAGTGTCAGGTTTCTTGAAATACTAGCCTTATTTAATTTTTTTTGCAATTTTCAACACAAATATTGTCAATTTTATTGCTTTAATATGAAACTGAATTATTTAAGACCGTAAAATTCACTTCAAGTCTGATAATATTTTCAGCGTATCATTTTAAACGAATTAAATACTTTTAAAATTGTCTAAAAATATTCAAACATATTTATGACTGGTTAAATCAATTTTACATAATAAATTTTGTAACTGAAGTTGGAAATTTGCATAGTTATTAGACTTGGAATGAGTTTGAAGGAAAAGATCGCGGGATAATGATGATGATGATAACACTGTAAATGGTTAAAATGTATTTTGAATTATTGAAGTATAAAATAAGTTAAGCAGCTGATAGAATGGACACGGACAGAAAAGAGACTTCACCAAAAGAGTCACGATCTTCAGGATTGAGGAAACGACGGAGGAGGATGATATGAACAACTGATTATAGTAATGCCAGAATTGAGGGTTGGCAGGTCATTTTGCTGGTAGTGAGAAGCAGGGTTCGCACCAGTAAGATGACCACTTTTGAAGGGTAGTATACTTTTGTAAGAAGGAGGGTTTGCAAGTGTATACTAACCAAAGGTACAATAATCTGCAAGAAGCAGGGTTTGCAGAGTTATTGTTGGAATGAATGGATAAAGGTGATTTTGCTGGAAGTGAGAAGCAGGGTTCACACCAGTAAGATCACCACTTTTGAAGGGTAGTATACTTTTGTAAGAAGGAGGGTTTGCAAGTGTATACTAACCAAAGGTACAATAATTTGCAAGAAGCAGGGTTTGCAGAGTTATTGTTTGAATGAACGGCCAAATGATCATTTTGTTAATGTGAGAAGCAGGGTTCACATCGCTGAAAAGACTATTTGGATCGATAATGTACCTACCATTGTAAGAAGCAGGGTTAAAATAGAGTAAATACATTAACTTTAGGTATTATTAATCTGTTTGGATGTGAGAAGCAGGGTTCGCACCAACCAGGTATGATAATCCACTTAGAGTGAATTATGTAAACGAACTAATATGACGAAAGATTTGGTTTATAACATTAACAAACAAACGATAATTGTATCATAATGTTTATAGATATATAGCTAAAACATTGGGTCTGTCCACATATGACATGTTAATAATTTAATAAAATTTTAATTGATATTTTAATAATTCATATAATTAATAATCAGCTCTAAAATTATAATATATTTTTTTTTGTTACGTTAAGCAGAGTTTAAGGAAATTTTGTGTTTGGTTGATATTTGTCGATGATTTATGATTTATTTTTGTATGGAAGCAAGCCGACCGAGTGTTAGGATAGGTTTTCTATGATCGACCTGTTTGCGTGCTTGAGGACATGCACGTGGTCAGGATGGTCGAGTGTTAGGTTTTTGTATTTTTACAAATTTTGTAATAATTTATTTATTTTACTGGCAACCCGAAGGCATTGCTGTGAAGTTGTCGCTAAAACTTCCTAGCGATGACGTCATAGCAATGTCGCAGGGTGGGGTGATCGGCTAGCGAGCGCTCAGTTGGTTGACGGCTAGCATCGAGTAAAGACGTTCTAAAATAAGAGAAAGTGGAAGTACAGCCTGTAAAGTACTATTGTGGATGGAAATATAATTATTCAAGGTATTTATTCGTGTTTGTCATTTATTTTATAATACTCTACCCCCTAGCTGTGGCTGAAAGCTTACACATACATGGACTTTTTATGCGGGAGAGATGTTTTAGGCTTAGGTCAGTGGACATTCATCAGTATATTCAATATATAACTGATCCATAAGAAGTCCAACTCTACAAAACGTCTTTCGAGGCAAGGACTAAGCACACTTACATGCTCTTTAAAGTAAACATGTTATTGGTTGAAGAGAAGCTTATGCTGTTGGTGGAAGTTCGAGTTTGGGTCAAAGGGGGTGTAAGTGTTCGAAAGGCTGTGGAAACGAGGTCCAGTAGAATGCTCTTACATCTTATCGCTAGGATATGACTTGCCTCACAACCAAGTTTCCTTTTGTAGAATTTGGAATCCAACAAGAGATATTGTTTTTGATCATTATACTACTAAGAAGTAAATGCTCCTTCATTTGATGCTTGTCTCTTTAAAGTTTAAATACTTTTGTCATATAGTGAGAACACACATTTTACATACAAACACTAAATTAACTCAATTGTGAAGTTAACAAATTAGAATTTGTACTCTTAATGAAAAACTTGAAATAGTATAAATGATGTATATTATATTTGTGAATTAATGGGGAATTTAAATTTTTCCTTCGGTTACAATTCTTTTCACCTGCGTAAAAATTGGGGGTTGATTGTAACGAAACAGGTCTCAGGAGAGTGTTCCGTCGTTCACAAATATAAGCAAACTTATCTGAATAAACTCAAAACTAAATACTTTTTGATTAGATAAAAATAAATAAGGAAATGGAGGGTGACAGGAGAAGTGAGGAAGAAAAAAGAAAATTTACGGTAATTCATTGAGAGGATGTTTTTGAGGCTTTTCAGGGAATAATCAGCATGAAAACCATGGAATGTTCAATTCAAAAACAAGGAACGATGAGAGCTGATGTTCTCCATGTCAATTGGCGAGTGTACACAATGATAATGAGCGGAAAATCTGGCTATAGTTATGTGTAATCGTGAGTACTAGAATGTGGGATTCTTTTCCTCCTAAGGGATGGAAATGTAGGTGGGTTGAGCACAAATAGGTGCAGTAATGGACTGATGATAAAAGGCAGGTCCGGCGGGTTTAATTAATTTATTACAGCAAAAACTAGATCTGCGTTTCATAGTTAGACAGAGGGTCCACTAAGCGGGAGCCAGATGGAAAGAGAGGCTTATACAAGCTGTGGATGAGGGAGCAGCGGAGTCTCCATTTAACCAAGCACACAAGTTACTATGTGAGATAAAATTATTATAATTGTTGAACTGCTACTGTTGGGTGAGTAGCCAATATTTACCTGTAATGTTTTATGATACTATAAAACTCTGATCCACAAGGTTTTTTAAATAGATACAATTTACTACCTACTAGCAATGGATTATGGAACTACATAAAAGTAAACCTTATCTCATATTATGGAGATGAGTGTAAGTTTGTTTGTTTGTTATGTTTTCACACTATGAATATTCAACCAATTATCATAGCATTTACATTGTCTGAGAAACGAAAGACATGAAGTACCTACTTTGATCCAGAGGAGGATTATTGTTCCTACGGGATAACAAAATAACTTTCTACAGTGAAACAGCGGGTAAAAGCTAGTTATCTAAAATATAAATTCAATATAAGATACCCATTCTTAACCGTGGTACGGTTGTCCAAAGTAATGATTCTTCGGGAGAATGAGCTGTTCAGTTCTATGATTCTTTATAAAACTGTCTAAGAAATGAGATTCTTTATATTCACATTAAACATTGTACCTAAGAGGTAACTGCTGATATATTTGATTAAGCTACTGAAGCTATTGATCCTACTATGACTAGCATGAGCAGTCTTTATCGTCACAATAAATCCTCACTTAGAAGAAAGAGGTATTTTACAGCCAAAAATATGAGGCTTACTCTACAAAGACAAGCAAATGCAGTTCTTTTAGACAATCCTACGGGACTCTTGATGAAATATATCATTGAAACATTCTATTATTTAGCAAAGCTAACATTTTACGAATTGAATTTCTTGGATATTTTGTATTGTATCAGCAGACAAATAGCTGCTTCATTTTACCTGAAATAAAGGTTTTTATTAACCATTTAGTGATTTGATGCATTTTGCTGCAGATCACTCCTTACTTCTTTGCATAGCAAAAGACTTACCATAATATAAACAAAAGCCAGTAATGAGGCATGCTCCCAATTCCAAAATGAAACTATGGTGGGGGGCTGTCCAGTCTGGTGACGAGGCCCACAGAATGGCGCGGGGCGGAGCGCTTCCTTTGCCATTTAGATTCAGTATGAGAGAGATAAAACTATTCATGACCACATGCCGGTCAACAGAGTCAGAATGAAAGAGATTTATCTATCGGAGAAGAATAGGTTTCACTGGTAGTTGCGTAGGTAGAGCTCCAATCCTATGCCTGATGTAGAGTCGGAATGTATGAGATAATATTTGCACAAAATCTAAGTTGGTTGTAAAATCAGAAAGAAAGATACAAGACTATTTACGAATCTTTAGAATCAGTATGAAAGTGATTATACTACCCACAAGTCGATAAAAACTAAAGCTAGATTGTGGGAAGAATATAATAAACTCTTTGTCAATCTTTATTACAAACTAAAAATATTAAAGTAAGTACATCGTTCAAGTTCTTTAAGATATCTAATACTTTATTCCCTAAAACCTAAGCTTATTTACAAATACTAAATAGCGTTATTCTCCTCTTTCAAAACTAGGTGTTAGAATGTACATAGATTATGAATTTTAATAGGAAAGCTAGAATAAATATCGTTTCAAATGTCTTGAAAGATCCATTGAGTTACTACATTCATTTCATAGGGTTCTAACTACTAAACTAGACGATTCACGAGGCCATAGCAAAATTAGTATTCTTAGTACATAGGTTCTTTATTAAGTTAGGCAGGTTAATAATTATTAGGATAGTATAGGAGGGGTGGGGGGGGGGGGTTTACAGTAGGTAGTAGGTAGTAGGTACCTACCGGTAGGTCTACATTTACCTCGTTAATGTGCGTTCATTCAGTTTTTTTCTCTTATGTGAAATTGCACCGACCGACGGTGAAACTGCCGCAACTACTTATTGGCCATTGTGTGAGTTTTCACGTAATATCCATTATAATCTGGATTTAAAATTCAAATCTTAATGCATCAGTATCATAATATAGTTAGTTTCAGTGCTTGAACCGGGCTTAGGGTTGTGGTGTTCTTCGTTCACATAAGTAAGGCTGCTTCGTTAATAGCTCAGCGGCAATGTGGGAGAGGCGATGGATTTATGTGTTTAGGTGAAAGAAGGCAAAAAGGCATTTTTTGGCATCCTTCCATCCACCGGCCGGCGCGGGTGTCCGGCCACGTCCGGCGTCCGGCGTCCGGTGACCGGCAGCCGTCAGGTGCCGCCGCAATAAATACAAAACATCTTGAGCTGGTTCAGTATTTAAGGACGCTCACTTTCAGTGTTCAAATTGCTTTGTACTTTAAAATTGCCAAAAATCTATTGGCCGACTTTTGTCAATGATTACATCGATTGATGTGGGTAAATTAGTCCATGTTTTATCTCACATTGTCATTGTACTCATTCCGGCGCCCAACGCCCCACGCCACATGACCCAGGGACTCTTAACATTCAGGATGCAGTGCTGCTTCCTTTGGGGCTCGGGGCTGGGAACATTGCCCATTCTCATGAAATTTTCACCCGCGAATAATGTCCGCATATTATAACCCGTGCCTCGCGAACTCACTCGGCATGCCCGCACTAAAGATGGATGCGGTATTTATTTAAAAACTAAAGTACTGCATGTCAGTATCTCAAATATGTTTATAAATAAATATACTGAACATACTCATACACGAACGCATTGGCTTTATTTTTATTATTTTATACTTTATTGCACAATAAATGTAAAAAAAAGTGGGCTTAATGCTGCGAGCATTTTCTACCAGCCAAACCTGTGGATTGTTTATAAGTTGGTGGTAGACGTGCTATAATTCAATCTTACTACAACTGTTTAACATACTATTTTTTACTTTTTAAATAAACTACATAATATTAATGAAATACTTACATACCAAGACATACATGTTTATTTTATGTAAAATAGTAGGTACAAACAGATATATATATATATATAAAAATGAGAAGCCCCTTTTCTGGAATCAACGCACAGCCTAAACCACTGAAGATACAACGTTCAAATTTGGATTGTAGCTTCTTTTTATAGCAAAACCACCGAATAAGAAGGAATTTTTAGAAATTCAACCCCTAAGGGGGTTAACGGGGGTGGGAAAGTTTGTATAGGGAGACGCAAAAAATGTTCACCTATTGACTTTAAATTTTGCACAAAAACTCTAGGATTTTTCAAAATTTAACTCCTAAAGGGGTAAACGGGGGCGGCTAAGTTTGTATCATGGGACGAAACAAACTCCACCTGTTGACTTGAAATTTTGCACAGAGATTCTCAATTGTAAATAAATAAACATCTATTTCAATATTGTTCGCGATCCAACTCCTAAACGGATAAACTGGTAAACGGGGGTGTAAAAATTTGTATCCAGTTAAAAAAATACCTTTTACTTGAAATTATGCACAGAGACTCAAATGAAAAGAAAAGAATACCTATTTTAGCATTTTTGTAATTCAACCAATAAAAAGGTTAACGGAGGTGGCAAAATTTGTATGGTGGACAAAATAATCTTCACCTATTCACTTCAAATTTTGCACGGAGACTCATCTGAAAATAAATAAACACCTTTTTCAGCATTTTTTTGCAAATCAACCTCTAAGTAGTTCCTTGGGTAATTTGTATGGAGGACGAAAAATCCTTATCAACTTGAAATTTTGCACCGAGACTCTAATAATGGGCTACTTTTTATTCGGCGCGTGCAAAGCCGCGGGCGAAAGCTAGTATATATATAACAGAGTAAACCTTTTTCTGGAATCAACGCACAGCCTAAACCACTGAAGATACCCAAAGAACACCCCCTGGTGGCAAAGTTGGTATGGGGGACAAAAAATCTTTATACATCGACTTGAACTTTTGCACAGAGACTCACTTACAAAAATAAATAAACAACTATTTCAGCATTTTTCAAAATGCAATCCCTAACGGGGGGGGACAAAAAAATCTTTACCTATCGACTTTGACGGCCTCTGTGGCGTAGTGGGCGAAAGTCAGCCTGAGACGTAGAAGGTTGTGGGTTCGATTCCCGCTGCGGGACAAATGTTTGCATGTTTTGTAGATTTTTGTCTCGGGTCTGGGTGTTTTCTATGTATGATATGTATGTATTTACAAAAAAAATATATGTGCAGTATATAAATCATGTGGTTTACCTAATACCAGCTCTGCTTAGTTTGGAGCTACATGATGCTGTAATATTAGTGTGAAGTATGATGATGCGTGCACTGACATGAAATTTTGAACAGGACTCCCTTACAAAAATAAATAAACATCTACTTAGCGTTTTTAAAAATTCAACCCCGGGGGTTCAATAGGGGGGGGGGGGGGGGGGGGGGTGTTAACGGGGGTGACATAGTTTGTATGGGGGACGAAAAAAATCTTTACCTATTGACTTGAAATTTTGCACAGAGACTCTAATAGAAATAAATAAACATCTGTTTCAGCGTGTTTCGCAATTCAACTTCTAAGGGGGTTAACGACCGTGGCAAAGTTTCCACGGTGGACAAAACAATATTTACCTGTTGACTTGAAATTTTGCACAGAGACTCTCAAATGAAAATCAATTAATACCTAAGTCAGCATTTTTCGCAATTCAACCCCAAAAGCGGTTAATGGGGTTGGCAAAATTTGTAGCAGTTGTTGTAGGACTTGAAGTTTTGTACAAAGTCTCTAAGAGAAAAATAAATGAGTATTTTAGCATTTTTCGCAATGAAGGTAAATGAGGGTGGCAAAGTTTGAATCAGGAGCAAAAACAATATCACCCGACTTGAAATTCAGCACAGACTCTAAAAAATATATATAAACACCTATTTCAAGCAATCGATCGCAAGCTGTCGTGGTTAGTTATTATATGTCAAGTTGGGTTCAAGTTCCAAGTGGTGTGCCCCAATGATCCCTCTTATTCCTCCTTTTTTATCAATTTCATCATCATCATCATCATCATCAGCCTATAGCAGTCCACTGCTGGACATAGGCCTCCCCTAATGAGCGCCATTGCGCCCTGTCCTGAGCTCGAGCAGCCTTTCGCAGATCGTCACCCCACCTGGCCAGAGGGCGTCCTACACTACGTTTGCCGAGCCGCGGTCTCCACTCAAGAACCGTTTACCCCAACGGTTATCGGTTCTTCGGCAGATATGGCCAGCCCACTGCCACTTCAGCTTGCTAATTCTCTGAGCTATGTCGACAACTTTAGTTCTATGTCGGATAAACTCATTGCGGATTTTATCCTTCAGAGAAACCCCGAGCATAGCTCGTTCCATAGCTCGCTGAGCGACTTTAAACTGGTAGACCAGCCGTACTGTGAGAGTCCACGTTTCGGCTCCGCATGTCATGACGGGTAGGACGCACTGATTGAAAACTTTCGTTTTCAAACATTGCGGTATGGGTGACCGTGATTGAGCTGATACATAATATGTGTAGATCTAGACCAGGAATAAGATACTAGACTACTTTTTATCCGAATACCACGCATGCGAAGCCGCGGGCGAAAGCTAGTAATAAAGTTGTGACCTAGAAAGACCTACTTGTGCAGATGATTAGGATTGCTAAGCATATGTTTGAGCTAGACTTTAGATTGAATACAATAATACACTCGAGAGCAATGAATCCGGGTCACTCAAAGAATCCAAAAAATCTGGGAAAGTAAGAATGCTAGGTTAATGCAATAAATTGTATTTAATAGACAATTTAATACTCCTTAAATGAAAGTATTAAAACTTCTTAGTTATTGTAAAGTTATATCATAAAAAAATCAAATTTGAAAAGGGAACACTGTCGAAGATGGAACTACGAAATTACAGGATTTGTTTTTGCTTTTGTTTGTAATCTGTCATTTATGTTGGTACATAAACCAGGTTGATAGTGCTCAATATTCATTATTCAAGCTGAAATCATGTCGCTTACACTTGAAGAATGCACCAGAATACTTACATTGGTGGAAACCGGCCGGAGTCAGCGCGATACAGCCAGGACTGTCGGTGTGTCGCTGTCAACAGTACAAAGAGTTCTCCGACGTTACGAAGAAACTGGTTCTAACCTACGCAGACCAGGAACGGGCAGAACTAGGTGTACCACAGCACGAGAAGACCGATACTTGGTGAACACTATGCTTCGAAATCGCTTTCTCACAGGAACTGAACTCACAAATCAGTTTCGACGCCTCGGAGGAAGTAACCCAAGTGCATGGACAGTAAGACGTCGGCTTGCTGAATCTAACTTAAAACCCCTTAGACCTGCAAACGGCCCTAAACTGGAGCGTGGCCATCGTATTTCAAGACTAAGATATGCCCAGAACCACGTAAATTGGAGTATTGAAGATTGGTCGAAAGTTATGTTCTCCGACGAATCAAAATTTATGCTCTACAAGCACGATGGAAGACACAGAGTGTATAGAAGACCAGGGGAAAGATTCAAGCAAGCATGCATCGAAGAAAAAGTAGCCTACGGTGGTGGGTCTGTACTTGTGTGGGCCGGAATTTCCTCTGAAAGTCGCACAGAGCTGGTGATCATAGAAAACGGCTCTTTAACTAGCGTAAGATATGTGGAAGAAATCCTCAACGAACACGTTGGTCCATTTATGGTCAATTTGGGTGAGGATGCTATATTTATGCATGACAATGCCCGACCTCATACAGGTAGGATTGTGAATGACTACCTTCAAGAGATGAACATTACTTGTATGGAGTGGCCAGCGCGCAGCCCGGATATCAACCCGATCGAGCATGCTTGGGACGAGCTAGGGAGATGCGTAAAACAACGAAACCCTCCCCCAATCACGCTTCCTGAGCTCAAAATTGCTCTCACAGAGGAATGGGAGAATATTCCCCAAAATCGTATAAGGAACTTGGTGTACAGCATGCCAAACCGCGTAAACGCAGTAATGGAAGCACGAGGAGGTAATACGAAGTATTGAAATTCAAGAAAATCGTCATAAAGTTCAAAAATTTCATGTTTCCTATTTTTGTTTTAAGGAGAGATCAGCAGTTTTTTTTCTTTATGTAATTTTGTGTAAATAAAATGTATGGTGACTCATATTTTTTTAACTTTCATTTAAGGAGTATTAAATTGTCTATTAAATACAATTTATTGCATTAACCTAGCATTCTTACTTTCCGAGATTTTTTGGATTCTTTGAGTGACCCGGATTCATTGCTCTCGAGGGTATTAATGTTTAATTGCTGCATCGCGAACTCTGGGAGTTTGAAAAAGCGCGCCACTTTTATATGCGCGCGTATTGGAAATCAGCATACTGATTCGAGCACTCCCTGGTATACGTGGCAGCGATTGGTCGGTGTGATGGAATCGCTCGACGCTGCGATGCAGGTTGGCCAATAAGCTGGCTTGAAGAGAGTAGAGTGGAGTTGACAGCGAGGACCCGCGTGACATGCAGTTGCGCTCTATCAAAGGCTGGAGAACATTTTTTCGTGGTCCAGGCCATGCTAATGTAAATTTTAATGCTGCTGGCGCCAGTTTTTCGCGTACCAAAGTAGTAAAGTAATAACCTAGACTGTGCTCAAACCACAGAATACAGATAGGACAGAAGCTTCACTCCGCGCAATCATTTAAATAAATAGCGACTTTAGCTGCTACGCAATAAAGTGCTAATCAGCTCGCACCGAACTCAGCGCCTAACATTTATATTAACCTACACCTTGCATCCCTTTCTATCGTATAGCTCTATCTCTACTGACGTGGCACGTGTAACGTTAGGGTTGTCTTGAGAATTATTCTGTGACGAATAATAATAACCTGGCCGCCGACGGGCAGCAGCATCGGCGGTGCGAGAAGCTGTACCCTGCGATCCCTAACCCGCATGCCCAGCGTGGGGATTATGGGCATATCCCCCTTCTTATAGAGGAGGCCTATGTCCAGCAGTGGACTGAATAGGCTGTTGTTGTTGAACCTTTTACTATCCAGTTACCTAGCCACCTATTTATTTAAAGGAACAATGATAATTCAAATAATATCTACCTACCTAGTATTAAATCAGAAAACTATTTTACACTGGCTGGCTGCATTAAGAACTCAGAAAATAGGCATACCTACTAGGTAGGTACTTGGGTCCTTAACACTTACTTAAGTGTAGGTGTCTTGTGTACGAAAACTGAATAATCACTGTTTAAGGTAGGTGGGTAGGTACATCATGCTAAATCATAAGAGAAATTTTAGTAGGTAGGTATCTACCTAGATATTTGCAAGAGAAAAAAACAACATTTGGTTTGTAGGTAACCTAGGTATCTAGTTTTAGTTGTTAGTACGCCTACCTTTAGGTAACTTACCACATTGATTTGTCTACCTATACCTACCTACCCGACTGTTTTTAAGTAGTTAACCTACACTGCCTACTTAAAGTTAAATCAAATAAAAATGTACCTAGCTTGGGTTTCTAATCTTGCTCTCAGTCTACATAATCAAAATCATAATACCTACATAGTGCTGCCTATGCCTAAGCATCAGCACTTAAGATACCTACCAATGGCACAAACATTGTCTATGAAAAAATACCTACATAATAATATTACGTTTATTTATGTAGGTAGGTACCGCATTCAAATAGAACTTGTACCTAAGTACCTACTTACTTAAGTAAATACGGGAGACAAACTTTCGTAGAAAAACTTTCAGTTCTGTACCTACTATTGATATTATTTACATTTTCTTACCTTTCGCTGTCATTAGGTAGTTTGAAAAACGTGAGATGCCGGTCCTTATTATTATTCAGGCAACCAAATGCTATGCAGTATTTTTTTGCCTTCATTTGGTGAAAAATATAGGTACATTACCAAAAACAAACTAAAATGCCGCGGCTGCTCAAGGACACGTTCGTTCCGGGCAGAACTCGGCAACCGACGTTACGAACCACGCTAGGAAGGCCGGCGATGCGTAGGTATATTTTTATACCTATTCTGCGGAGTGAAAGAGGCCTGCTCAAACATTAATAACTATATTTGCTGTGTGGTGATGCGGTGTGCGTTGGAAGACCTTTCATAGCAGCAGTGGCAGCCATTACAAGATCCTGGTGAAACATCTGGAGGTAAGCGGTGTAGTTTGGATATTTTATTGTTAAAATTGAATATAAAGTATGTTAAAAGCCCTTGGCGCAAACAGTAAATAACATTTAAAGGTAATACTACCGGCTTAATCTTTTGAATCATTCTTTTGACTCTACTTTTTAACCGACTTCAAAAAGGAGGAGGTTCTCAATTCGTCGGAACCTTTTCTTTTGACTTTTTTTTATGTATGTTCACCGATATATCCGTCAATTGTAAACCGATTTTCAAAATTCTTTTTTTGTTTAAAAGAGTATACTTCATAGGTGGTCCCATATAAATTGTACTCTTGATGGATTAGTGCTTTTCCCGGAAAACTCAAAAAACTTCTTCCTCACTTGTAATTTTCGCCCTATGATCACTAATATCTCCGTCAATTCAGAACTGATTTTCAAAATTATTTAGGGCAAAAAGTAAGAAGTGATTTATTTGAAGTCGGTTTATTTTTTCTATAAAAAGTTTATACTTGTCTAATATCAAATCGAAGATTGAAGATTTATGACAAAACTAACTTTTGCTCGCGTTAAAAGTTGTATTAAAAGTTAGTTCTCAAGGACAGTACTTTTTACTAGATAAAACTCAACCTATATCCTTTACTGTACCCTGTGCCCTTGATCTGACAACGGGAATGCTAAATTACATAATGATCGGTTGAGTGAGGCATGAAAGTGTAACGAACAAACAAACAACTCACTTTCACATTTATAATTTAAGTTGGGAAGTGTAAAAAGCTAGGCCTCTCTATGGTGGATTTCTAGCTTTTTAGCAATATATATGTCGCCGCGCCTATTTTTCCAGGCACCAAATTATGCTGGACGATGATTCTAGATTTGAAAAAAATAAGCCAAGCAGAGTTTCTTGCCAATTCTTCTCTGTTTGGTCGCGTTGCGAATTGGTGTAAATTATAAAATGACTAACTACATTTGAGTTACAGTTTGATTTAAATTATTACTAATTATTATTGCTAAAATTACTAAAAGTCATCACAACACAAGACTTAATTTATCATCTTGCGATTTATCAATTTGTTTAAAAATAATGCATTGTAATTGACTATCAAATTATAATAATATTCCCAAATAAGTTAATGCTATTGTGTTAGGTTTTCTGAGTTGTAGAATTCTTTTATAATTTAGAAATGAATTCTAGAGTTTTATTTGAAATTATTAAACCATCATTTCCAACTACAGAAATAATTGTTTCGATGGAAATTAATTTATTGCAAGTTTAAAATGATCGGACTATTATTACTACTAAAAATCTTTATCAATTTAGAATTGAATTATGGAATTTATTTTGTTATAATTATGCAATGTTTGAAGTATTTAAAATTAACGGTGATTTAAATTGGTAAGTCAATTTATTTGGTCAATCTAAATCCAATTAAGTTTAATCCAATGTTTTATGGCTTTTACTGCTTGCTAAAATAATTATAAAATTAGTAATTAATTTAGACCTACTTTCTAAGTAGCTTTGTGATTTTAAAGCATTTCCCGCGCCACGTGGCCTGGCTTAAACGGAAGTCTGTCAAATCGGCAACATGGCGCGGTAGGTGCTAAAAATAGATCAGGTAGAGCTCGAACACTTTGTGCTGGTTCGTCAAAGAAATAACACTGTGAGTTAGTTCCTTAAACTATGAATAAAAAGAAGCCTGAATTCAAATTAATGTCTTTCTGTTTCTTTCTCTGCAAATTTATTTGAGTGACTTTAGATAAAATAACCTTTAGATTTAGACTGCAATAATTAAGTTTATAGGGTCAGGATTTAAGAGGCAGAACCAATGGACGATACTGCGCTCCAGTGGTTCTGCAACTTCTTTAAAAACATAGAATTCTGCATTTTCTTCGATATATATATATATATATATATTGCTAAAAAGCTAGAAATCCACCTAAATACACACAAAAGCTAGAATACTATATATGTAATACTAATAATACTATATATAGTTCATAAATGGTACACAAAATAGTCAATTTAAAACAATGTTTATGGTTGGTGAAATGGTAGTAATTGGTTAAATAATGGTGGTTGAGCACGCGAGTGTCTCAAATGGTCAGAGGTCGCTAACTGGTCAAATTAACGTAATCGCGTATGCAGTAAATGCATATCGATGCAAAAACGCACAAACGCTGATGTGTTCGCATTACTCCGAACAGGAAGTTAGGATTAAAATGAACGAGTAAATTCAGAGTTCTTTGTGGAGGGCTCGTCCGGGAAAGTACTACCACCATGCCTATTTCTGCCGTGAAGCAGCTGTACTGTGTTCCGGTTTGAAGAGTTCGGATGCCGGTGAAATTACAGGCACACATCATCTTCATGCCTCAAGTTAATGGACGCAGGGCGTTCACATTGTAGAGCATGTTCCGAAAAAAATGTGATCTACAATGCAATGCTTTGTGATAGGTAATGGTTACCACTTAACATCAGCATATTCCATCTTCAAGTAAAATAAAAAAAGAGAAAAACGTTGCTTTAATTCCCGATTGTTTCACGCGTCGCTTTACTTCGACCCCGTCGTACCGGTCGCCAGGCCAGACAATAGAAGTTTTTATTGATTACTAGCTGACCCGCTCGCAACTTCGTTTGCGTTTATACTCTTTTTTTTACGTATGCCCTTTCATGTGAAATGTTTCCCAAGCCTGGTAATTTGACACGGAACAAGGAATTAGGAATGGAATAAAAAGTACCTACATATTACTACATTATCTACCCCGTAATGTAGTAGTATGTAGATACTTGTTTCCGTTGGCAAACCGTCTCCAAGTTAACAGCCGGTATAGGTATGATGAATTTTTATATGCCAACTCTTGATTATGTTTGGTTACCCATGCAAACTAAAAAACTATTAAAAATTTCATGTCTGGAGAAATTTTAAGAGCATGCAACAATTTCAATAGCTCCTCGTGCCTCCAGTTTATTAAAACAACGGATACGCCTTCAAATTTTCCTATAATCTCCAAGACAGTTGTAAAAGGTTAACAATAGTGCATGCCAATATACAGAGTATAAATAACAAATACTTAGAGATTGAACTTTTGACTGAACTGACAATGTGCGACGTACTCTGTCTCTCGGAGACATGGGTGAACGCGCTAAATGTAGATATTATGACTATTGAAGGTTACACGCTTGCATCATTCTATAACAGAAAACTATTTGAGCACGGAGGTACAGCCATTTTCTTAAAAAATGGCATAAAATACAAAAATAGACAAGACATAACTAAGCTATCATTTGAAATGAATTGTGAAGTAGCTGCCATTGAAGTGAAATTTTGTAAACTCATAATTATTTGCATGTATAGACCTGACTATGAATACCTTATATTTGAGGATGTTTTAACAAAAATCTTAGAAAAAGTTAGTAGAGAGGGAAAGAGACTGGTAATAGCAGGAGATTTTAATTTAAATGTAATGAATAATAACAAGTACAATAAAAACGAAGTCAAAAAATTTCTGAACTTATTAGAGGAATTCAAACTAAGAGTTGTATTGAATGAACCGACACGAATTCATAAAAAATCTGCCACATGTATTGACAATTTTATCATAAATAATGACGTAAATTTTAATAAACACGTAGGGAAAGTTCTAGATGTGAAACTATCTGATCATAATGCCATTGTACTTTATTATAAATTGAACTGTAACAAAATAAAAAAATTAGACGAGGAGGTTACACTAAGAGTGATGTCCTCTAACAATAAAGATTACTTTCATTATTTATTTTGTAAAGATTATGTTAATGTAAATCACGCAGTTGATGCAGTTCACGATGCAAATGAGAAAATGAATATATTGATGGACCATTTAAAATATTGCTATTATACTGCTTTTCCATTAAAAACTATAACAATTCAAAAAAACAAGAAAACCACATTATGTACTAAGGGTATTACAATATCAAGGAATAATATACAGAAACTAGAAATATTGCAAAACCTTTACCCTTGTACGGCAAGGAAAAATAAGCTTAAGATTTGTAAGAAAGTATTCAAAAAAGTGCTGGCTACCACGAAAAAATTTAATAATGCAAAAATAATTCAAAAATCAAATAATAAAATAAAAATGACATGGAAAATTGTTAAAGAACAGCAAAACAAAAATAATGCTTATCATAACAAAAATATAAATAAAATCTGCGATGCAAATGGAAAAATTATAACCGATAGCAAAAAAATAGCAAATAGTTTTAATCACTTTTTCAATAACATTGCAGAGAACCTAACAAAAAAATTTGACATTCGAGTAGAAGATTGTGATAAATACCTAGAAAAAACAACAACAAACCAAATATGGTTCTCTAAAATTACTGATTCGGAACTTCGAAAAATAATCTCCTCAATCAAAGGTAAATCATCCAAAGATATTTATGACATGAATACTAAAACTATTAAGGAATTAATTTTATGTAATAATAAAATGTTTGAAATTATTTTGAAAATTTTAAATGAATGTATCTCACAGGGTATTTTTCCAGATAACTTAAAAATTGGTAAGATTATACCATTATACAAAAAAGGATCAACGCTGGATATTGGAAATTACAGACCAGTGTGCATTCTCCCAGTTATTTCAAAATTTTTAGAAAGTGCAATTAAAACTAGAATCATAAATTATTTCGAATCAAATGAAATATTAACGGAATGTCAGTTTGGTTTTAGAAAAAAAAGATCCACAGAACTTGCCATTAGAAAGACAGTTTACTTTATACTGGATGCTTTGGATACATCGCAGAAGGTGTCTAGTATTTTCTGCGACCTATCTAAGGCATTCGACTGCTTACGACATGACATTTTACTGCACAAACTTAGTCGTTACGGTTTCAAAGGTACTGAACTCGATATCTTACAATCTTATCTTAGCAACAGAATCCAATTTGTGACTATAAATGACACGAATTCAGACGCAGAATTCAGTAAAATAGGAGTACCGCAAGGTTCAATAATTGGACCAGTGTTGTTCTTGATCTATGTAAATGATCTGGCCAGCTGCTTACCTAATTGGGCATTGATCACCTTGTTTGCTGATGACACGCACGTAGGGATCAAAGATAGAAAGATAGAAGAAATTGAAGAACATAAAAGAATTGTATTGTTTAAATTAAAACAGTGGTTCAAAATCAATGGCATAATACTAAATGAAAACAAAAGCAGTATCTTAAATTACACAACTAAAAGAAAGAGCAAAAATGATAAAATTGAAGAAGTCACATTCTTGGGGTGTACTTTAGACTCCACCTTGTCCTATGATGGCCATATAGACCAAATATGTAAAAGGTTAACCTCTGCAAATTATGCATTGTTCAGATTGAAACCCTTAGTTGATAGGAATACTCTTATTTCGGTATATTATGCCTATTGCCACTCTATTATAAGTTATTCTTTAACAGTATGGGGCAATGCTGCCCAAATTGACAAAGTTCTCATTTGTCAAAAGAGATCTATTAGAATAATTTACGGCTTACATAGATTAACTTCAGTCAGAGCATATTTCAAAAAATCAAAAATATTAACTGTAATATCACAATATATATATAACTCTCTTATAGAAGTACACTTAAAAAAGAACAGCTTGCCAATGGTAATGCATACACATAATTAAAATACCAGAAACAAGGAAAAATTACACAAACCAAGAACAAGACTTGTTAAGACTTATAAACAAGGTTTCTGTATAAAACTCGATATGTACAATAAATTACCATTAAAAATTACACAGCTTTCTCAAAACCAATTAAGGCAAATATTAAAAATTTTTTTTGAATCCCATCCATTTTACCATATCAATGAGTTCATGAGTTGCTCATTTTCTGATTTGCATATGTAGAAATAATTAGATTATCGTAAGAATTTATATTGTAAAAATTGACTTGCCAATGTTATGTAATATAACGAAATGGTTAAATAAATAAATTACAAATTACAAATTACAACTTTCATCACATAAATCACCCTCTTTAAGTTACATTTTCGCTACAAAAAGCAGCAAGTCCTCCAAGGTCCCACCCATGGTTCAGTGCTTTAGGTGTTTTTTTATTTTCGTTATAGCACATACACGCAACTATCAAAGGCATTGAAAATGTAATTTAGAAATAAAGCACACGATAAAATTAGACTATAATATACTGACTTGCGCGTAAAGGCCCTTCTACTGCCTACAGTTTTTGTCCGTCTGCCTCCTAAGATGGCTCAAGCTGTAGCTTAATTCAATGTCGAGATATCATTTTTTTCCGTTTCTTTAATAGCGAGCTCAAAAAAGTAATTGGGAAATTCTCGATCCAGAAAATTGTAGTATTTTTAAAAATTTTGGAAAATCTCAAAAAGTTACCACCCAGTTAGTTAAGTTAGATTTTGGAAATTTTATTTGCACTTTGAAGCCCTCCGGCAGACGCAAATATTGACATAGTTATGACCGATCCCTTTATTCACCTATACATCTTTTTTATTGCATGTGACGAATTTACTTTCAATGTATGGTTATTATTTGTTTTGTGTATGGTTTTTATGCAGTATTATTTGTATGTATTATTGATAAATTAATCCAATATGTTTTTATTTCTTATTTATTTTCTAAATTAACATTGACATATCTTTGGTTGTTGCATATTATTTATGATTATGTTATATACTCAACTTATATAAACATGCCTTTAATTATTCATGCGAGTTTGCTCGGTATCTCGATTATTCGCTGCCTGTTCAAACTGACATGTAGATAATGGGTCCGAAAACGAGGATTTGTTGTACATTAGGCTTTTATAACCCGGGTTCTTTGGGAACGGGGCAGAACGATTTTCTTGTCGCAATGGATAATTTCAAGTGTGACATTGTCGCCATAAATGAAACCTGGATTAAAGAGGGGCAAGAGGCGCGTGCGCCGAAGGTTCCCGGTTACTGTTTTCGTAACACTCCGCGCCCTCGGCACATGGGCGCAACAGGGGCGGGGGTGTCGGTTTTTATATAAAACGTGGGATTAGTGCTCGAAAACTCGGGCACCCTGAAGCCGAAATCGAGCAAATGTGGCTTACTGTTACCATCAATCGATTACGGATAGCAATTGGAACTGCTTATCGCCCCGAGTGGGTTAACATAGATGTATTCTTTGACGCATTGACGGAATCGGTCGCTCATTTTTCTGGCCATGACCATATCATTGTTTTGGGTGATTTTAATGTTGACTTTTTGATGACTAAGGACCCTAAGTATGCCAAACTAGTACAGTTTTTGAATTATACGGGGCTAAACCAAGTTGTGACGTCAGCACCAACTCATTTTACAGATCATAGCCAAACACTTATTGATGTAATATGTACGGATTGCAATGTTCGTAATGTTTCTATAAATAATATTAGTGGATCTTACGGTCACTCTTTTATTCATGCCACACTCAATATAAAAAGGGAGAAGATACCGCCTAGGACCATAGTGTATCGGCCGCTTAAAGACGTATGTCATACAGAGTTCGATAAGGATCTTATGAATTTGGACTGGAATATTGTTCACATGCATCAACAGTAGACATAATGGTAGACACGTTCACATCCTTTGTTACAATCTTGTTAGACAAGCATGCCCCTCAAAGGAAGATAAAGATTAAAGAAAAATCGACGCCGTGGATTACTGAAACCATAAAAGTCATGATAAAATGTCGTAACGATGCTCACGATTTGTACCGAAAAACGAAGCTTGACACCTATAAAATGCAATACAAGGAGCTTAAATCGTTTGTAGCTCAAAGTATCTACCACGAAACGCGAGCATATTATGATTTCCGTATTAACACGGAAATTAAAAATGAAAAGAAATTGTGGAAAAATTTGAAAGAGGATGTTTTATCTTCTGAGTCGAAAAATTACCTCCCTGACATTTTGGTTCGGCCGGATGATATAAATGATCATTTTCTTAATGTTCCTGGCTCTGATAATGTTCCAATCTCTAACATGACATATTTTAACTTCAATAAATATAATGATATTAATGTATTTTCGTTAAAACCGGTAGGTGAACAAGAAGTTACCAAAATTTTGTTAGAAATTAAAACGAATGCACGAGGTGTGGATGGTTTGTCTATGGATATGGTTTTGTTGACTTTACCGCACACTCTGCCAATGATCACTGGTATTGTAAATAAATCAATAGTAACGTCCACTTTTCCTTACCAATGGAAAGTCGCATCGGTAAACCCCATACCTAAAATTCCACATCCAACTAATATAAAAGATCTGAGGCCCATTAGTATACTTCCGGTTCTTTCAAAGGTTATGGAGAAAGTAGTTTACAATCAACTTAGTGCTTATATTGAACGTAACAAGATCCTACCCGATGTGCAATCAGGTTTCCGTAAAGGAAGGGGTACAACTACTGCTCTATTGGATGTTGTTGATAATATACTCGCTGAACAGGACCACGGATTGGGAACAATTCTAGTGCTTCTTGATTTTTCTCGTGCTTTTGACTCGATAAGTGTTCTTTTGCTTCTCTCAAAGCTATCGTATTATGGAGTTGATGCTCCGTCAGTTAGATGGTTTAACAGCTACCTGAGTCAACGCTCACAGTTTGTGCAACTTACTAGGCAAGATGGGTCACAGTTATCGTCAGCACTGAAACCACTTCACCGTGGTGTGCCACAGGGCTCTATACTTGGTCCACTTCTCTTCATCATTTATAGCGCAGACCTTTGCTGGCACATCAAGCACTGTAGGTATCACTTATATGCCGACGACGTGCAGCTGTATTTACCGATGCGTCCAAGAGATGTATTTTGTGAACTTAACAAAATAATTGATGACCTGGATCGAATAGCTGACTGGTCACAAAACAATGCCCTTGTCCTGAACCCTTCTAAATCTAAATTCATGGTCTTAAGTTCCCAGCGACTAATTAACGACATCTCGGAACATTCGCTCAATATTCACATAAAAGGCCAAACTATTGAAAGAGTTCAGGAGGCTAGTAATTTAGGTATTTTATTTGATAGCACTCTCCGATTTGATAACCATGTACTTAATTTAGTCAGAAATTGTTTCTATAGGTTAAAGCTTTTGTATAAAATCAGAATTTTTTTAAAAGAGGAAATTCGCATTAAGGTCTGCGAAGCTTTAGTGTTGTCCAAATTAAATTATGGCGATCTGGTATATGGACCACGTTTACTGTCAAAAACGGCTCGACTGGTTCAGAGAATACAAAATGCTTGCTGTCGATTCTGCTATGACATTCCTCCGCGAACACATATCACACCTTATCTAAATAATTCATCTACTCTTAATATGTATTCGCGGAGGTGCTTACATTTAGCAGTTCTAGTTCACGGCATCGTAAAATCTGGATCGCCAGAATATTTATTCTCCAAACTGGATAGTACTCAAAGTAGATATAGTTCGAGGCCGACAAGGAACTTGTTGCATTATAGCAAACACAAAACTGTAGCATTTAGAGGCAGTTTTCGCTACCAGGCAACCAAGTGTTGGAATAACATTCCTCCACCTCTTCGACTGTTAACATCCAAGTACACTTTTAAGAAACGTTTTAAGTCACATTTATTAGAACAACAGAAGACAGGGTTGCCTGGAGTGTGTAGCTATAGTGCACCATTCTCCTGCTAGGACATATTATTATTACCCATTTATTATTTTGTTATTTTTTATTATTTCAATTTCCTTATTTGTATTATAAGTAGTTTAATTTATTGTACCATTTCTTATGTAATTTATGCTCCTTCATATAATGGGTTACCTTGTGATAACCAGACTCATAAGAGACTGGGGGAATCAGGGTAACCCATGCACACACATTCACTCACATCTATACACATAATAATTATAGTTTAGGTATACAAGTAGGTCTATGTATTTAAGTATTTATATGTATTATAGTGGATATCTATCTATTTTCAACTAATTACTAATTAATTAATTAATCACTAAGTATATTTAGAAAAAATCCTACGCCAGATAATTATACAAAATTAGAAGAAAAAATAATTGAAACAAAGGAATTAATTAGAAACGCAAAATCAAATAGTTGGCAAAAATTTTGCAGTGGCATTAATGAAACTACATCAGTGTCGCACATGTGGCACAAAATGCGATGGTTTAAAGGTTATCGCCAACCTAAATTAATTACCTCAGAGACTCAGCAAAAACAATTATTAAACTCACTAACTCCGGATTCCGTCTTAAACCAACAACCAAATATTACATCGCAAAATAACCTACTAGAATTACCTTTTACTATGCAAGAATTAATTCACTGTATTAAAAAAAGAGATACAGCCCCAGGTAATGATGAGATTACGTATTCTATGATTTTTCACCTGCCCCGTATAGGCAAAACTATCCTGCTTCAGATTTACAATGACATTTTTAAATCAGGCTACATACCCACCCAATGGCGCTCCATACTCATAATACCGATACCTAAAGCTTTCACTACTGCTAACTCCGAACAAAAGCTGCGACCGATATCGCTGATCTCATGCCTTTGTAAAATTTTACACAATATGATAGCTAGAAGACTCGAATGGCATGTTGAAAAAAATAATATCTTGTCATCGAACACTTCTGGATTTAGAAGAGGTCAATCATGTATCGATTGCCTGGCCAGACTTATAACTTACATACAAATAGGCTTAACTAATAACATACCTACAATTGCGTGCTTTTTAGACATTGAGAACGCCTACAATAATGTGTTGATTGAAAAATTGGTCCGTACGCTCGACGAACTTGATGTCGGATTTGTAATGTGTAGGTATCTATGGTCATTCCTAAGTGATAGATGCCTAATGATCAGAGGTAATGATAAGAGTATTTATTCTAGACGGACAACAAAAGGTTTAGCTCAAGGTGACCCTATGTCAGCATTGTTATTCAACATAAATAAAATAAATAAATAAAATAATTTTATTTCGGACAACAGGATCCATATTTTTCTTAACACTACTTAATTACACAAAAGAAAACACACGAAAAAAGCCACACACGTAAAAGTAATAGAATAAAATAAAATAAAATAAAAACTAAACATTAAAAGTAAAATAATAATAATAGTTAAATCACCCTCCGCACGAAGCAATGCCACATGGGAGAGGTGATCCTGCCAGCTACAGTTTGTAGGATGGTGTTGGGGCTGTCACGTACTCTGCGCATCAGGGATGCAGTCTTCTTACGGAGAATTGCTTCGAAACCGTCCGTCTCATATTCTGCAAACATCCCTGATGCACTGCAGAAACGCGGCAGTCCCAACATCATCCTAAAAATGTTATTGTATTGAACACGTAGGGTCTCCAGCGGCCGCTTGGTATAGCTGATCCATAGGTTACCGGTGTAGAAGCTTTGGCAGTAAGCTTTAAAAAGTGTTATTTTAACTTCTTCTGTACACCGGGAAAACCTACGGATCAGCATATTGCCCCTCACCGCTAAAGCCCTACGCTCCCTTTCAATGTCAGCATTGTCCTTAAGGTCGTCGGTAATATAATGTCCTAGGTATTTAAAAGACCTAACTTTGGTAATGTTCACGCCGTTAAGGGTTATGTGTGGGAATTCTTTGAGGTTATTACCGGCGGCCTTAAAGACAATGTACTCACACTTCTTTAGATTGTACTGGAGACCATGTGAAGCAGCGTAGTCAGCGCAGACTTGAAGCATCTCTTCGATCGATCTCGCCGTTGGGCCAAGTAGCACCATGTCATCTGCATAGCTGATGTTGTTTATACAAACACCATCAACTCGGCAGCCGACACGCATGCCACTGAGCTCAACAATGAGATCATTAACATACAGGTTAAAGAGCGAGGGAGAACTTACCCCCCCCTGTCTCACCCCGCACTCCAACCCATATGTGTCAGAGAGAGCATTGGACCACTTAATAGCATTACTTTGGTGTCCGTACCAGTATCGAAACATATTCAGCAGATCCGCCGGCACACCCCTGTCCCTTAACTTTCCCCAGAGCACATCATAAGAGACGAGATCAAATGCTTTGGAGAGGTCAAGGAAACAAGCGTATACCGGCGTCCTGCGACTTGTGTAGTATTGGACAGTATGCTTGAGTGCTAGTATTGCGCTTTCGGTGGAAAGTCCGGGTCTAAACCCAAACTGTGCATCGTGTAGATTTAAGTACTTTTGTAGAATAGAATCAAGCATACTGTCCAATACCTTGGCTATAGTAGTGGCTAGAGAAATAGGTCGGTAGTTCCCCCTGTCCGATATGTCTCCTGTCCTGTTCTTCACAATCGGTACTACTATCGTCTTCATAAGGTCAGCTGGAAGGTACGCATGACTAAGACACATTGAGAAGAACATGGAAAGAATACCGGGCAAGTGGTTCCCCGCGTACTTCAGATGCTCGATGCTGAGCCCATCATGTCCAGGAGACTTACCTCGTGTCATTCTTTTAATTGTAGCGCGGACCTGGTCGGTCGACACATGCAATAGAGGCCCGTCACCCCGAACGTCGAAATCAGCATCGATCACCCCAGAGGAAGGGCCGAGGGGGGAGTGAACTTTAAAGTGTTCCATGAACAGCTGCGCTATCTCCCTTTGATCACTCTTCCCCTCCACGCTCACGGGGGGGCCAGGCCGAATATTTAGATTACTCGTCGATTTCCAGAAGGTCTTAAAATCTTTCGCTGCACGCTCTTTAGCAATTTTATCCATGATAAGCTGGTCCTGGTGTTTCTGACACCACTTCAGGCGGCTTTTAAAGATTTTGCGAGATTCGCACATTTGCTCATAAGCTTCGCCCGAAGTAGGTCTGTTACTCAGCAACCAGCTTTTGAATTTAAGCCTGGCCTCCTCATGCGCAGCACGAACATACTTGTTCCATCCACAGAGGCTCCTTCCTTTCCTAGGCCCTCCGCCACCACGCTGCCTCGTCTGTATAGCCGCTTCAGTCATAGTATTTACTATATCATTGTACTGCTTGTCTAGATAAGTACCTACAAAATATGTAAACAGCTCGAAAATACTATTAGAATTTCTCAATACGCTGACGATTTCGTTTTTTATTTGAGAGACATAAACTTATCATTATGCGAAAATGTAATACAAAACTCGCTTGAACTTATGATAGAAAATTTAAGGGAAATGGGTCTCGAATTATCAGATACTAAATCTATGGTATGCATGTTTAGTAGAGGAAGAAGAAGGCATAGGATTAATTTAAAAATAAATAACCGTAAACTAAACCAAGTTGAAAATATACGATATCTAGGTATGTGGCTTGACAGGTCAATGCTTTTTAACAAACATATAAAAGAAACTACAGGAAAAACATCAAAATTTTTAAACATGTTCAAAGTACTAGCCGGACCTGGTTGGGGAATGCACCCAAAATACCTTCGGACGCTGTACATCTCCCTGATAAGAAGCAGATTAGACTACGGCTGCTTTTTATACGACACTAGCGCAAAAATACACCTTTATAAGTTAGAAAAAGTACAAAATCAGGCATTAAGAATAATAGGCGGATTTATCAAAAGTACCCCCATACATGTTATGGAAAGTGAAACCTATTTGCCGCCGCTTCATATTAGAAGATTATATTTAGCTTATAAATTCTGTATTAAAAGCATGTCTTGGGAAAACAGCTTAACTATACAGTTACTTGATAATCTATATACTCTTAGACAATCTAGATATTGGCAATCAAAAAAAAACCCGTTACTTTTGGCAGTTTACGATACATGCAAAAATTATAATATACATTCCTCTCATCCTCTTGAAATGTATTCACTTGATATTTGGGTTACATACATTCAGATTGACGGGGTCATAAATTGTAATTTAGAAAGTGTAAAAAGATCTAAAAGAAGTCATGAAATTACGTCCCTAAAATTTGATATTATCAAAGAGTTAAACGAGAAATACCACTGTAGACATATATTTTATACGGATGGATCTAAAAGTAATTTAGGGCAAGGAGCAGCTTACTACGATGATACTTACAAAAAAAAATGTATTTATAAGATTAACCCTGAGGTTTCTATCATGACGCTGGAACTCATTGCGATTTCAGAAGCCTTAAATTCTATAGATTATCAAAATAAACAGGAGGTAGCTATTTTTACAGACAGCAAGGGTGCATTGCAGCATTTAGCTCGATGCGCCTCTGGACACAGAGGCGTCTCGATAGCTTATGCTATTTTGAATATCATTCATAAGTTTGCACTCAATGGCATAGATCTAAAATTGCAGTGGGTTCCGTCGCATATAGGTTTAAAAGGTAACGAGGAGGCTGACAAATTAGCTAAATTAGGAATAACAGAAGGGAATAATTTTAACTTGGAACCAAATTACACGGAAAAATTGTTTAATGTTAAAATAATGTGCCATAATTCATATAAAGAATATTTTGATAAGCGAAGTAGGGAAAAGGGAATTTGGTATAAAACAATACAATGTCAGCCTCCTCGCATACCATGGTTTATTACTGGTAAATTAAGCAGATCGTATATTACTTTAGTCCATAGAATGCGTTCTGGTCACTACCCTTCAAGAAAATTTGGATTCCTTATGAAAAAAACTGATTCACCAAATTGCGAGGTTTGCGGAACATTAGATGATGTTTATCATATCCTAATGGATTGTAACAAATACAAAGCTGAAAGAGATTCATTGATATTTAAACTTAAATTAAATAGGTATGACGTGGGCATGTATTTACATATATTGGCGGAACCTACATCAGAGAGGGCTGTCGCGTTACTCAACATATTTAGACATCAATAATGGACCTTTGATGTTTGAATGTGTTGAGCGACGAGATACCTTTCTAATACTTTTGTGTTAATATATAATATTAATAGTTTCGTGATATGTTTATAAATTGTTTAGGGTATAATGGGACCGACATACCATTGTTGGTAAAGGTTCTTTAAATAAATAAAGAAAAAAAAAAAAAAAAAACTAATTACGTTTATGTAGTTTATTACAGAGTGAATCTATGGGTATATATCTGACACACAATTATATTATTTTTCCTTAGTCATTATTTATTATACAATTGGTCTCACAAGGTCTAGTGACTGTAGGAAGGTTTCGGCAGAATACCAGCGCCTAGCTACTTCTCCGTGGCAAGGCATTAATGCTGAGTCGAGGCCTTTTTGCTGCTGTGGCACACAACTACATGCCAGGACGACTGCTTACTTACTATTTAACAACTTTCTTAATTCTGTTGTTGTATGTACTGTGTGCCAAGTAGTAAATAAATGTTTGTCTATTGTCTATTGTATGGAGTTTCAAAAATGTGACAAATTTACTTTGTGGCAAATGTACAACAACCTCTCTCATATCTGTGAAACTACAGGCAAATGTCAGAATTTCATGAATCGGGGCACTATACTCGATCAGAAAAACTTTTTGCGATATATTCTGTTATATTGTCTGATACTATCGCCGATAATAACGTACCTATGTCCACGCACCTGTGTGTAGGAGCCTTTATGTGAGAACAACGTTTTTTTTGAATAAATTTATAATGATGTTTCAAACACGACAGTGTCAAAATAAAATAAATAAATAAATAAAATAAATAAATAAATAATGCGGGACGTAATCACACAGCATCACGTAGCCCCAAACTAAGCAGAGCTTGTATTATGGGAACCACATGATTGATATAATACACATATAATTTTTTTAAAATACATACATATCATACATAGAAAACACCCAGACCCGAGACAAAATATCTACAGATCATGCAAACATTTGTCCCGCAGCGGGACCTTCTGCGTCTCAGGCGGACCTTCGCCCACTGCGCCACAGAGGCCGTCAAAAATGGCATAACATGTGTCACTAAGGAGTATTGATATCAACTTCGATGCAAATAACCCCTAAAATAACTTTCTACCCCATTTTAACCCCTTTAGGCGATAAATTTCAATAAAATACGAAACACGTCTTTCATCAATTTTGTTAAAGAATGTTTATGCAAAATTGGAAGTAGATTAGACCAAGGAATCACGTTGTTCCATACAAACTTTGCCCACGTTTTTCACCCCTTTAGGGGTAGAATCTCGAAAAATCCTTTCTTATCGGATGCTTACGTCATACAAAGAACACGCCCTCCAAGTTTCAGGTCTCTATGATCAGCGGTTTAGGCTGTGCGTTGATCTGTCAGTCATTCAGGACAAAGGATTTTATAATATTTAAAGTGTTCTGACAAAGTTTCAAGAAAATCACACCACGCGTTAAGATTTTCCCATACAAACTTTACCACCCCATTGCAACCCCCTTGAAGACTATTTAAAATTTTCAATGACACCAATCTTCATTGATTGTATGGAATAATACATGTCCCAGGTTTCTAAGTTCAAGGAATACGATTTTTCATACAAACATTTTTACCCCTTTTCACCCTCTTAGGGGTTGAATTTCCAAAAACCGTTTCTTAGTGAGCGCTTACACTCTTTAAAGACTAGCTGTACCAAATTTCAAACCTCTAGGCCCTGTAGTTGAGTAGGCCCTGAGATTTCGTAATGAGTGTGTCAGTGAGTGAGTGAGTGAGGATAGTTCTCTTTTATATATATAGATTTATCAATAAAAGATGAACATGTTACAACCTTTGTACAAGGATTCCAGTCATTAAAAAGCTAAAAATAAATAAATGTTATTATGACTTAAAATATTTTTTCAGTGACACATAGTTGAGTTAGATCTATAATTTAATTTACATACCTACCTAAAAAATATTACTTTTTAATGGGCTGAATCTTACTCCATTGGCATGGAGTGGGAACTGGTATTGGCAACTAACCATCCATGTTTTGTACCTAACATTATGACTGCAATCTGCAAACCTTAAAAAGAATAACCAGGAATTGCTGAAGAAAAATGAACTATACAAAAAACTCGGAAATAGCACATCTAAGCTTATTACGAAGACAACTACACCTCAGAAAAGTACACGCACACAACAAAAAAGTAGAATACATAAAGAAACACAAACTGACACTATGGAACGACCAAACAAGACTAATGAAATAAAACATAGAGCTACTCAAACAAACAGCGAATTAGAAATGATTTACAAATATGATAAGCTTACACAAACTTGTCTTGAATCAGATGTAGAGCAGCACAATATTATTTATAAAATACCTAACATATCAAAGATAGCAAATAAATCGACAAATAACTCTCAATCACCAGTATATAAACAGAGGATTTGTTTACTGAGCAACAACAAAGAAAATAGAGTATTATCTATTGCTCAAGACACAATGCAAGATGATAAAATATGTCACTATCTTGCCCCTAACCGTAATACTCAGCAGCTCCTAGAAGGTCTGCAGGCAAAGCTTATTGACTTTACCATGGAAGACTACTGTATTATTTTCATCGGAGATGAAGACTTTCTTGAACGGAATAAAAACCTTGAAATAATAAAGTGCATCAAAAAATCTCTACAAGAAATAACTCACACAAATGTTATATTATGTACTCCGACGTATCAATATGGTTACCAGAGAGATATAATAAATCAAAGAATTCATAATTTTAACAATCTACTCTACCAAGATGTACAGGCTTATAAATATGCCAACTTAATTGACTCGAACAAATACCTAATCTATGACTATAGTATGTACCATAAGCCGTCAGGAAAAATAAATAATTACGGTCTTCGTACAATTTTCCAGGTTTTAGCTCACACAGTCCAGAAGATAAAGACTAACAAAACAAATAATAGAGATTCTTATAGGAAAGATCTGGCTCATGAAGATGAATATGACCAGTTTTTTCATGAATAAAAAATTGCACATCCTCCACCAAAACATCGCAGGTCTTTTCAATAAGTCGGACTTACTCACCGTTGTCTTAGAAACATTTACAAAACAGAACACTACTATTGACGCCCTTTGTATAACGGAACACTTCATTAAAGAAGGCGATCAACAATATCTTACGCTTCCAAACTACACCCTGGCTTCGTGTTTTTGCCGGAAAACTATAAAAAGAGGAGGAGCTTGTATTCTGATACGCAATGAACATGTTAAATGGATAGACCTGAAGAAAATATCTGAATTTTCAGTTAGTGGTATATTTGAGTGTTGTGCAGTAGAATTAACAAGTTACAACATTGTTATTGTATGCGTTTATAGAGTCCCTAATTTAAGCAATTTTGACATTTTTATGACCAATCTAGAGAAAGTTCTAAAGGAACTCTCCAAAACACGATACGAAAACATATTATTAGCCGGAGACTTTAACATTGACATATTAAAAAAAAAAAATATATCTATTAATTTTGAATACTTACTTTTAAACTATAATCTTAAGCTAGCTCTGAAACAACCAACAAGGCTTCAAAATCGAACTTGCATTGACAATTTTGCGCATAATTTTAAAAAACCGTGCCCATGTGAGGTTCATGAGTTTGCATTGTCAGACCACACAGCACAGCTTATTAAAGTTCCAGTAAGAAACAGCTCTATACTTAAGTACTGGCGGGTTGAAAGGCGAGATTATTCAGTCGATAATATAAATAAATTTTTAAAAATTGTCAAAGCACTGTCTTTTTCTGAAATATACAGTGAAAGTAACCCTAACAATGCGTATAATCTGTTTATTGAATCATTTAAATTATTTTATGATCTCTGTTTTCCTAAAAGACTAATAATAATGAAAACTACACAATCAGTAAAATGGATGTCGCGTGGTATTAGATTATGCTCTGAGAAAAAAAGAAAGCTTCTATGGAAATTCAGGAAAAAACCATCTGAAACTAATAAAAATGAATATAAAATGTATACCAAAAGATTTAAACGAATTATAAAACTCACGCAAAAAGCTAAAAACAATCATAAAATAAAATCGTCCAAAAACAAGTCAAAAACGAGTTGGAGTATCATAAACAGATCGAGACAAAAGCTACCCAAGGCCACAATTAATAAAATTTTAATAAATAATAAGACCATCACAAATCCGAAAGACATAGCAGATGCTTTTAACGATTTCTTTATAGATAAGATTGTGCCTATTGCCAACACAAGTAAAAACGTAACTTCCCTCATTACAAGTCAGAAAAACTCGTTATTTCTGAAACCCTGCATTCCACATGATATCCTAAAAATAATAAATTGTCTAAACAATACAAGTAGTGTTGGATACGAAGGTATCTCAACAAAAATAATAAAAATAGTAGCACATAGTATTTGTGTACCGATTAGCCATATTATGAATCTTTGTTTAAGCTCAGGTGTATTTCCAGAAGCATTAAAGATCTCTATTATAAAACCACTACATAAAAAACAGAGTAAAGAATGCATGGAAAATTATAGACCAATATCGCTTGTACCAGTTCTTTCAAAAGTATTTGAAAAATATATATACATGAAGGTTAATGAATATTTTGAAAAGAATAATATGTTTTGTACAGAACAAAAAGGGTTTAGGCAAAATAAAACCATAAACATGGCAATATACGACTTTTTGAAACGTGTAACAAATAATATAGATTCTAGAATACCTGTGTGTTCTATTTTTTGCGATATGACCCAAGCTTTTGACTACGTGCAACATAATAGTCTACTGCAAAAACTTGAGGCATACGGTGTAAGAGGTAACTGTCTCCAACTAATTCGATCTTATCTGGAAAACAGGAGACAACTGACGCATATAACAAAAATTAATTTTAGGACTAAATGTGAAGAATGTTACGTGTCGGAAGAACGTTTAATGAAATATGGCGTGCCCCAGGGAAGTGTACTTGGCCCTTTACTTTTTATTATTTATATTAATGACCTACCAAAAGCGACTACAGAACCTATGTCACTTTTTGCTGACGATAGTACCGTAACTATAACTTGTAAAGATATTACAACGTATCAAGATGACATTAATTTAACTTTAAATTTAATAATACAATGGCTAGATAACAATAATTTAAAAATTAACTTGAATAAGACAAAAATAATTCACTTTAGACAACGCGATAATGCTGCTCTTAAAAAACTTGACATTAAATATAATAGCAATACAATTGAAGAAGTTGACACAGCAAAATTCTTAGGACTACATATTGACAAAAAACTAAACTGGAAACCGCATATAGAAAATCTATGTAAAAAAACAAACAGTTTGATTTATATTCTTTACAAGCTATCCCCGATTGTTAATGCGGAAACACTACTTATTACATATCATAGTTTAATTGCCTCAAACTTGAGGTACGGAATAATATTTTGGGGAAACTCTACTGACGTTGATAAAGTCTTCAAACATCAAAAACGTTGCATTAGAGCCATGTTTAACCTTAAAGTCACTGATTCTTGCAAACCATTTTTCAAAAAATATAACATTTTAACGATTCCTTCAATGTATATTTTTGAAACAGCTCTGTATGTACGAAACAACCCAGACTCATTTTGTCGTTTATCTGATGTCGTCGTTCGTAATAGACGTGATAAGAGTAAAATCTGTGTGCGGAACTCTAAAACTGAACTTATGCGCAGAAGTGTTTTTGGATCTGCTCCTTTCATTTACAACAAATTGCCGGAATACCTGAGAGACTTGCCTTATTCAGTGTTTCAGAAGAGTTTGAGAACTTTGTTGGCTGTTAAATGTTATTATACAATAAGTGAATTTTTAACCGATAGCGACCTTAAGAAAACTGTAGAAAATCTATTTAAAACCAAGTAAGCTAAGTTATTAATTGATTTGACGACAGCAACCAATTTAATATTATAATTAATTCTATTCTATTTGATTTTTTTTTTCCATAGTTGACATTTTTTATTTATATTAGTTATTATATTATTAAGCATAAATTGTAAATTTAAAAATATTGCATGTCATTTTATAAGGCAGAATACATTGTTTCCATATTATAATAAATAACAACCTCTTACATGTATTTCATGCAATAAATAAACTTTGACTTTGAATCAATAAATGAATATCAATATCAATATGAAAACGTAAATATCGTCTTTGTACAGTTTCGCACTCCTGGGCGGCTGAGGACGTCGAGGCACCGTTCCGTGGAGACGCCTCTATCGCGCTCTTATTGTGCACGTCGCGGGCGGCTCGGCTCGGTTCGGCTCGGCTCAGATCTATCAACGCGCATTATGATATTACAAGGGCATTATTCATGTACAGTGGTGTCGGAGTGGAGACTCCCCGGTGTTTGTATGAATTAATGAGTCTATTCACAGCAAGTGATCCTTCAGATAATGTATTGAATTTGCCGCGTCGATGATATCTATCTTCCGCGACGAGATGATTGTTAACCTTTCCAGTCGAGTGGGTGCACGACTCAGGGAAGGGTTACTATTATGCTCGCATTATATCTAGTTGAATATTATAAATGATGCTTTCGAGTAATGAATTTTGCTCTTACATATTGAGCACGAAAGACAACTATTTCAATTTGATATCATAATAAGTTATACCACATTGATTTATTATTGATATTATTGATATTGATTGATGATAAATATGTTCATTGTTATTGATTCAAAATTATTTTAATTTAATAAATAACATGGTTAAATGTATTATTGAGGTAATCACAATCCAATTGAACATTTTCCTGAATTCAGATTATTATCTAACTATTCTGTTTCACTTAAATCTCAGTGCACGCACAGCTTCTGTACTTCGTAATAAATTGAAACAATCAAGTTCCCTCCCCCTCCCTTAATTCCAGCCGTCCCCCTCTCGCCCTCCCTCTGCCCCGCTGGGCTCAGGTACGTAAATGCCCTTTTTAAGGAGCTTAATGTCTACAAAAAGCCACGTGCGTCAGACAAATGACCGACGTGAAAAAAAATATTACGACTCTCCTCCATTTACCTGGATACCACATCGCTTTTCGAGCGGAGGAAATCGCGGCAGCCTTCCTATGTCGCGCTTGCATTGCTGACCGTGTACGAGAGTCATTGATACAAAACAACGAAACGGCAATGTATTGCAAACGTTTCAGAAAGTGTTGTAATCGGGATCGTCTCATAAAATAACTTGGATTTCAAATATATTTACTTAGGAAGACGTAAAATGAATTTTATTGAAAGGGACGCAGTATTTTCTTGTATGAATGGTCCGAATACACAGTCGTGGAGGAGCGACTGGTGGCGGGGCTCATACAACTCTGTCTAAACTACGTTACTGATTCTATGTACGAGTATGTGCATTTATTTATCGGCGGGTTTGTTTGACAAATGGCGCTGTTTCCGGAATTAGTTTATCGATAGAGGCCGTGCGGAAATATGAACAGTATATTGTAAGTATGCGGCTCTGCTCAAGTTGTTGTGCTGTTAACGTCACTAGCCCCATCCAAATGGGATAAGTACAGATTGACAGATTATATTGAAGTGACGGGTTTCAAGCTAATCTTTGCTATTATTATCGTTGAAACATTTGTTTAGGTAATCGAATCAACCTCTTATGTGCCGCAACGTATAACGTATCCACGCGAAATATTAGATTTTCTATTGTTTCTGGTACCAGGCATACAAGATGTTAATTTTAGTAATTAAAGAATATTTCCTAAACCATATGTTCTCTTTTCTATTTATAAGAAAACTGTCACTCATGCGGAAGGTGCCATTCGCCCGCTTAGAGCTGTTTTCAGACCTAGGACTGTGCAAAAGCATCGGCAACCAATATTTTATCGTCTGAATGCATTCGAGACATTCCACATAATTTTGAGGACGCCCGTCTCCGTCCCAAAACATCCCGGTCCCGTCCCAGTCCCATCCCGGAGCGTCCCGGAGCGTCCCGGCGCCCGACTGGAGCAAGGACTCGCTGCATCAAAACAATTACGTTTTAGAGCTTTGTTTGTGAGAAGATTGAGGTACAGTCGTAATCAGAAGCTACGTGCTGTACTAAAAATGTGTCCACATAGAAAATATAGCATACATTCATGCGAATATCGTAGACTCATTTGTGATTATATATTTCACAATACAAGAGCTGTCAGAAAACTCAAGCCCAGATTAGGTGTTAGTGTTTTAATTTTGTATCAGACGACTAATTGACCTTCATAGCATTTTGTAGTGAAGTCGGTTCAGTAGCCACATGTAGAAGCATGTTTGTGTGGAATCGTAATCGTAAAGACTAAAGATAAATATGGCTAGTGGTTGATTGTGACTGTACCGTAGGGAGTGGGAGACAAAGCGGGGAAGAGATATCGGGTTATTGCGGTAGTTCGGCCGCGTCTGCGGTTTGGACACCGATCATGTTTACGTCTTGATAACGGAAATATTAATGTGTTATTGCGGTGACGCTAAATTGTTACTAAACGCTTCTCGTTTTATATTTGTTAGGCAGCAGTGTATGGAAATAAACAGTAATACTTACGCGTAACTTGACTTAGTTCTCTAAGCCTCTTTATCCGAGCGGGGCTCGAGAAGAGTGGATTGGAGAGTACGGCGTGTAACACGTGAGGCTCTCGACGGCGTAGTTCATAAACGGCTCTTCGTCTCGATTGCTACTCACGCTTGCCCTCGCTCCGCTTCACTCGATTCTTCCGCCACATTACGACAGAGTACGGTCTGTTCGGTGTAATTTTATTGTAGTAGGTACCCATTAATGTTGTTCAATACACTCATTTTAATGTTTATAACTGAATAATAATTATATTAACAGGAAATAGCTACCATTTTATTATATTCATTTAAAAATAATTAAGTTTTGTGCCCCTGTTAATTGATTATTATCCTAGAGCCATTTTAATGTTTTTAAAATAAACCATAATCTATATTATAATATATATATATATAGCTCGATATAGCTCGATTACCACTCACTCACTGACTGACTGACTCATTGACATGATTGTTCTCCCAGATGCCACCTCGTAGGGTTGAAATTTTTGGTGGATTCGTATAGAGGGAGTGGGGGCGACCTCAGGAAAAATCTGACATTTCCCCTTTTCACCCCCTTTCACCCCCACCCCCCATGTATCTCGGAAACTATAGGTCGTAGAGGGTTCGCGCTCAAACTAATGTTGTTAAGGGTGCATTTTAATAAAAGGATCCGACAAAAAAAATTGGGGTCCCATACAAAAAAAAAAATATCCCATACAAAATTTTCACCCCCTCATACAAAACTTTTTTTTTTTACTTGAATGACATGTGTCGCTGTTTGGTGGAATCGTATAGATATTTAGTGTAGGTTAGGTGAAGGTGTAGGTGTAGGGTAGTTGTAGGGTAGTTGTAGGGTAGGTGTAGGGTAGTTGTAGGGTAGGTGTAGGGTAGTTGTAGTGTAGGTGTAGGGTAGTTGTAGGGTAGGTGTAGGGTAGGTGTAGGGTAGTTGTAGGGTAGTTGTTGGGTAGGTGTAGGGTAGTTGTAGGGTAGTTGTAGGGTACGTGTAGGGTAGGTGTAGGGTAGTTGTAGGGTATTCGTAGGGTAGGTGTAGGGTAGTTGTAGCGTAGTTGTAGGGTAGGTGTAGGGTAGGTGTTGGTTTTCGTTTTTCTTTTCAATTTAGTTTTCGTTTTTCTTTTCAATTTAGTTTTCGTTTTCGTTTTCAATTTAGATTTCGATTTCGATTTCGATTTCGATTTCGATTTCGATTTCGATTTCGATTTCGATTTCGATTTCGATTTCGATTTTGATTTCGATTTCGATTTCGATTTCGATTTCGATTTCGATTTCGATTTCGATTAAGATTTTGATTTTGATTTCGATTTCGATTTGCTTCTTTTACATCAATATTCTCTTTGATTCCTTCTCTTACATCAATATCCTCTGTTAAAGCATCATCCTCTTAAATATCCTCTTTGATTGCTTCTTTTACATCGATATCTTCTTTAATAACATCTTTCACTTCGCTATCTGCTTTGATGGCATCTTTCTCTTCGATATCATCGGTGATTGCTTCTTTCTCTTCAATATTCTCTTTGATTGCTTCTCCCACATCAATATCTTTTTTGATTGCTTCTTCCATCAAAACATAAACCGCGAGCTGCGTGCAGCTCGCGCACCACCCAACCTCTAGTATATATATATAGCTCGATTACCATTCACTGACTGACTCACTGACTGATTGACATGATTGTTCTCCCAGATGCCACCTCGTAGGGTTGAAATTTTTCGTGGATTCGTATAGAGGGAGTGGGGGCGACCTCAGGAAAAATCTGACATTTCCCCTTTTCACCCCCTTTCACCCCCACCCCCCATGTATCTCGGAAACTATAGGTCGTAGAGGGTTCGTGCTAAAACTAAAGTTGCTCAGGGTTTATTTTTATGAAAGGATCCGAAAAAAAAAATTAGGGTTCCATACAAAAAAAAAATTGTCCCATACAAAATTTTCACCCCCTCATACAAAACTTTTTTTTTTTACTTTAATGAAATGTGTCGCTATTTGGTGGAATCGTATAGATATTTAGTGTAGGTTAGGTGAAGGTGTAGGTGTAGGGTAGTTGTAGGGTAGTTGTAGGGTAGTTGTAGGGTAGGTGTAGGTTAGTTGTAGGGTAGTTGTAGGGTAGGTGTAGGGTAGGTGTAGGGTAGTTGTAGGGTAGTTGTAGGGTAGTTGTAGGGTAGTTGTAGGGTAGGTGTAGGGTAGTTGTAGGGTAGTTGTAGGGTAGGTGTAGGGTAGTTGTAGGGTAGGTGTAGCGTAGCTGTAGGGTAGTTGTAGGGTAGTTTTAGGGTAGTTGTTGGGTAGGTGTAGGGTAGTTGTAGGGTAGTTGTTGGGTAGGTGTAGGGTAGTTGTAGGGTAGTTGTAGGGTAGGTGTAGGGTAGTTGTAGGGTAGGTGTAGGGTAGTTGTAGGGCAGGTGTAGGGTAGGTGTTGGGTAGGTGTAGGGTAGTTGTAGGGTAGTTTTAGGGTAGTTGTTGGGTAGGTGTAGGGTAGTTGTAGGGTAGTTGTTGGGTAGGTGTAGGGTAGGTGTAGGGTAGTTGTAGGGTAATTGTAGGGGAAGTGTAGGGTAGTTGTAGGTTTCGTTTTCGATTTCGATTTCGATTTCGATTTCGACTTCCTCTACAATATCGTCCTTGATTGCTTCTCTTACATCAATATCCTCTGTTATAGCATCATCCTCTTGGTTATCCTTTTCGATTGTTTCTTTCACATCAGTTAATTTGTTTTATTGCTTCTACAACTTCGATATTCTCTTTGATTTTTTCTTCCACTTCATAATCCTCATCGATTGCTTCTCCTACTTCGATATCCTTATTAATGGCTTCTTTCACTTCAAAATCCGTTCTTATAGCTTTACAATGCAAGCCAAAACCGCGAGCTGCGTGCAGCTCGCGCACCACCCAACCTCTAGTTATAATATATATAGCTCGATTACCACTCACTCACTCACTCACTCACTGACTGACTGATTGACATGATTGTTCTCCCAGATGCCACCTCGTAGGGTTAAAATTTTTGATAGATTCGTATAGAGGGAGTGGGGGCGACCTCAGGAAAAATCCGACTTTTCCCCTTTTCACCCCCTTTCACCCCCACCCCCCATGTATCTCGGAAACTATAGGTCGTAGAGGATTGGCGCTCAAACTAATGTTGCTCAAGATTTATTTTAATTAAAGGATCCGTAAAAAAAAAATTAGGGTTCCATACAAAAAAAATATTATCCCATACAAAATTTTCACCCCTTCATACAAAACTTTTTTTTTCTTTTGTTTTGTGGAATCTTATAGATATTTAGTGTAGGTTAGGTGAAGCTGTAGGTGTAGGGTAGTTGTAGGGTAGTTGTAGGGTAGTTGTAGGGTAGTTGTAGGGTAGTTGTAGGGTAGTTGTAGGGTAGTTGTAGGGTAGTTGTAGGGAAGTTTTAGGGTAGGTGTAGGGTAGTTGTAGGGTAGGTGTAGGGTAGGTGTAGGGTAGGTGTAGGGTAGTTGTAGGGTAGGTGTAGGGTAGGTGTAGGGTAGTTGTAGGGTAGTTGTAGGGTAGGTGTAGGGTAGTTGTAGGGTAGGTGTAGGGTAGTTGTAGAATAGGTGTAGGGTAGTTGTAGGGTAGTTGTAGGTGTTGGGTAGGTGTAGGGTAGTTGTAGGTGTTGGGTAGGTGTAGGGTAGTTGTAGGGTAGTTGTAGGGTAGGTGTAGGGTAGTTGTAGGGTAGGTGTAGGGTAGGTGTATGGTAGGTGTAGGGTAGGTGTAGGGTAGGTGTAGGGTAGGTGTAGGGTGGTTGTAGGGTAGTTGTAGGGTAGTTGTAGGGTAGGTGTAGGGTAGTTGTAGCGTAGTTGTAGGGTAGGTGTAGGGGAGGTGTAGGGTAGGTGTAGGGTAGTTGTAGGGTAGTTGTAGGGTAGATGTAGGGTAGTTGTAGGGTAGGCATAGGGTAGGTGTAGGGTAGTTGTAGGGTAGTTGTAGGGTAGGTGTAGGGTAGTTGTAGGGTAGTTGTTGGTCGATTTCGATTTCGATTTCGTTTTTATTGCTTTTTTTACATCGATATCCTCTTTTATAGCAATTACCACTTCAATATCTTCTTTATTGCTTCTTTAACATCAATATCATCTCTCAAAGCATCATCCTCTTGGTTATTCTTTTTGTTTCTTCCACATCAGTAAACATTTTTGATAGCTTCTTCAACTTCGGTATCCTCTTTGATTGCTTCTTCCACTTCGATATCCTTATTAATTGCTTCTTTCACTTCAAAATCCTGCCTTAAAGCTTTACAATGCAAGCCAAAACCGCGAGCTGCGTGCAGCTCGCGCACCACCCAACCTCTAGTTTATATATAAAAATGGCTTTCCGAATGTGGGACGTCCGGCTGCAAGATGGGCAGACGACATTGTCAAAGTCACGGGCCGTACATGGGTTAGAGCACGTTCATACGAGCGCGAATTTTATCGGTGCGAGTCGCATTAGCACCGCTTGCTCCTCAATAACTTTTGAATTTATAGTTTCTTTCATTAACATAAAGTACATATTTTATCGATATTCATTATTAATGTACGAGCGCACGCTCAACCGCCGAATAGAAATCGCTTCGCACACGAGGTGCACCGCCTCCGCTCGGCCCGCGCCGCTTCAGACAAGGGTGACATTTCGCCGCGATCGTCCGGAATATTACGACCGGCCAAGTGATTATTGAACAATTATAAGGACACAATGGATTCCATTAATAATGAACTGTTCATTCAAATGATAGAAGAACGTGGTGTGTTGTGGCCGTTGTGGGATAAAAATCAAGACTTTTATAAAGATAACTAAACGCTAGACATTGAAGGCGGGCATGATAGTTATGCGAAATTTTTAAGGTTGATAAAGAAATGGATGATAGGATGAATCCAATATTTTCTATTTTTATTCTCATTATCTTTTTGATATATTTTTTTGTATAAGTTATGAGCCAATATTACTTTTTTCTAATTTAATGTAGATAGATATATTGTATGCGTGTGGACACAACGGTAAAAACGTAGAATTTGTTGGATCTTGGGAAGTCACCCGATAGAGCGGCTGCTGACTCTGAGCTGACGCGACGCGTGTGGAAAATTAGAAAATTTAAGAATACTTAACCACCACATTAAAGGAGAATGCCGATAACCCGTACCAATTGCGTCAAAACCAAACGTATCCCATAAAATTGCCTTTATTTTATAAATAACATTAACATTTTTTTTAGTCTTACACACCGACTCGATTAATAATCACGTAAAAAATTATTTCGTTTATTTGATTTCCGGCGCACGGCGCCATGACATTGCAACTACCCTCACTTATAATTTTAGACAGTAGAATTTACTAAAAACATTGGAGGTTTTTTCACTTTGTATAATCAAAGAGGTTGGATCAGAAACTTTTTTGTGGTTCTACTAAAATATCTCCTAACTTTATGTATTACTAGAGTGTTCTGTGGCATTGTGTAGCAGTGTTTATTCTGTAAATAGATATTTTATTAGACATCATCACAATAATGAACGATAAACAATCGTGGCATCAACTGTTTGCTAATAACTGGTGACGCGAAACCAGCATAGTTTGGAAGGGGCATCCATTGCCTTTTCGTGGTTGTGATGAATGTGTTAAGATCTTGGATCTTAGATTGGATTTCACCTTCACCAGTAAGTACTAATACTTATTATAATGCCTATCTACTTTCTCGTCACTATCATTATTTGAAAATAATATAAAGTAGAATACGGTAATGAATGTAATATCCTACCTACGAAGTAGAAGTTAAAACACCTTTTTAACTATCTGTGTGAGGTATATAAACCTTTTCTTATAGATATAGTATCATATTTAATTGTTTATAGTTTAATAATTATAATTATGTAGACAAAACTGAACACACAAGGTCTCGGGAAAGCATTTTTTAAAAAACAAACTCTAAAACTTATATCAAATAAAAACAATTTGTTTACGTTTATCTTAAAAAAGACTTGGTATTCCATGAATAACAGTATAATATCTTTCTAAAAAATTAGGTTTCGTTTTGACGCAATCACTTTAGCATTGGTACCGAGCGCCATACATCAGACGGCATTGTCCTTTCAGGTTTCTCACTTAAGCCTTTTCATTTGACACTCGACCTATCCAACCCCCCCTTTTTATTTTTAAATCCCCCATTTTGGAAGATTTCTCAAAAAGTGTTTTAGATTTCGCTATAATCTTCAGATATTTTTCTTTATCATATATAAGTTTCAGATGTCTCGCTTTGCAAACTTCGGAGATTAGGGCGTATAAAAAAATTAGATACTGCTTTAAACTGGGCTAATTGACCCCTTTCATATGATATGCCACTCGACCTATTGGCACCAGTTTGAAATATTGACGTTTCTTATTTTGGACCTTTTGGGGAACTAAATTAAAATATTTTTTAAGCTATTGCATAGCTTCTATCGAGGGCCTTGAGCGTGGGGACCGAATCCAGAAATTCCGTCACGAAAAAAAACCTCACGCTCCCCACTCCGACGGGCACGGAGGTGTGGCTTGAAGGCCGTGCATTGTCTAACGTCGTTTCTTTTCGGCAGTCTTCGACACGGTGTTTGTGTGCGTGCAACTAGACGTATTTTTATTTAATAAAAGAAAAAAAAATGTTTTCTTATCGGTCACCACGCTCAAAAAGTGTAACTTGAATTAATATCAAAGAAAAAGAAATACTGCATAGATAAAATAAATAAATAATTATAATTGCATAAGTTGATACAAAATGCTATGCAATAGCTTTACCGCGGCAGTCCCCGAGTGCCACACGTCTTTTTTTTGGAGTATTTGAAGTTCAGCTAAGTTAGTTTTTGTGGCACTGCCCCAAATTTCTATTAGATATAAGAGATGTGGTTTGACTAATGAATTATATATATTATATCGTAGCTGATGTGGAATACACCGAACCATGTTGCGGATCGATCCGATACGAGATGAAAGCTTCGATTTGATGTGTGCGATTTGTGTTTTCCACGTTAAATATCTATCTATATTCAGGCCGAGGTATTTTTCGTAACTTTTTTCTTGCAAGGGTACGTTATTAATTGTTAGGGGTATATGGGGTTGAAGTATTTTATTTTTGGCTCTTAATATGATGTAGGATGTTTTTGTGGTATTTATGGTCAGAAGGTTGTGTTGAAACCACTGAAAAAGGGAGTTTAAATCTAATTGGGCATGTGGCAGAATTTCAGCTAACGAAGATCCAAAGTAGAATAAACAAGTGTCGTCGGCATATAATGTTAGATGATCGTGCAGTCCGATATCATTGATGTTGTTAATATAAATTAAGAAGAGCAATGGTCCCAGTATGGATCCCTGGGGGACGCCACAAGTTATAGGTGTTGCTTTGCTTTGGACGTTATTAATTTTTGCTACTTGATATCTGTTCATTAGGTATGAATTAAACATTTTTAGAACATTCCCTTTGATACCTACAGCTTAGAGTTTTTTAAGAAGCAAATCATGGCTAACGGTATCAAAGGCTTTTTTCAAATCGATGAAAATACCGAGAGCTATTTTTTTATTATCGATATTTGATTTAATTTTAGTTACTAGGTCAACTGTAGCTCCTTGAGTATTACTTTTGTGCTAAAAACCGTATTGTTTTTTGCAAATAAAGTTGATCGATTTAAGATATATTTCGAGACGCTTATGTATGATTTTTTCAATGATTTTGGAGAAAACGGGAAGTACTAAAATCGGCCTGTAATTGCCGGGATCTGTTTTTTTGGCCAGATTTATAGATGGGAGTGACTTTGGCCATCTTTTGTGTCTGGGGGAAGTCGCCTTTTCTTAGTAGCTCATTAATACAATCCGTTAGATTATTAAGTATAATGTTTTTTAAAGTTTTGATAAAATTGGTGTTTATGCCATCTAGACCTGCACTAGAGGCTGAGTCAAGATTGCGGATAATTTGTTCAACTTCATTGGGGCTGCATGGGTCAAATGTAGAAAGCTAATTCTGTTTGTCAAAGAGAGGTAATGCACAAGCATAGTTAGAGTGAAAATTTTGAGGGATTTGACTGGCTAGCAAGGGACCTATTGTAGCAAAGTATTGGTTGAAAGCTTCGCAGACATCTTGAGGATCAGTTGCTGGTTTTGAATCTACTATAAGTTTAGTCGGTGCGCAGTTATGTTTGATTTTATTGTTGGCTAAATTATTTATTAATTTCCAAATGTTTTTCGGTTTATTATTACATTTTTCAAATTCCTTTAGATAGTATGTCTTTTTCGTATCTTGGATCATTTTCGACGTGTTGTATCTTTGTCTTTTAAAATCTTCTTCCAACTTTTCATTATCTGGTTTCTATTTTAGTTCTTTCCAAAAGTGGTTTCTTTTATTGATTTCTGTTATTATATCCTTGTTTATCCAGTCACTTTGTGGTGGATTCATTATTTTCGTCTTTGTGATTTTACAAGTGTTTGTTATATCTATTAATTTGTTTTCTAAAAGTGAGAAATTGTTATTTGGTTCATTTATGTCGGACTTTTCAGCAGCTGTGTATAGTTTAGTGTAGTTGATTGCTTCATATTTGGATCGCAACTTCGGTGCGGACTTAAACTTTTTTAATTCTAGATAAAGTTGGTTAAGGTCAGGCATCGAGGAGTTGATTATGGCCATGTGAAAATGATTGTTCTTTAAGTTGGTACTTGTGTGATCTATGATTGATTTCTTTATTTTTGATAGTCTAGTGCAATTTTTCTTGTTTATTTTGTTAAGTAATTGGTATCCTGTTTCCTCCATTAGCATTTTGTATTGTTTTACTTCTTTTTTAGTCTCCAGTAGATCTATGTTAAAATCACCAAAGACAATCGCTCTATTTCGTTGTTGGAGTTGAGATTCATAGGTTTCAAGGAAATTTTTGTAGTTTGTGTTTCCTGGATTATACACTAAACCTACTTCAAGGGCTAGTGATTCTAATCGTATCCATAGGTAATTGTTTCCTCCTATATATTTTGATTCGGATAGAGTGTGATTAATATTGTTGTGGACTAGAATTGAGACACCTCCTCCAATCTTATCTGTTCGGAAGTTATAGTAGTGGGTGGTGGATATTGTTTGCAATGTAGTTTGACTATTTGAATTAAACACTTGTAACAGTCTTTTCCTATACCCTTCTCCTTCCCGCATGCACGCGCACGCATATCGCCGTCTCGCTCTGACGGCCGATCTACACCGCACATTGCCGAATCTACGGACGGCCTACGCAGTCGCATACAAGACGCTCTCGATCGACGCAAGAAACGGTTGCGCGTGCCTCCCATTTTTTTGGATAATTTTGGTGAACAAAGACAATTCCCATTTATTCTACCATAAAAGTGTGTGCTTATACTTCTCGTGTGAAAAAACTAGCTTTTGGTGTCGTATAACGAACCTCTGATCTGCATGTGGTGCCGCCAAGGTCACGCAGACCTTGACGCTGAACTCTAGGACGCTCCAGGACTTCAGTAATCTACAGGTACGTGCATGCTTCCTTCCTTAAGGCTGCTGTATTCTATCCTGTGATTTCTCCACCAGCAGCAGTCGTTCGTCCCTCCCATTAGAAGACTGTTACAAGTGCTATTGGTTCTTAGTATCTAGGCATAAGTAAAATCTTTCTAGTGTTCACAAATACAGTCCACTTCTCGCCCTAACAACCCCACGTTGAACTATCTTATTTTTGACCATCCGCACCCCCACTATGGTGTGAAATAATAAACAGAACCAGCGAATTCGAGATTTCCACCAGTGGGTGTAGTTCGGGATTTGCAGTTCTAGTGCTTGGGTTTCGTCTTGTATCCAGGTTTCTGTTATTAAAACAACGTGTGTCGTTGTATGTATCGAGTGCTAAATACATTTTAGTTCGTCTAGTTTCCCTTTTTTCCGTATACTTCGTGCGTTTAAGTAAAAAAAGTTGAGTCGTGATCTGCTTATCTGTAGGTTTTCATAGGCGTCAAGTACTTGGTAGGTCTTATTCTCAGTGGTAATTATTTGTGAGTCGTTTGTGGATTTAAGTTTTTTGGAGCTATTTTTACAATATTGGGTGTCCCCTTGTTATATTTTATAGTGAGATCGCTTTCACCACTGGCCTGCCGACGGCCAAGCTCCTCTTTTAGATCTTGAAGGTATTTAAATTGAGCTGGAGTTTGATCGGAGAACATTTTTATATTTCCTGATAGTTTGTTCTTATTTTTTAAGAGTAGCTTTGATGGACCAGGTGCGTCGAAACAGACTTTAACTCTACGATTTTTTCCTTGTTGGAACTTGCCAATGCGGAATACCTTCGAGGGCTTTGGGATGTCCTTCACAATAGAGCTGAAAATGCTTATAGCAGCGTCTTCGTCCTTTAATATCCTTTGTTCTACTGAAAGGGTATCTTCCTCAGGCAGACCATAATAATATTTTTTTCTCGCTCACTGCGCTCCTTTACTTCGCGAATCATCCGTTCATCAATACATGTTTGAACAATCTTGGAGGATGTAGCTGTGAATTTTTTGCCTAGGCGATTCCAGTGCTTTTAGCTTGTTTTCCTCCAGATTTATTTTAGTCTCCAAAAAAGTCACATGGTTTTTGATGACGTTCTGTTCACTAGCGATTGTTTGTGATGATGCGTTAATATCGTTGACTTGAGCTTTTATTTCCCGTATGTTTTTGTTAAGTGGGTCTTTTCGTTGGTAGATTTTATTTATTTGATTTCTGTTTTTACTTCGGTAAGGCTTTCTTGGATTTGATTCATAATGAGTTGGTTAGATATGACATATTATTCTAACATAGTGGTCATGCGTGTGAGTTCACAACATTCGCAATTGTGATCAGGCATTGGCTGTTTTCTTTTTCTAAACGTAACTAGTGAGTCCGTCTCCATACTACTGAGCTTCGACAGGTCCGGTTGTGATCCACCGCCGGTTGGCGTAGTAGTAGGTGAACGCTGAGGTGAGTGCCTCACACTCATTGCGTTTATACTCACATAGAGACCGGTGGCGTTGGATACACTGCTGGTTTGGATCAACTTCTAATAGCGGAGGTTAAGTCCGCAATGTATAACGTGTCAAACAAAATAGTAGTGGTCACAGATTAGTTGATAGTAGTCGAGCACTATGCGCGCAGAGGTGAGCCGACGCGGCTCGCAGCGAAAAACACTGGGTATTTAGCTATTATAGTTTTATTTTACTATTGTATTCTATTTACTTCACTATAAGGCTTAGTTGTGAGTGGCACTAATTAAAATTTTGCTAAGAATTTTGACACACGTCTACTCTGTAGGGTGTGCGAACGACGGAAAAAACTTTTTCACTTCTCTTGCTCAAAAAGTGTATCATAATAGTGTAGCTTAGCTGGCCTAAAACTCGAGTTTAGTACCTCGGGCTAAAAAGTATTTTTTCTTTTTAATTTTTGTCTAAAACCATCAGCCCGTACAAAGCATTCCTTCTCTTACATAAAAACTCGACTTCTTGGTGCTCCGTCAATCTTTTTTTTTTAAAATAGAACCGTCTTGGTGATATTTTATGAAGGTTGATTAATTTTTAATAAAATTTCTGAAAATTGTCTAATTTTGAATTGTTTTATTTTCTCGCAATCGAAGTGAAAAGTAGAGTGTTTTACTCGGGCCAAAATCACCCATTATAACTCGGTCTTGTTATCCTCCCTCGCTGCGCTCGGGAGTATAACAACCTCGTATATAATGGGATGGTTTATTCCCTTGTAAAACAATCTACTATTGCTTTAACTTTTAGGCTTTGGGGTAAGCTGGAGGTGGTGCGTGTACCTGCGGAAGCCATCTCTATTTTAGGGTACTGGTACCAATGGCCAATGGCCAGAGCAACCAGATGAGATGGGTAGGGGCGTTATCCCATGCGTATGGCTTGGAGTGTGGCATGTGACAGGGTGGTATAACATCTCTAGTGTTGTTCAATCTATATGTGAATGAGCTCATCGTCGAACATATAAGTACTCATACAGGTTGTTTTTTAGATGGTGTATCCATCAATATTATTAGTTAAGCAGATGACATGTTGCTTCTGGGTCGACGGTGGGCTCTATACGTAAACTTCGGGGCGTACGCGATGGGACATACTAAATATACTAAAATATAATACATGAGCGAAGTTCTCATCTTCAAGAGTGGGAAAGTGGCACCGGTCAATGTTCCGTCGATTACGTTTAACGGTATGGCTCTGCAGGTAGTTAGCAATGTAAAATATCTGCGACATACTGTAAACGAGGAGCTAAAAGACGATGATGGTATTGAAAGGGAACGCTGGGCGCTGTCTGTGCGGGGAAACATGCTTAGATGTATGTTCCTCGCTGCTCGAGGGAAGTTATAGTTTCACTCTTCAAATCTTACTGCCAGTCTTTTTACTCGAGCAGCCTTTGGATAAACCACACCCGATGGACAGACAGTACCCTGCGAGTTTTTTTCAACAACTTTAGGTTGATGATGTAGCTGCGCCATTTTTACAATACCTCTAAGATCCTTGCGGAGGCGCGCACGGATTATCATGCGGTCATTCGCAAGAAAGTCGCATCCCTTCTTCAGTGTGTGCGAAACAGCGGCAACAGCATCCTAAAGATGATTGAATCCTGCAATGACTGTCCCATTCAATATAAAAGGATGAAAATTGTCATGGGCTCTATAAATATATTTTTCATCCCCCCATCCCTTTTCTTTTTTAGTAGTAGTAGAGTTCTTTGTGGAGGGCTCGTCCGGGGAAGTACTGCCACCATGCCTATTTCTGCCGTGAAGCAGCTGTGTTGTGTTTCGGTTTGAAGGGTGTGGTTGCCGGTGAAATTACAGGCACAAGAGGTACACATCTTCACGCCTCAAGTTGATGGACGCAGGGCGTAGCATCATAGAGCATGTTCCAAAAAAAACGTGATCAACGATGCAATGCTTTGTGATAGTTACTAATGATTACCACTTAACACCAGGTGAGCCATATGCTTGTTCAAATCAAATCAAATCAAATCAAAAATATTTTATTCACCACTGACTTAAAACTAGGAAATACAGAGAATTAGGGACACTAAATATACTTATATACTTAATTGGTATACTTAAACTGAAAGCACACGTAAGTTTAAACAGACAGACAATAAAAAAAAAAGCACATTAAATCTAATAAGATAGGATACATCTTACCAGTTACCACTAAATAAAGAATGCGATAATGCGCCCATCTACCCACATCGGTATTTGTGCTAGCTCACTGTACGTCCCAGAAAGCCGTGGCAAAATGGTTTTGACTCAGCGTTGTGCTGGAATATGTTTTTAAAAACAAAAACCAGCGCTGATTTTCAGTCGAATCCAGATCCAGACTCGCTCGCCAACATCACACGAACCTACTACCTACTACCATCTAGGTACTCCAATAAACAGATTAGAACATATTCCTAATAACTATACCTAATCACTTACATAATTATTACACACACACACATGCAGTGTGTATACAATACACATACATACACATATACATACGCATACACACACATACATATATATACATATATATACATACATATATATACATATATATATATGTATATATATATACATATATATGTATATTTATTTATATGTAACACCCACTAACTTTGGAGTAAATGCAATGAAGATAGATATATAATGACAAGACAATAAATGAAGTGTGTCAAATGGTCAAAGCAAAGTAATAAATGATATATCTACTTACATAGTGTAGTATAACACTTTTTTAGAGTAAGAAAATACAGAAATCTACCTGCGTATACGATGAAACATAAATAGATACATTAATTACGTTACGTTATCTTTTTAAAATAATAGTACAAGTACTTACCTACCTACTCATCGAAAGAACGAATATGTACATATACTTTTATTATAGCGAAAAGCAGATAAATAAATAAAAAATGAAATACAAAATAGCTAGGTAGATCAATCTAATTACCACGTCGCTAACATCATTGATAACCTATCTAGGTACCTACCGGAAAACAAACAGGTTGCGTTTGTGTTGCACAACATACGTACCTATCTATAGGATAAATAATGTAGATACCTGCCCATTGGGATAATGAAAGGTAATTGGGATAATGATTGGGGTAATGAACTCATAATATATTATTGTATACCTTTAGTAAATGAATGCATAACAGAAAATACATAAAAAATTGCCTTCCACGATGAAAACGATCCCATCCTGATTATGAAGGTGGTTTTAAACCGGGAATAACACATACTTTTCATCCGAGTACCGCGCGAGAGAAGCCGCGGGTGAACGCTAGTATACCTTCACCCGCCCTCACACGCTTTTTATAAAAATACATAATATATATAATAAAAATAATATATAAAAAGAAAGTTTCGTTAGTTACACTTTTTTATCTCAAGAACGTTTGAACCGATTTGGCTGAAAATTGGTGGAGAGATAGTCGGACAGGATACTTAAAGTAGGGGTAGGGGTAGGGGAAGATTAGGGGTAGGGTAGGACTGTTGTTGTTGTTATTTTATCCTCATTGATTTCTGTTTCCACTTTGATATACTTTTTGATTGCTTTTTCGATTTCGATATCTTTTTTGTTTTTTTTTTATTTATTTTTTTTATTTTTAATTACTGTTCCATATCCATGTACCATAAAAAAAAAATCTCGGAAAGAGTGTTTTTGCTCTTCGATATCTGAGTGTAAAAGCCATTTTTATACGTTAGAGTATAAAGTAAATTGAATTTAGAACATAGTATGCACTAAATTTAATAACCTATTTAGGTTTAATGATGTTTTCAAATATGTTATATATATATTTATATATTGTTAAAAACTCAGACCTACAACCTTTGTGATTGTAAATGTTTTTTTTTGCATTTAGTCATTTCCTCGCTGAGGTAGGATGAAAAGTTACGGATTGCACTCGAGAGCAAAGATTTTTCACTTCGTGCTCTTTTGATTCCTTAATTACTCTCTACGCTCGTACTTGAATTTTAAAATCCTTCGCTTGCTCGGTTATCAAAATTGAGCACGCGGTTAAAAAGCAACTTTGCACTAATATTTATTGTTATTAATTAATTTTGTTTTATCCACGAACACCAACATATTAAATACCAAAATCTAGGCTAGTACACAGACCAGAGAAGATACAGATTAAGTGATATTACAATTATAGGTGTAGACTACATACATTAAGTAACAGTGAGTAATAATTTACAAACAATACATAAATACAGAAAAATTACAAAATAACTACTATCGATCTTCTATAACAGATAACTATTAGGTCGGGGGAAAAGTTTCTTCGTATTTTATATAAAAATTCAAGCCCTTTTTCGAAGTTGAATTACATTTGATTATAATATTATAAACCATTTTGTTCATTAACAAGTCATCTCGTAGGTAGTGACATAATTTCGTTGCTGTAGAAATCTTGGGATTTCACCAAGTGGAATATCGTCATATCGAGGTGTTGAGATGTCTGTACATAGTCGCCACTATGAGTGTCTTAGTACAGGACCAGCAGTCTAAACCCATCCAACTGTGCCGAGAAGTGACACAGGGAGATTTCATGTCTCCAAAACAGTTCACAAGCGCGTTGGAGGATATGTTTAAGACACTGGACTGGAAAGGTATGGGCATTAACATAAACGGCGAGCACATCTCACACTTGCGATTCGCCGATGACATAGTCCTACTTGCGGAGTCGCTGGAGGAGCTGCAACAAATGCTGGACGGCCTAGAATCAGCCTCGCGAAAGATAGGTCTCGGCATGAATTTGGACAAGACCAAAGTTATGGTCAAGGACCGAATTGATCCGAGTCCTGTCGTCGTTAATGGACACCTTCTTGAAGTTGTTTCGGAGTATACATACCTCGGGCAGATATTGCAGTTGGGTAGAAACAACTTTGAGAAGGAGGCCAAGAGGAGGATTCAGCTGGGTTGGGCACCATTTGGAAAACTAAGTCGGGTTATCTCGTCACCCATACCGCAATGTTTGAAAACGAAAGTTTTCAATCAATGCGTCCTACCCATCATGACATACGGAGCCGAAACGTGGACACTCACAGTACGGCTAGTCCACCAGTTTAAAGTCACTCAGCGAGCAATGGAACGAGCTATGCTCGGAGTTTCTCTGAAGGATAGAATCCGTAACGAGTATTTCCGACATAGAACTTAAGTTGTCGACATAGTTCAGAGAATTAGCAAGCTGAAGAGGCAGTGGGCTGGCCATTCCTGCCAAAGAACCGATAGCTGTTGGGGTAAACGAGTTCTTGAGTGGAGACCGCGGCTCGACAAACGTAGTGTAGGATGCCCTCCGAAATAGAAATATGCTACCGCTGACTAAGGAATCACGACTGAAGCGGTGCGGTGTGACGAGAATGGATAAAATAAGGAATGAGTATATATTAGAGGAAGTGACAAAGCAGCACCTGTGGCAGATATGATGAGGAGTGGTAGATCGGCATGGTATGGGCATGTCATGAGGAGGAATGAAAGTCATGACTAAAAGAGTGATGAATATGAAGGTAACTGGATGCACGAATAGAAGAAGACCAAAGAAGAGATGGATGGAGTGTGTGAAAGAGGACATGAGAATGAAAGGAGTGGATACAGATGTGTTGGCTGATAGAAGTAAATGGAAGAAAAAAAACATGTCGTGCCGACTCCACCCAGCGTAGGACAAGGGCAGGAGAATGATGATGATGATCACGACCGAAGCCGGGGGCGAGTACCGAGCACGCGTGGGCTCGCAGAGTCACGCCGACATTTTATTTTAATGATTTGGATTTTAATGATTCTATTAGGTTCGGAAACTCCTTTAGCTATCCTCTTGTAATTGCTGTTTTTACAATCGCCAAAATGGTCTACGTGACTTTTCGCCTCGAGGAAATAAAACGATCTCTACTATTTGATATAGATTAGCATTAACCATTAATTAATCTAAATTAAAGTCTTGTATTAACAATGAATAAAAGATAAATACGAAGGCGCGATGCAAGTTCACCTTGGGTATATGCCGCATGGTTGCATAAGGTTCCAGGTCTAGATGACGAGTAGAACAGCCGAGAGCTAGCCACTCAATTAACCACAAAGCTCGTACTTAGCTATTAAATATGTGAAAGAGCTCCCGGCGCGCTGCGCTGTGTAGTCGCTAAAACAAATTAAATGCGAAAAATATTTAGTTTCCACATGTTTTTCACAAATTTTACAGCTGCCATTCCAAGTTGCTCTGAAGAGAACTTCTCACAACGACACGGGCGCGGGCGGGGCCACAAAACCAACGGTGAGACAATACTGTAAAATATAATAAATAGGTATTAAACACATTCATTTGTATAAGTAAGCTATAACGTTTGCATTGTGCCAAATTCCTTTTGCCCATTTTAAAATTGCAAGTAAAGTTGTTTTTATTTTAAAGGTACTTATCATTCTTATCATTCCATTTTTTACCCGACTGAAGACCTCTTCGGTCGGGTTATGTTTTTAGGGTGTAGGATTTGTAATTTTGTAATATTATTTGTCCGTCCCTGTATCCCAAACGGCTGGACGGATTTTTAACAAATGAGGTGTCGTTGGATTTGCCTAGATCACTAGGGTGACATTGGCTATATTAAATGTTAAAAAATCCAAAATGGTGACTGTAAGAAGCCATTTTCAATTTACGATAAGCTAAAAAGGTATTAAAAACTCCTTGATTTCCACAAATAAGGTGTCATTGGATTTGACTGAATCATTTAATTGACATGTAGATCATATGAAGTGTTAAAAATATCCAATATGGCGTCTGAAAGAAGTGATTTTACGCTGAACTGCTTCCGAAGGCAGAATAAGTTTAACAATAAAGATCATATCATGCCAAAAAGTATTTACTGATTTGAAATTCGAGCTAACCTCCTCCTAACTTCTTCAGAAAGACTTCATAATTCTGCTATTGTTCCACAATGGATCAACAATTTTTATTTGCATAAACGATAATGTAAGTAGTTGTTGTTACAATCATAGGTAATGTACACCTGCTACCTACCTACTTAAAAAATGCTACTGCCTTTGTCATTTTGACCTCTTTGGCATAATGGACCAAAACCTAGCTGACAATGAAGAAGTGCTGACTGTACCCTGCGTGACAAATGTTTGCACTTTCTCCGAGTTCAGACACATTACACGGTGGTATAAATACTCTTAGTTCCTGATATCTACAATACAGGCGAAATTCATGCTTGAATGCCTCATACTGTCCTGCCTTATTTCTGTCATGCTGTTAGTTGTTGCCTTCATTAGTTGGTAAATAATTCATACATACCTACTACATTCGGAAATTAATACCTATAGTAACAAAACCATAATATTTCCAAGGTTGAATCATCTAGATTCTGTGAGAAGCCATTTTAAATTTCCCTCAAAATTGGTATGAAGATTTGAGTCGAGTTCTATCGACCTCGGTACCATAAAAAAACACACGCACCTACCTCATTGAGTTAAGTTACGACCAATAATTTCCTGATTCGAAATTCGAACTAACCTTCATGGAGGCTCCAAAGCTTCTGAAGATAGATTGTTTTACCCAAGGAGGTTTACTATGTAAGTACCTTTAAATTAATTCCATGGTTTTACCATAAAGACCATACCAAAATTTATTTTCTAATTCGAAGTTCGAACTAACCTCCTTGGAGGCTGCGGATTTAAGCCTCCCCCACTATGCCACATCCTTTATTGTTTCAATATCTGTTTTTAGTAAATTATGTATAGGGGACGGCTACGAAGTTACACCACGTTACGCACTGCTGCGATAACGCATTTGTGTGCAAGGATATGGGACGCATTATCACAATAACGCATGTGAGAGGGCTGTTCGTGCAATTTATAATATGGGCCCCAGAGAATCACTTAGAACTAAGTTTAAAGAAATAAATGTTATGACAGTGCCGTGCCAATATATATATATGAAAACTTAATGTATGTCCGAAAACATATTAACATGTTCAAGAAAAATAGAGACTATCATAATGTTAACACTAGAAATAAAGATAAACTAGCTGTTCCCACTGTAAGGCTCCATAAAGTTAGTCAATCTTTTAAAGGGATGTCTGTACGATTTTTTAACAAAATCCCAAATGATGTGATTAATCCATCTGTAAATAAATTCAAAAATGTTGTTAAACGTAATCTATGTAATAAAGCTTATTATAAAATATCTGCTTATTTAGATGACAAAAAAGCTTGGGATGAAACTGCCTCCAACTCCATCAAAAACAATGTAATAGATATTAAGTACAATGACGTTAAAAAAATATAAGCCAAGCAGAGTTTCTTGCCAATTCTTCTCTGTTTGGTCACGTTACGAATTGGTGGTAAATTAAAAAAAATGACGTTTCAAAGTGTACTATACAGTTCCTACTGAATAAATGAATTTTGACTTGACTTGACTTGGTAAGATCGGCGATAATATCGCAGCTGTGTGGCTTTAATTTTGCAAGCAAGTAGAAAAACTCTGTTTCATAGAGAGTATGTACTTAGGTAGTGAAAACATTCAGAAAATACATAATTCCGCTGTCATCTCACACAAGATTTATGTATCAACAATTATTTTTACTTATTAGTAATAGGTAACAACTGATAAAACAGATGACGTAGACAACCAATACAACGCTATAGTTAAAAGTATACAAAATAGTTGAAAAAGATTAAATACCCTAGACACAAGGATAATAAACTAACACAAGAAACACATAAACTAATAGAAAAGAGAACAGAAATAGAAATAAGGTCAGAAAACTACAGAAAAATAGACAAACAAGTAAAACGGAGTATTCGAAAAGACATCAGAAACTTCAACTGCCGTTTAGTACGAAATGCTCTTGAGCGGAATACTTCTCTGAGAGTAGGAAACAAGGAATAAAGAGGACGAAGACGTGGATAAATAGTTTAGTAGATGAAAATGGTATAAAACATAACAATCGATCGAAAATCACTGACATATGCACACATTTTTACAAAAACCTTTACTCCGACAATACAAAGGTCAAGGAAAACTTCCAGTATGAATTGGATGGAAACATTCCTTATTTCACCGGAAAAGAAGTCCATACTGCAATTAAAACTATGAAGTACGACCGTAGCCCGGGGGAAGATGGCGTCTCGTCGGAAGCTCTGAAAATAGGTTCTCAAGTATTATTGCCACACATCACTAACCTTTTTAATTCGATTTTAGAAACAGGTAAGATTCCGAGTGGAATGTGTCATTCAAATATCATACTTCTTCACAAAAAGGGGGATAAGAGTAATATTAATAACTATCGACCAATAAGCCTAATATCTCACTTATATAAAGCATTTATTAAAGTAATAAATAATAGAATAGTCTCAGTATTAGACAGCCATCAACCCCCTGAACAAGCTGGATTCCGCCCTAGCTTCTCAACAACCGACCACTTACATACATTAAATCAAATTATAGAAAAGTACAATGAGTTTCATAAACCATTGTACTTAGCCTTCGTGGATTACACGAAGGCATTTGATAGTTTAAAACACTCTGCTATTTTTACTGCTTTGGAAAACCAAGAAATACCAAAAACCTACATCAACCTTCTCAAAAACATATATAACACTAGTTCAGCAGATATTAAGTTAATGACTTCAGGTCCTCATTTTAAAATAGATAAAGGCGTGAAGCAGGGTGATCCGCTTTCACCAAACTTGTTTACTTGCACTCTTGAAGAAATATTCAGAAAACTAGCAGTCTCGTGGTCAAAGAAAGGTATCGTCATTGGAGACAAAAGGCTAACAAACTTGCGCTTCGCAGACGATATCGTGCTCTTCGCCCCGACTGCACATGATCTGCAAAGTATGCTACAAGACCTTAGCTCGGCAAGCCTTGAGGTTGGATTGATGATGAATCGGTTAAAGACACAACTAATGACCAACGGCACCAAACATAAGATCGAGGTGGATGGGCAAGAATTGCACTACGTCAATGAGTACATTTACTTGGGCCAGTTAGCTTCTTTTGATGGCAGGCAGGAAAAGGAGATCGACCGCCGCATCAACAATGCCTGGAGAAGCTACTGGTCAATGAAAGAGCTTATGAAGGGTACCCTTCCAATGTCGCTGAAGCGAAAACTCATTGACATGTGCATTCTTCCCATTCTTAGCTATGGTGCACAGACATGGTCACTAACCGAGTCTCAAAAATCCAAACTCAAGGTCTGCCAAAGAGCCATGGAGCGCAGTGTATTAGGGGTGAAGAGGATAGATAGGATCCGCAACACAACGCTGCGATTAAGAACTGGTATAGCGGATATAGGCGACAAAAGTTCTAGACTGAAGTGGAATTGGGCGGGTCACGTGAGCCGTATGCACCCTGATAGATGGGCATCGATCGTCACCCAATGGTTACCTGCAGATGGGCGAAGGCGCCGGGGCAGGCCTCGGAAGCGTTGGCGTGACGACATCGATGCCTTTCGTGCTAACTGGTGGGAGGCAGCAAGCGATCATAAGTCTTGGAAGGAGATGGGGGAGACCTTTGCCCAGCAGTGGGACAGTATAGGTTAATTAAAAAAAAAAAATTAGTAATAGGTACTTTTTGTTACAATTATGTAGATAAATAATAATATCACTATTTTGCTTATGTACCTACAGCTAATTGTTTTTTTTTATAAAACACACTATTTATGTACCACGCGATTTAATTTTAAATTAATCCCGTGTTTGTTATTATAACCTAATAATTTATTTACTGCAGGTAATGTTAAATATAAAATTGAAGTTAAAATTATCATTTCATTTAGTTACATTAGATATTATCATGAGGTAAATAAGGCATTCCTAAGAAAATGTTGTTTTCTGGGGACGATCTTATCTCTGATTTGATATGATGAAGTATTTTCAAAAAGACACAATCATAGAAATATAAATGTAAATATAATTTTATTTAAATATTCAAATATTCAAATGTGCCTAATAAAAGCATAAAATTTAAATAAAAGGTTGAAAGCCGTAGTGTTCTGACGGTCAGTTCGTAACGACTGGTGCCGACGAGCGATAAAGAATTGCTAATAAAATACCCTACTTCTTAAGCGAGTGCAATTGTACTGTTGTTGGACAAAGATCATAACATGCTTGATACGCATCAAAATGATATAATGAAGAAAAGCTATATTTCTTACGAAAACGTAGGTAAGTAATTAACCTAAAAGTAACATATTTTAAAAATGTATTGATAAACTTAGCTACGCTATTGAAGCCTACGCTATTAATTGAGCTCAACATTATTCGCATCCACCTGTTTTGAATGGGTCTGTCCGTCTGCCCGAGTTACAATCATCCTTGGGATGCCATTGCTGCTGCCTCGCGCACGCTGGAGTAGGGAAGTGGCTTTTTTGCGAATAATCGCATGAAAGCCGTCCGTGCGCGTCTCCGCGAACATCCCCGATGCGCTGCAAAAGCGAGGCAGCCGCATCAGCATCCTGAAGATGTTGTTGTACTGGACTCGCAGCGAGCTGGCAGCCCGCTGGGTGTGGTGTATCCAGAGTCTGCTCTATTTATCAGTCATATGGTTTTCTGTGTATCCTAAAAGTAATAAAATAATAGCACCAGAATGTGGGTGTTATAAGCGCTACTACGGTCTCACTTTTTGATTGGCACTTACGACTGTTTTTTATAATTGTAATTTGAAATTAGAACGTGTATTTCATAATAATATTTTTTTAACTGACTATTGAAACAAGGCCGTTTAAGTGTAAGTTGACTCACCCACCGCAGGCGACGTCAATGGCGTGCGATACTAATTATTAAGTTTTCTTCGTAATTCAAAACTGTACGTTCTATACATAAATAGAAACCGGCTTTAGAATGGGCAAATTAATGCCTTTCAGATAACACCATATTTGACCGTGTAACTTTCTTTATAGCTTGACCACAGCTGTCCTCACATTTATTAAGGTTTTTACACAACCAAAAATATAGTAGTTAGAGACTTCGCTTTAATTTTCTTAAATAATTTAAATTTAGATATACTTCTATAATGGGGGGTGGGGGTCAGTCAGTATGTTGGTCAGGTAGTCTTTGGTCCCAAGGCAGATGTGCTTGTCCTAACGTGCTCTAACATTGGTATATTTATTTTATTTATATATCAGAGATACACCAACAACATACATATTTAATTAATAAAAAAATACAATTTCATCTGACAGTTATCATAAGCACATTTCGGATACTGACATAATAATGATTGAATACACAAGAGTATGTACAATTACAAGATCTTAAAATATGTACCTACCTATTACTAAAATAAAATAGCCTAACAAAAATTCAGACCGTCACCGCACGGTAGAGTGCCCAGAATGCTGGCTGCATTGCCATGTTGGACAGCAAAGCTGATCCGTTGGCCTAAATAAAAACCAGCATTTCTAAATGGCTAATAATAATAAACATTAATAATAATAACATAATCAGCTTTAGTCTAGGTATACCTATAGGTATACCTAATGCACCAATAAATACAGGTGGGTTACGATTATGGGATATGTGAAAGGCCTCGTCCCACAAATGTGTATTTTATAACGATAAAATATTACGTACAGTACATGATTTGGTTGGCATGGCCAAAGTAAAATCTTTTAATGACTAATATGAAACCAGTTTCATCACAAAATGAAATAACTACTTACTTGTATTTTACAACAAAGCGACTCACGTGCAGACATGATTTGCTACGTTCCTTTCCCGTCTGTCCAAATCCATTGACTAGACCTAGACCTGGACCGCTGCTAAGTGTCGAAACATACCATGCCGAAGGTAGGCGACCGAAGTTTGGCATGATTACGCCTGCAATGCTACTTTAATTACTGACGACACATTATGCCGAAATTACGTTGCGTTATGGCGTACAGCCGAACTTTGGTCGGGCGTAAGTTCAGCGGCAATGCGGCGGTAGAGCACACATTATACGCGACTGAAGTTCGGTTCAACTGCCGATGAAGATCCGGGGCGGGGAAAAACACAAAGTTATGCAACTGAATTTCTGCCGTGTAAGTTCGGCATTTATGGTGTGACATATCGGCCGAATACTTTAGAACGTAAAATCAACTGTAGAACTTCAGTCGCGTAACTTCGGCATAGTGTGTTTAGACGCTAAGTGTGGTTGTGGGAATTTAAGTAAGCTCAAGCTGTTTATCTGGTTCTATACCCGATTAAAACAAAATATAACTGTTTAAAGTTTTATTTTATAAAATTAAAAATTGTTCAAATTAAGCCTTTTCATTTGATACCCCACACGACCTGACAACAACCCCTTTTATTTTTAAACCAGTTTTTTAATTGCTCATGTCGGTAGTTTTTGTAGTTCCTGAAATAATCGGGTGTGACAGACGGATGGACGAATGACGCACAAAGCGGCACCGTAAGGATTCCTCCCGCCGGTCTCGTGGCGCGACGCTGGCCGCGCTCTGCATTGCGTAGCAGCCGAGCGGCCGCCTCCCGCTGAGTTCGTGGTGCGACGCTGGCCGCGCCCTGCGTTGCGGAGCAGCCGAGCGGCCGCCTCCCGCTGAGTTCGTGGCGCGACGCTGGCCGCGCCCTGCGTTGCGGAGCAGCCGAGCGGCCGCCTCCCGCTGAGTTCGTGGCGCTACGCTGGCCGCGCCCTGCGTTGTGGAGCAGCCGAGCGACCGCCTCCCGCCGGGCTCGTGGCGCGACGTTAGCTGCACCGCCGACATGCATAATTGACTAAATAGCCGCCATTTTGAATAGCAAAGCGTGAGACGCACAACTTCTCAACTTTATGCAACTACTGAATATTTTTCGGGTCCATGAAGTTTACAGGGATGTTTTTGAATCGGTGCGCGGTCGCTGGTCAGGGCGCGCTTCTCCCCAATCAAAAGTATCACGACTTACAGTTAAATAATCTTTAGACCTTTACTGCACTTGCCCTAATATTCACTTGCATATAGTTACAGCGATGAAATTTGTGTGTTAACTCGACGCGATCTAGTACAGTGCGAGCGTTTTTGCAACGCAGTGTTGTGGCCTGACCTTCATTGTTTTTACTATAGTTATGTGTCGAGCAGGTATTATCATAATTATGTAAAAGCCTACTGTAAGTAGATGGGTCGGCACATGCTATTTTTAAGAAGTTGTTCCGCGGCACAGCCTGCTTAATAGTTGCTAAAAGGGCGCGGAAGTATTAAAATTCTTTCTCCAAATCTAATAAATAAAGTTTTCTTATAAAACGCCTTTAATTTGCTTGCAAATTTTATTCATTATAGGAGTTTATTTACGTGTTTGACGTAGTATTCTAACGGGTATTCATTATGTAAAAACTTACATTTATTGTTTTCGAGATGCACACACATTCAAAATCGACGATTGAAATCTAGCACAAATATTTTCGTCGTTAGAAGAGGATTCTGATTATTTCTGATGATAATTTAGGTAGCACATCTTGAAAATGGAAACCAAATTTCTACCGATTCCTAACAGACTAGTACTGCAGAGCTTAGGCTAAGCGGATTCTGTGCTATACAATAACTTAAACTTAAGAACTTAGAACTTAACTTAGACTTAAGAATAGATGAAAAAAGCTAAACTAGTGCAAGAAATTATTCGGGACCTAGCACGTCACGAATACGTGTTCAATGTTTTTCGAGAGCCACACTGGTCCTGAACTCATCGAAAACTCAAAATTTTTAGTTGTTGCTACGTTTAATTCTGGAACTTAATTTTTAATATTAAGGACAACAATTTATTATTTTGTTAGTTGCGTTAGAAGTTGCACTTATGTGTTATAGTTTTAATTAATGCTCTTATTTTCTTACTAAATGTATGTGGTTTAATTCATATAGACCAATTTGTATAGCCAATAAATACTTTAACTGTGGAAATATAAGCATATAAAGAAGTGTGAGCAAATTGCTTGAGCGCGCCTGTCCGTGTTATAAATTATGGTGCGCCTCCTCACGGTTTAAAATACAATGAGCGAGTATAGTAAAATAATAAATTTAAAATAGTCCTATTAAAAGTTATGTACAAAATGAATAATTTTAGTAAGAATGTCAAAAGAAATAAAAATAAATAAAATTTCATATTACGCTCATAAAAAATTGTTGGGGTTATTACGTTCTTTATAATCCAATCCTAATAGTCTTGCATAACAGATAAAAACTTGTTGATGTGTGTCGTATAATACTGAGTATTGAGTATTGCAAGTCACTGACGTGTTCACTTGTCTTCACCGGAGCCTTGCATAAGGTGAAATCTGTAGTGTGCATCAGTTATTAATGACATCGATACAATAAATAATATGGTTTATTCAAAATTTCTTAAATTGGTAACATAAAAATATTAAAAAGATTTCTGTTGACAGGCCTCCCCGCAGCACGTCGCAGCGGCGGCGCGGCGGCGGCGCGGCGGCGGCGCGGCGGCGGCGCGTGTTCGCATTACACCGGCCCCACGCCAGCAGCAGAGGTCTTCGAGCCGGATTATTCGCATTTAATTTGAAACCTTTCATTTGTTTCGATCGATTGGGCATTTCTGCTGCCTCACAGATTCCAATAAATCCACACCTACTCATAGCGTTAAGTATTTGGTTTTAGTTCAAATACAATTTCTTTTCGGGCATCGCTCCGCACCACAGAATAAACCTATTTTAGGTTTTTTTTTTGTGCCTATTTTTAAACGTGGAGATAAACGTAATATAGCCAACTACCAGCCTATTTCTAAGAATGTTTGAACGTATTATATTCGATATTATTTTCCCACATGTTAGACCACATATTATAGAGCAACAACATGGCTTCGTAAACAAAAAGTCAACTGAGACCATCCTTTGTGAATTTGTGGATTTCATTAACAATCAATCATTCAATCAAATTATTTATTTGCATCAAATAGGGTTACTTCTTATATAATAATTGTACCGTACTATACTATTTCTACCAATTTTAGCATGCAAACTAAAACATAATATGTCAAATGTATTCACATTCTACAATAAACATTATAAATTATTATCAAGATATTATAACGCAGCGTCCTAGGCTACAGAAAAACCGACCGCATACGAAACACTATGCTGCGTTCCTTAACTGGCATCGCCGATGCAGGCCACCAAACAGCTAGACTTAAATGGGATTGGGCGGGACACGTCAGCCGTATGCTCCCAGAGAGATGGGCGAACATCACTACGAAATGGACACCTTGTGGACGGCGACATCGGGATCGGCCGAGAAAGCGTTGGCGGGACGATCTTGATGCATTTGAGAAGGAATGGTGGGAGACCGCCAAAGACAGGGATGTGTGGAAGAGTTTGGGGGAGGCCTTTGCCCAGCAGTGGGACGAAATAGGCTAATAAAAAAAAAAATTAAGATATTTGCAATAAATTACAAAAAATTCACTAAAAATAACAAAAAAGATACAATTTGAAACTATCACAATAATTACATAATGTCAAGAATTAAATACAAGTGTCGGTCAAAAATTCATTTATATCACATATTATGCCTTTTTTGTTAGGAAGTCGAGAAGATTTTTTTGAATATTAATGTATTTTCAATTTCCGCAATAGATCATCATCATCATCATCATCAGCCTATCGCAGCCCACTGCTGGACATAGGCCTCCCCTAATGAGCGCCATTGTGCCCTGTCCTGAGCTCGACGCATCCAGCTTCTACCAGCAGCCTTTCGCAGATAGTCACCCCACCTGGCCGGGGGGCGTCCTACACTACGTTTGCCGAGCCGCGGTCTCCACTCAAGAACTCGTTTACCCCATCGGTTATCGGTTCTTCGGCAGATATGGCCAGCCCACTGCCACTTCAGCTTGCTAATTCTCTGAGCTATGTCGACAACTTTAGTTCTATGTCGGATAAACTCGTTATGGATTTTATTATTCAGAGAAACCCCGAGCATAGTTCGTTCCATAGCTCACTGAGCGACTTTAAACTGGTGGACTAGCCGTACTGTGAGTGTCCACGTTTCGGCTCCGTATGTCATGACGGGTAGGACGCACTGATTGAAAACTTTTGTTTTCATTTGTTTCAACATTGCGGTATGGGTGACGAGAAAAATCGACGTAGTTTTCCAAATGCTGCCCAACCCAGCTGAATCCTCCTCTTGGCCTCCTTCTCGAAGTAGTTTCTACCCAACTGCAGTATCTGCCCGAGGTATGTATACTCCGAAACAACTTCAAGAAGGTGTCCATTAACGACGACAGGACTCGGATCAATTCGGTCCTTGACCATAACTTTGGTCTTGTCCAAATTCATGCCGAGACCTATCTTTCGCGAGGCTGATGCTAGGCCGTCCAGCATCTGTTGCAGCTCCTCCAGCAACTCCGCCATTAGGACTATGTCATCAGCGAATCGCAAGTGTGAGATGTGCTCGCCATTTATGTTTATGCCCATACCTTTCCAGTCCAGCGTCTTAAACATATCCTCCAACGCGCTTGTGAACAGTTTCGGAGATATGACATCTCCCTGTCTCACTCCGCGGCGCAGTTGGATGGGTTTAGACTGCTGGTCCTGTACTCGGACACACATAGTGGCGGCTTCGTACAGACATCTCAACACTTCGATATAACAATAGTCCACTTGGCATCGCTGCAAGGATTCCAGGACAGCCCAGGTTTCTACAGAGTCAAAGGCTTTCTCATAGTCCACAAACGCCAGACACAGGGGCTGATTATACTCTTCGGACTTCGGTATAATCTGCCTCACTGTGTGAATGTGGTCTATGGTGCCATATCCTCCGCGAAACCCGGCCTGCTCCGGTGGCTGGAACTCATCGAGTCTTCTGGCGACACGATTTGTAATAACCCGAGAGAACAGCTTATAGATGTGACTCAAGAGCGAGATGGGTCTGTAATTTTTAAGATGCGTCCTATCTCCCTTCTTAAAAAACAGAACCACCAAACTCTCGTTCCACGCCTTTGGAGTTCTCCCACAGTGAAGGACGGAGTTGAAGAGGTTCTGCAGCTCCTGCACAACAGGAGCTCCTCCTGCCTTCAGAAGTTACGAAGTAACACCGTCTTCACCGTTCACCGTTTTCCATTTTTAAGCTGTCTCAGGGCCAGTACGACCTCGTCTTGGCTGATCTCTGGCAGATCGTCGGTATAGTGGCGGGTGAGGGTGGCTCGAGAATCGTGGATGCTACGTTGGGGACAAGGAGCATGTGCCGCATACAGTCGGCCATAAAAGTCCTCTATCTCAGATAATACCTCAGCCTTTGACAAGACGGTTCGGCCATCGTGTGTCGTTAATTTCATCAGGTGGCTCCTGCCAAGCTGCTGATTGAATACTTTGGACCCTCGGTTTCGCTTTATTGCCTCTTCAATGAGGAGTGTATTGGAGCTCCGAAGGTCGTGCCGTATCATCGCAATTCGCTTGTTCAGGTCTGACCTCTCTGACGAAGTGGTCTGAGTGGTTTCCCGTCTTCTTGTCATCAGCCGAAGAGTCTCATCCGTGAGTTTGGACTTCTTGCCTTTAGGCTGCATTTGGCAGAATTTGATGCCCTCGTCCCTTAACGTTCCAATCACGTTTTGTAGGGCCTCATCAACGTCATCGGTAGGTTCCACAGCAACGAATCTGTCACCGAGAAGCTTCTGAAACTTCTCGGTGCCCGCCATGATCTGGAGTAGATTGGGTCGGAGCGTGGACTTCATCAGACGGTTTCTTTCCAGCTTTAGATTTATATTCAGAGAGCCTCGGACAAGTCTGTGATGAGATCCGGTGTTGAACCTGTTGATCACGGAGACGTCTCTGAATATGTGCCTTTTATCCGTCATGATGAAGTCGATCTCGTTTTTGGTCACAGTGTCGGGGCTACGCCATGTCCACTTCCTGTGGGGCTTTTCGAAGAACGAGTTCATCAAGAAGAGCCCCTCCTTCTCTAGGAAGTTGACCAGTATTTGCCCCCTGTGATTTCTACACCCAAAACCATGCGGGCCCACTCTGGATTCGTCGCCAATTCGGATTCCCACTTTGCCGTTAAAGTCCCCGATAACAACGTTGAAGTGAGCCTTCGTGGTGTTGTGCAAGGCTTTGGATATGTCCTCGTACATATCCTCCACTTCATCATCCAAGTGTGCCGAGGTCGATGCGTAAACCTGAATTATCTTCATGCTATACCTCTTGGATAGTCGAACGATCAGGTACGCTACCCTGGTCGACACACTGGAGATTTCTTCAACGTTGTTAGAGAGGGCCTTATTGACGAGAAACCCTACGCCACCCTGGGATGTTTGGTCACCCTCGCGGAAGTACAGAAGGTAGCCCGAGTCTAGGGTTATGGTGTCCTCTCCCTCTCTACGGCCTACGGACACACAACCCCAGAACATACCATCTAATGTTCTCCAGCTCCACTTCCAGCTGCGCTAGATGTTCGTTGAGCCTCAGAGTGCGTCCGTTGAACGTAGCCAGGGTCAGCCAGAGGTAGCCCGGGGATTCCTTGCACCCCCTGTCCTGCCGTTACCATGGCCGCTACCTGTATGGCCAGGAATAGCCGGGAACTGGGGGCCATTTCCTTTTCGTGCTCATCATTAAGAGGTTTATGCCCATAATCCCCACGCTGGGCATGCGGGTTGGGGATCGCAGGACACAACCTCTCGCACCGCCGACGCTGCTGCCCGTTGGTGGTCAGGGAATTTAGCTGTGCCGGTGTAGGCTGCGCTATGCCGCAATCAGCCGGCCGCCAGAGCCTCGTTCGTTAGTCAGCAGGGTGCACCGCTTGCAGGTGCGGTTGGCTTGGGTCCGGAAGTTGGAAGTTAGAACCCCTTACCGCAATAGATATTGGTATTTTATTAAAAAATCTTGGTGCCATGCCAAGTATACTTTTATCAAATAGTGCTGTTTTATGAGGAGGCATAGCAATTCTATCTCGAAGTCGTTTACTGCCTATTGCAGGGAAATATTTTATATTTTGTTTGACAAACATGATCACTTCAAATATATACAAACAAGGAAAGGTCAAGATATTTAAGCTTACAAAGTGTGGTTTACAGGAGTTAGTTCCCTGTATTTTACACACCGACCTTAAACATTTTTTTTGTGCTTTAAAAATTCTTTCGCGGACGGTGCAGTTGCCCCAAAAAATGACGCCGTATCTTTAAAGTGGATGTGACGTATGAGTGATAGCCCGTCAGGACTGTATGTTTACTCGCAACTTTGGAGAGCTTATATAACGCATACGAGAAACGATTCAAGATACAAGATATTTATTTGCATAAATAAGTGTAGGTACCATTAGGTCTTAGGACTAGTTTTAAAAGTACATGACTTATTCACCCTTTTCAGGCATCGCAAATTAGGTTGGGTAGAGGGCGCTTAAAACAAAGGGACGACTTCGTTTTGTACACACTTCATCTGTATGAAGTTTCCATGATAAATTAAATTGGAGTCAATATTGAGTCCAAGAAATTTGGTGTTTGGAATGTCATTTATATTTTTACCCTGATAATTAATATTCAATGTCAAATTTTTATTTTTAAATGTCATTATGTTGGTTTTGTCAAGATTCATTGTTATATTATTACAGGTCATCCAGTCAATTATGTCATTTAAAGTATTGTTAATATCCTTTTCCATGTCATGTGAGTCCTCTTTTAGAGAAAAAAATACAGTGCTGTCGTCTGCGAACAGAACCATAGGATGGTTGAATGATGTAGGAAGGTCATTAATATGTTATAACTAAGAGAGGGCCTAGGATGCTTCCTTGTGGAACGCCATACATGATTGGTCCTACTTTTGATAAAAAACTTTTCTCAATTTTAGTTTTTGGACATATATTGTTGATTTGAGTCACTTGTTTTCTGTTTTCTAAATAAGATCTTATTAGACTTAGTACATTCCCTCTGACCCCATATGTATGCAGTTTATCAATTAAAATTGAGTGGTCTACATAGTCAAATGACTTAGTTATGTCCATGTACAAGGCACAAACGGGAATATTTCTATCCCATTTTATGATAATCGTGTAAGAGTCGAAATATAGCCATGTTGATTGATTTATTTTTACGAAAGCCTAATTGTTCTACACCTAAAATATTATACTTTTCTAGATAAGAAACCAGATTACAATAAATGAATTTCTCGAAAATTTTGTAAATAATAGGTATTAAAGCTATGGGTCTATAATTGCTCATGTCATATCGATAATTTTTCTTAAAAAGTGGTTTTAAACTGAGCGCAGACCATAGTCAAGTCTGTCTTAAGACAGACTACCGCAATGCAAATAGTATGAAGCTGCGCACACTGCGACAAAGACGTCTCATAGTCAAAGACGTCTGCTAGACAGCACAACGACAAGTCTGACTAGCGACTCTCGGCTCAGTGTTGCCGGCAGTCAAACAGAAAAAGATCCGAACCCAAGGTCAAAATAGTCCGTTCTGTAATTTCACTAAGTGTACCTATTTAAAATAAACCTCCAAAAATCTTAATTTATCTTTCTTGCTTCATCAGACCCTGATCTCTATATTTTCTATATAAAATACAAGCTTTTGCCCGCGGCTTTGCTCGCATTAAAAGTTATTTTCCTATCCCTCGCGAGAACAATACTTTTTGGTAAGGCTTTTGTCCTTTTCTGTACCCCTGAAAACGTGTATGTAAAATTTCATGATGATCGATTGAGTAGCTATGGCGTGAAATTAAAACAAAAAAGCTTATTTTTCCATTAAATAAAATTGTTAGGAAAGGATTCAGTGTGTCCGCTCACGACCGACAATCAACACTTCAACATTTCAATACTTTCACACTTTAAAACTTTAACACTATAACACATTAACAATTCACATTAACACTTCAACACTACAACATTTCAACACTTTAACATTTTAAGACTAATATTTTAACACTTCAACACTTTAACATTTCCACACTTCAATACTTCACCACTTCAACATTTCAACACTTTTAAACTTACAGAAACAGAAATAGAAATAAAAAATAAATTAATTTTGACACGGGTACACCACAATGTATCAATACTTAGGTACAAAATAAAGGAGTGATCAAAAACAGGATTTATATTATAGATAAATGTAAATTGATGAGCCCCATAACCCTGCGTCGAAAAAGGGGTTGGCTCAGCATGTGCTGAACGATTAACGTTCAGCGCTGTTTTTCAGCCAAAAACCATAAAGCAATTGGCGCTACGGACGACAAGTCACTTCAACATTTCAACACTTAAAATTTTAAGACTAACACTTCACTATTTCAACGCTTCATTTCAACATTTCAACATCTTTAACACTACGTCCCACGGCGGGAATTGAACCTACAACCTCATACGCACGTTTAAGTCATGCTTTTCTGAAGCTCATACAAACATTTGTCTCGCGGCGGGAATCAAACCCGTAGACGCGACAGTGCGGTACCCCCTTTCTTCTCATCGTTGCCGAAAAAAGTCAAAAACGGACTGTTACAGACATAAAATATTAGCAGAATTAGTCTGAAATATGCTTGTCACACCTAGTAATTATGTTGCATATGGCAACACTTAAGATAAGCAATCGCCATCAAAAAATTGTAACCAAGTGTCTCGGCTTCTATAAAATAAATTCAGTGATCTGCAAATAAAGGTGTTTCCTTCCATTAGATCAAACCCTAATTGGTGCCGAAAAATTAGAAGCAGTCTAAATACATAAAAACAGTGGTTCCTGGTATAATTGAAGAGAAAACAATATATCTTCCGTGTGCCGGCCTCGTGTGTTGCGACGAGTTCATCCGCGCGTATAATCAGCAAAATCCCAACATCAAACAAAGAAAAGAGGCTTAGACCAAAAAACAGGCGATTCACCAATATAACATCAAATACGCTAAATAATAATAAACTTAGTTTCTACATTCATCATTTTGCCGGCCGCCATTACGCAGATTATTGCAAAGTACGGCCCCGTGTGCAAGCAAGCCGGTAACAACAACTGTACCTGTCTCGCTCCCACTCACGCAACAACGCGACGTGCAAGCAGTGCGAAACGAAAAATTTGCGGGATCCGTCATCCATCTTGAATTTACTACATCGAACCACACATTTCAACATCGATCCGCGTAAAAAATCTTCGGTTTCGTATCGACCAGAAAAAATACAAAAATGCTATCTCCGCGGATCAATCCGGAAAAAATGACGCCGGCAGAAGAGCTACGGAAACTGAGAGCAGCACGAGGGCAATGCAAATCGTTTATTAGCCGGTTGGAAACCTTCTTTGGCGTCAAACAAGCGCTTGATTAAGATCAGATTGAGGCAAGAGAACTCCAATTACACACGCAGTATAAGCGATTTCAAGATGTGCAACTCGAAATAATATACCTGGATGAGGCTGATGACGAGTCGGCGCTGATGGATGACCGGTATTTCAGACTCTGTGCGTCAATCAAAAGGTGCAAACAAGAAAATTTAAGTGATGAAAATACAATAATAGACAAGGACACCAAGCTGACTCCGATTGAGAAATTGTATTATCTAAGGACCTTGCTCAAGGGAGAGCCTTTGCAAATAATCGAGGGACTGCCAGTCAGTAATGAGTCATACAAATCAGCCATTCAACTATTATCCAAGAGAAGTGTCGTTTTCAATTCAAATGCACCATGTGCAAATCGAAAAATCACAATACTTTGCTTCATGTGGAAGACAAACGGAGTGAGCACAAGGAAAATCAAGAGGAGTAATTGATGTGCTGCTGGGAGCGGACATCTTCTTTCGAGTAATTCAGGATGGAAAAATCGAAGGAGGTCCATCTGATCCGATCATGCTCAACACGAGGTTTGGATACATCATCTCAGGTAACTCTTTTCCTTGTTGTAACGTAGCAAATATTTTGCATGCAGTCGTAAGCACTGATTTGGATCACATTGTAAAAAAGTTTTGGGAGACTGAAAAGGTTCCAGAAGTCTTCCTGGAATCATTATCTGAGCACGCTCAAAGTGAGAGTGTGTTTCAAGAGTCTGTCACTCTACAAAATAATCGTTTTGAAGTAGGCATACCACTCAAAATGAGTCCAAGTGACATCAATACATCAAGTTCGTTTGCTATTGCTTTGCAGCGATTTTACAACTTAGAAAAACGTTTTTCCAAGGATCAATTATACTATCAATTATAAAAAGAATTTATACATGAATATTTACAATTGGGTCATGCAAGAATAATCAATATAAATAATGACTCTCCTATTATTCAACCATTATACTTCCTGCCGCATCATGCAGTTCTGCGACAAGATAAAATCACAAATAAATTGCGTGTAGTATTTGATGCTAGCGCCAAACATCCTGACTATCCTAGTCTAAACGACATACAATGTAACGGCCCTGTAGTACAAAAACAATTATTTGATATTTTGATACAATTTCGCACTCATAAATTCATTCTAATGTGCGACATACGCCACATGTATAGGCAAATTTTGTTACAGCCCCAATACAGGGTACTTCAAAACATTTTGTGGAGAAATAGTCCAGAGCAATCTCTGCAATGTCTTCAACTCCAGACAATAACATATGGGCTAAAAAGTTCTGCATTTTTGGCAACAAGATGCTTAGTTGAGTTAGCTAAAAGGTACGAACATGAGTTCCCGCTAGCAAGCCAGGCTATTATATCATCAAGTTACTGCGATGACATAATATGCGGGGCTTCAAGTTATGAGTCAACCACTCAAATAAAAAATGAACTTGTTCAGTTAATGAGTTTAGGAGGCTTTCAGTTGCATAAATGGTGCTCTAATAATATGCAGCTACTATCAGACATTCCAAAAGAAAAGTTAAGTTTTTCTCAACGTGATCTGGATCGGGACAAACCTGTAGTCAAAACATTAGGACTTTCCTACAGCACGCGAGATGATGTGTTCAAAATGAGTGGGGGCATGGTCACCTCTCCTGAAATACCTACCAAAAGAAATGTCCTCAGCTCAATAAGCAAATTATTTGACCCATTAGGATTCGCTGGACCTATTATAGTCAGGGCAAAATTAATCCTTCAACAAATTTGGCAACACAACCTTGGATGGGACGCTCCCTTGCCCATAGCATTAAGCAAAGTATGGTCAGTATTCCAAAATGATATTTCAAACATGCCTGACATCATAATACCACAACTTACAACTGTCAGAAGCAGATGAGTGTGCATTGTATGGTTATTGCGGCGCTTCTACTGAAGCTTATGGTTGCTGTGTCTATGTAAAAATAAAACTTGCAGGTGAATACCGCGCATACTTACTGTGCTCAAAATCCAGGATCGCCCCCTTAAATTCAAAATTAACTATCCCAAAACTTGAATTAAATGGTGCACTACTTTTAGCTAAATTAATATTCAAAATCTCTAAAGTTCTACCTGACATTCAAACAATCAACTTGTTTTCAGATTCTAAAATTGTCTTGGGATGGTTAAATTCTAGCTTGCTTAAATTACCTGCGTATGTAGCCAACAGGGTCAATGAGATTACTGGTAGCAGAGTGGGCATGAACTGGTATCACACGCCCGGCGTGTTCAACCCGGCTGATATATTATCGAGGGGTGTAAGTCCTCATGACTTACAGAAAAATAAATTGTGGTGGCAGGGCCCCGATTATTTGCATATGGAATGTAACTCTAATTTTTATACTTCTGAAATTGAAATCCCGATTTCTCAAAATAATTATAATGAAAACTTGCTCCACACTGTGGAAAGTGAAGCGGAATGCGCTCCACTGTATACAAAGTTTTCCAGTCTATAAGATGCAAAGAGTTATTTGTTATATTATAAGATTTATAAATAAATACAGGTGCATTGCAAAAGACACAGGGAACTTTTCCGCAAAGGAATTGAAACACGCATTAAATATTGCAATAAAAGGCGTTCAAACTTTTCACTTTTGTGAAGATATAAAACTTTTAAAACAAAACAAACAAATAAATTCCAATTTAAAATCATTACATCCCTTCATTGATTCTGAAGGGCTCCTCCGCGTAGGCGGCAGATTACAAAGCGCAAATATTTCCTATGCAAGAAAGTTTCCAGCTATCTTGCCGAACAAATGTCATCTGACTAGAATAATAATACACAATGAGCACCTATTATTATTACATGGTGGATTAAAACTTTTGCTTAGTAATTTATCTCAAAAATACCACATTGTAAACGGCATTCGCGAAATAAAATGTGTATTGCATAAATGTATTGTCTGCTTGAGACATAAAACAGAGGGTGCCAAGCAACTCATGGGTTCTCTACCCAGTGATAGAGTCACTCCTGCTAGAGCCTTTGAACGGGTGGGTTTGGACTATTGTGGCCCATTTGACGTCAAACAGTCATCTCTAAGACGAAGTGTAGTGTCGAAAGGCTATATTGCTGTGTTTGTTTGCTTCACCACCAAGGCATTGCACTTAGAGATAGTTTCAGACCTAACCACAGATTCATTCCTAGCTGCTTTAAAACGGTTCATATCTCGTAGAGGCCTACCTTCTGTCATACATTGTGACAATGCTTCAACATTTAAAGGAGCCAACAATAAATTGCGTGAACTCTATCAATTACATAATCATTCAAACTTTCAGAATATGATTCAAGATTTTTCAGCAATCAGAGGAATTCAATTTAAATTTATTCCTGCGTACAGTCCCAATCATGGTGGTTTATGGGAATCCGCTGTTAAATCAGCGAAATATCATCTAAAAAGAGTCACTGGTTCTAAAACTTTCACTTATGAACAATACCAAACAATCTTGTGTCAAATAGAGTCTATACTCAATTCAAGACCATTAGTTTCTTTGTCTCAAGACACCACTGATTATTCTTATTTAACTCCAGGACATTTTCTTATTGGTTGCCCGCCAACTTCTTATCCAGAAGAAGATTTATCCCAAATTCCATCTAACAGACTTCGCCTTTGGAGATGCTGTGAACAAGTGCAGCAGCACTTTTGGAGGGTGTGGTCAAATGAATATCTTTCACTTTTAAATAAGCGGACTAAATGGCAAAAGGAATATCCTAATCTCAAAGAAGGCATGTTGGTACTACTGCAAAATCCAAATACAAAACCCTTTCAATGGCCTGCAGGTAGGATATCAAAAGTATTTGCAGGATTAGATGCCAAGGTTCGTGTAATAGAGGTCAGAACAGCTGATGGCAAATTACATACAAGAGCGGTCTCAAAAGTTGTACCATTACCCATCGATGATTAATCTCATCATCAGCTGCTCTACCTAATCATTTTCAAACAATAGAAAAATTATATAAGATTAAATTTAATTAACATTTAAGTAGGTACATTACAAATGTATATTTGCATTTAGGAACATCATTAGTTTAAACATAGATTATATTATTATAAAACTTATTAATTAAGGTAAGGAGTAAGAGGCATTTTGGCCGCCCCAACTTATGTTACAGACATAAAATATTAGCAGAATTAGTCTGAAATATGCTTGTCACACCTAGTAATTATGTTGCATATGGCAACACTTAAGATAAGCAATCGCCATCAAAAAATTGTAACCAAGTGTCTCGGCTTCTATAAAATAAATTCAGTGATCTGCAAATAAAGGTGTTTCCTTCCATTAGATCACACCCACGGACTAAAAATCCCATCGGACTTTTTCAGGCCTCAGTGGATTTTTTTTAGATCATTTGGTCTACTGGAATTTTTAGGACTTTTTTATAATTTATGAAGATGAAGAATTCAATTAACCTACTAAAAAAATTCGTGGCTCGCTTCGCTAGCCGATTTGTAAAACCTACCTTTAGTTGCGTTACAATCCCTCATATTACCTAGATAGGTTAGGTATATAGGTACTGTAGTGTTAGGTAAGTTTAACTCTAATTAGGTACCTGCCAAAAGGTGGCTGGTGGCTGGCTTCGCTAACCTACTTCGTTGATAATGTGAGTAACTTTCACCCACAGGTCTAAAGCCTTATAGCCTTATAGCCCTCTAAAGTGTTATATAGAAATATGGTGATCAGGATCTGATGATGAGGCAGGAAAGAGAAACCAGGTTTTTTTTCCTGTTTGACTAATGACTACCGGCAACACGTTTACTGATGACAAACTCGTTGAAAAATTAATAGACGAGATTGAAAAGAGACCTGGGTGCCTAGTGCGAGTTTTTTACCAGCACGATCGTATTTGCGTTTACGCAAATTTTATATGGAATCGAGGTAGGCCATCTAGTGAGAAACGCGTGGCACTGACTCCTTTCCATACAAATTTGAGTACCCTGTTCTTTTTAATAAAACGTGTGAAGAATACTCAGATAATCATTTAAAAAAGACAAAATGGGACGAGGTAGTTATGCAGCTAGTAGGTGTTGAAAAGTGGGGAGAAATGTCGGCAGAAGAAAAAAAAATGCTTGTTATTACCTAATTCCTTAAATTTATATTATGTAAGCATATTAATCTAAACTAATTCTACACTTATATATACCACGTATCGCTGTAATGGTGACATTTAATTAACCCGAGTACCTAATCGGTTCAACATTTTCAATTTTAGAAATTATTTTTTATTTGGCCGGTGGCCTTGACACACATAACTTGCGCCGCGTAGCTTATTTATTTAGTAGATTACCTTTTGGTACTTATTATTATGACCTGAGTACAGGGATCTTTTTAGTATATATAGGTAGGTAGGTACCTAGCTACTTGCCTACTATTAACTGCTTTAAAGACTGTTGTTGGTTTGTTGGGAGGGAGTCAGTCAGCCTGTACGATAAATCTGTAGCGCAGACGTCACCGGTTGGGGTCACGAACTCTAACCACCCACACGTTGCCACCTAGTAGCTGTAGTTAAAGACAAAGCGTTCCGCGAAATTTTATGTAGGTAGGTAGATACCTAACTACCTTACTTACTTACTTACTAATGTGCTACTTACTCTAAGTACCGCATATGCAGGACACCTTGTAACGAAACAGGTCTCAGGAGAGTGTTCCGTCGTTCACAAATATAAGCAAACTTATCTAAATAAACTCCAAACTAAATACTTTTTGATAAGATAAAAATAATAAAGAATAAAAAAGAAGAAAGAGGGGTGACATTGGACGTCTCGGGAGAAAAATTGAAAAAATTTTTGGGGAATTGGTGAAAAGGGTTTTTAAGGCTTTTCACAGAATAATCAGCATGAAATCATAGAATGTTCAATTCAAAAACAAGGAGTGATGAGAGCTAATGTTCACTATGTCAATTGGCGAGTGTACAAAATTACAATGAGCGGAAAATCTAGCTATAGATATGTGTAATCGTGAGTACTAGAATAAAATTCTGCTCCTCCTAAGGGATGGAAATGTAGGTGGGTTGAGCACAAATAGGTGCAGTAATGGACTGATGATAAAAGGCAGGTCCGGCGGGTTTAATTACTTTATTACAGCAAAGACTAGATCTGCGTTTCATAGTGAGACAGAGGGTCCACTAAGCGGGAGCCAGATGGAAAGAGTGTCTTTTACAAGCTTCGGATGAGAAAGCAGCGGAGTCTCCATCAAACCAAGCACACAAAGTTACTATGTGAGATAAAATTGTTATAATTGTTGAACTGCTACTGTTGGGTGAGTAGCCAATATTTACCATTAACGTTCTATTATACTATAAAATTCAGAATCACAAGGTTTGTGAAATAGATACAATTTACTGCCTACTAGCAATGGATTATGGAACTACATAAAAGTAAACCTTATCTTATATTATGGAAGTGAGTGTAAGTTTGTTTGTTTGTTATGTTTTCACACTATGAATGTTCAACCAATTATCATAGCATTTACATTGTCTGAGAAACGAAAGACATGAAGTACCTACTTTGATCCAGAGGAGGATTATTGTTCCTATGGGATAACAAAATACTTTCCTACAGTGAAACAGCGGGTAAAAGCTAGTTATCTAAAATATAAATTCAATATAAGATACCCCTTCTTAACCGTAATACGGTTGTCCAAAGTAAAGATTCTTCGGGAAGAATGAGCTGTTCAGTTCTATGATTCTTTATAAAACTGTCTAAGAAATGAGATTCTTTATATTCATATTAAACTATATACCTAAGAGGTAACTGCTGATATATTTGATTAAGCTACTGAAGCTATTGAACCTACTATGACTTGCATGAGCAGTCTTTATCGTCACAATAAATCCTCACTTAGAAGAAAGAGGTATTTTACAGCCAAAAATATGAGGCTTACTCTACAAAGACAAGCAAATGCAGTTCTTTTAGACAATCCTACGGGACTCTTGATGAAATATATCATTGAAACATTCTATTATTTAGCAAAGCTAACATTTTAAGAATTGAATTTCTTGGATATTTTGTATTGTATCAGCAGACAAATAACTGCTTCATTTTACCTGAAATAAAGGTATTAACCATTAAGTGATTTGATGCATTTTGCTGCAGATCACTCCTTACTTCTTTGCATACCAAAAGACTTACCATAATATAAACATACCCAGTGATGAGGCATGCTCCCAATTCCAAAATGAAACTATGGTGGGGGGCTGTCCAGTCTGGTGACGAGGCTCACAGATTGGCGCGGGGCGGAGCGTCATCCTTTGCCATTTAGATTCAGTATGAGAGAGATAAAACTATTCATGACCACATGCCCGTCAACAGAGTCAGAATGAAAGAGATTTATCTATCGGAGAAGAATAGGTTTCACTGGTAGTTGCGTAGGTAGAGCTCCAATCCTATGCCTGATGTAGAGTCGGAATGAAAGAAATAATTCTACTCACAAGTCGATAAAAACTAAAGCTAGACTGTGGGAAGAATATAATAAACTCTTTGTCAATCTTTATTACAAACTAAAAATATTAAAGTAAGTATATCGTTCAAGTTCTTTAGGATATCTAATACTTTATTCCCTAAAACCTAAGCTTATTTACATATTCTAAATAGCGTTATTCTCCTCTTTCAAAACTAGGTGTTAGAATGTACATAGATTATGAATTTTAATAGGAAAGCTAGAATAAATATCGTTTCAAATGTCTTGAAAGATCCATTGAGTTACTACGTCCATTTCATAGAGTTCTAAATACTAAACTAGACGATTCACGTGGCCATAACAAATTAGTATACTTAGTACATAGGTTCTTTATAATTATAGGCAGGTAAATAATTATTATTAGTATTAGGATAGGGGGGGTTATTTACAACCTAGTTGGATTAATAGGAAAGTGATGTGATTTAAGTTCGTAACGTAATTTGTACCTACTTCCGTCAAGCCACATGGTACGAGTAGGTGAAGGTGTACCTAACATATTATTTAGACCTGAGTGCGGATCTTTTTCTGTTTGACTGCCGGCAACACTGAAGACAGTCGCGTCTCAGTGTGCGCAGCATGATAGACAAAACAGTTTCGTTTTTGTCTTAAGACAGACTTGTCTGCGCTCAGCGTTACAATTGTTAATTTGATTTTATCTGGAAATTTACCTTCGTCTATACATAAACTAGCTGACCCACTCGCAACTTCGTTTGCGTTTATACTCTTTTTTACGTATGTCCTTTCATATGAAATGTTTCCCTAGCCCGGTAATTTGACACGGAACCCTAAATATGAATGGAATAAAAAGTACATACATATTACTACATCACTAACCCCGTAATATAGTAATATGTAGGTACCTGTTCCCGTTCCCGCTTTCACTCCTTTTTTCGTTCCTGTTTCCGTTTTTATATGCCTAACTCTTGATTGTGATTGGTTACCCACGCAAACTTTCATTACATAAATCACCCTCTTTAAGTTTCATTTTCGCTACAAAAAGCAGCAAGTCCTCCAAGGTCCCACCCATAGTTCAGCGCTTGGTGATTATTTATTTTCGTTATAGTCTCTGTGAAAAATCTCAGGTCTTCAAATGTAAAAAAAAAAAACTTGCTATCCCCGTGGTCTTCAAATATCCAAGAACAAATGCATAAAATTGAAATTTCGAATTCTAATCCGATTTAAATTTTATTTTTATTTGATATTCCAATTTTAAAGAGTATCGCATTGCACCAAGATTTTAAGGCTCCCCCACACAGGTGTGTTATTATCGGCGATAATATCGCATGCGTTATTGCGATAATGCGTCCCAATTTCTTGCACATAATTGTGTTATCGCAGCAGTATGTAACTTTTTAGCCGTCCTAATACATAATGTACAAAAATTTTACAGATCTCACACTACGCGCAACTATCAAAGGCAATGAAAATGTAATTTAGAAATAAAGCACACGATAAAATTTGACTATAATGTTCTGACGAAAAAGTGAACGGAGCGCAGAGTGGCTTTGCGCGTACAGGCCTTCTACTGCCTACAGTTTTTGTCCGTCTGCCTCCTAAGATAGCTCAAGCTGTAGTTTAATTCAATCTGGAGATATCATTTTTTCTGCTTCTTGAATAGCGAGCTCAAAAAAGTAATTGGGAAATTCCCGATCCAGAAAGTTGTTGAATTTTGTCAAATTTTGGAAAATCTCAAAAAGTTACCACTCGATTTTGGAAATTCAAGCCTTGCACTTTGAAGCCCTCCGGCAGACGCAAATATTGACATAATTGTGACCGATCACATTCACCTACACATCTTTTTTTAATGCATGTCTTTCAATGTATGGAGTTTCAAAAATGTGACGAATTTACTTTGTGGCAAATGTACAACAACCCCTCTCATAGCTGTGAAACTACAGGCAATTGTCAGAATTCCACAACAACGTTTTTTGAATAAATTTGGAATGAGTTTTCAAACACGACAGTGTCAAAATAAAATGGCATAACATGTGTCACTAAGGAGTATTGATATCAACTTCGATGCAAATCACCCCTAAAATAACTTTCTACCCCTTTTTAACCCCGTTAGACGATAAATTTCAATAAAATGTGAAACACGTCTTTCATCAATTTTGTTAAAGAATGTTTATGCAAAATTTGAAGTAGATTGAACCAAGGAATTACGTTGTTCCATACAAACTTTGCCCACGTTTTTCACCCTTTTATAGGTAGAATCTCGGAAAATTCTTTCTTATCGGACGCCTACGTTATACAAAGAACACGCCCTCCAAGTTTCAGGTCTCTACGATCAGCGGTTTAGGCTGTACGTTGATCCATCAGTCATTCAGGACAAAAGATTTTATATGTATAGATTTCCCTCCATTAAGGTATTTTTTTAAAAATCTGGTATGCAGTCTTTTATTATTTAATATTCAAAGTGTTCTGACGAAGTTTCAAGAAAATCACAGCACGCGTTAAGATTTTCCCATACAAACTTTACCACCCCATAGCAACCCCCTCGAGGACTATTTCAAATTTTGAATGACACCAATCTTCATTGATTGTATGGAATAATACATGTCCCAGGTTTCAAGTTTCTAACTTCAAGGAATACGATTTTTCATACAAACATTTTTGCCCCTTTTCACCCTCTTAGGGGATGAATTTCCAAAAACCGTTTCTTAGTGAGCCCCTACACCCTACAAAGAATACTTGTGACAAATTTCAGATCTCTAGACCCTGTGATTTCTGATATTTCGTTATGAGTGTGTTAGTGAGTGAGTGAGGATAGTTCTCTTTTATATATATAGACTAGCTGACCCGCTCGCAACTTCGTTTGCGTTTGTACTCATTATTTACGTATGTCCTTTCATATGAAATGTTTCCCTAGCCCGGTAATTTGACACGGAACCCTAAATATGAATGTAATAATAAGTACCTACATATTACTAAATTACCTACCCCGTAATGTAGTAATATGTAGGTACCTGTTCCCATTCCCGCTCTCACTCCTTTTTACGTTCCTGTTTCCGTTGGCAACCCGTCGCCAAGTTAACAGCCGGTATAGGTATGATGCATTTTTATATGCCTAACTGTTGATTATGATTGGTTACCCATCTAAACTTTCATCACATAAATCTTTAAGTTTCATTTTCGCTACATAAAGCAGGTCCCACTCATGGTTTAGCGCTTTAGGTGTTTATTTATTTTCGTTATTTATTATTTTATTACTCATTTATTTCAGATCAGATTAATCCATAAAACATTATAATATCACACAACAACACATACTTAAAAACTACAAACAGCATAATAAATTAGAAATAATAAAAAAGTAATTAAAAAAGTAATAAAAATTAAATAGATGAATGTCATAGTTTTTTTTTTAAATTAATTTACTAAATGGACAACACGAAATTTAAACATTTAATTGAAATAAGATATTGGAGCCCATCATTATTCCCATCCACCTGTTTTGAATGGGGCAGTCTGCCCGGGCTACAATCATCCTCAGGATGCTGTTACTGCTGCCTCGCGCACGCTTGAGTAGGGAAGCGACTTTCTTGCGAATAATCGCTTGAAAGCCGTCCGTGCGCGCCTCCGCGAACAACCCCGATGCGCTGCAAAAGCGAGGCAGCCGCATCAGCAACCTGAAGATGTTGTTATATTGTACTCGCAGCGAGCTGGCAGCCCGTCGGGTGTGGTTTGTCCAGAGGCTGCTCGAGTAGAAGGACCGGCAGTAGGCCTTAAACAGAGTAATTTTCACTTCTCTCGAGCAGCGAGCAAACCTGCGTGCGAGCATGTTTCCCCGAACTGCCAGCGCTCTGCGCTCCCTTTCAATATCCTCGTCATCCTTTAACTCTTCCGTGACAATGTGCCCCAAATATTTAAAACTCCTGACCACTTGTAGAGCCGCACCATTGAGCATTATAGGCGGAACATGGACTGGTCGAACTCTACCACTCTTAAACACGAGGACTTCGCTCTTTTTAGAGTTATACCTCAGTCCATGTTCAGCCGCATAGCCGCCGTTATAGTCTCTGTGTAAAATCTCAAGAACAAAGCTCAAGTCTCTATGTAAAAAAAAAAAACTTGCTATCCCCGTGTTATTCAAATATCCAAGAACAAATGAATGAAATTGAAATTTCGAATTCTAATCCGATTTAAATATTATTTTTTTATTTGACATTCCAAATTTAAAGAGTATCGCATTGCACCAAGCTTTTAAGGGTCCCCCACACAGGTGTGTTATTATAGGCGATAATATCGCATGCGTTATTGCGAATGCGTCCCAATTCATTGCACATAATTGTGTTATCGCAGCAGTATGTAACTTTTTTGCCGTTCTTATACATAATGTACTAAAATTCTACAGATCTCACACTACACGCGCAACTATCATAGGCATTTAAAATGTAATTTAGAAATAAAGCACACGATAAAATTTTACTATAATGTACTGACGAAAAAGTGAACCGAGCGTAGAATGGCTTTGCGCGTAAAGGCCCTTCTACTTGCCTACAGTTTTTGTCCGCTTGCCTCCTAAGATGGCTCAAGTTGTAGCTTAATTCAAATTCGAGATGTCATTTTTTCCGTTTCTTGAATAGCGAGCTCAAAATAAGTAATCGGGAAATTCTCGATCCAGCAAATTGTTCAATTTTGTCAAATTTGGGAAAATCTCAAAAAGTTACCATCCGATTTTGAAGATTCAAATTGCACTTTGAAGTCCTCCGGCAGACGCAAATACTGAGATAATTATGACTGATCACTTTATTCACCTACACATCTTTTTTAATGCATGTGACGAATTTACTTTCAATGTATGGAGTTTCAAAAATGTGACGAATTTACTTTGTGGCAAATGTACAACAACCCCTCTTAAATCTGTGAAACTATTGGCAAATATCAGAATTTCATGAATCGGGGCATTTCTATACTCGATCAGAAAAACTTTTTCAATTCGCATGCGCAAGCATGCGATATTGCGATATATTCTGTTATATTGTCTGATATTATCGCCGATAATAACGTACCTAAGCCCACGTACCTGTGTGTAGGAGCCTTTATGTGAGAACAACGTTTTTTGAATAAATTTGAAATAAGTTTTCAAACACAACAGTGTCAAAATAAAATAACATGTGTCACTAAGGAGTATCTATATCAACTTCGATGCAAATCACCCCTAAAATAACTATCTACCCCTTTTGAACCCCTTTAGGTGATAAATTTCAATAATATACGAAATACGTCTTTCATCAATTTTGTTAAAGAATGTTTATGCAAAATTTGAAGTAGATTGGACCAAGGAATCACGTTGTTCCATACAAACTTTGCCCACGTTTTTCACCCCTTTAGGGGTAGAATCTCGGAAAATCCTTTCTTATCGGATGGCTACGTCATACAAAGAACACGCCCTCCAAATTTCAGGTCTCTACGATCAACGGTTTAGGCTGTGCGTTGATCCGTCAGTCATTCAGGACAAAGGATTTTATAAGTATAGATTACCCTTCATTAAGGTATTTTTTTCAAAAACCTGGTATGCGGTCTTTTATTATTTAATATTCAAAGTGTTCTGACGAAGTTTCAAGAAAAACACACCACGCGTTAAGATTTTCCCATACAAACTTTACCACCCCATTGCAACCCCCTCGAGGACTATTTCAAATTTTCAATGACACCAATCTTCATTGATTGTATGGAATAATACATGTCCCAGGTTTCAAGTTTCTAAGTTCAAGGAATACGATTTTACATACAAACATTTTTACCCCTTTTCACCCACTTGTTGAATTTCCAAAAACCGTTTCTTAGTGAGTGCTCACACTCTTAAAAGACTACCCGTACCAAATTTCAAACCTCTAGGCTCTGTAGTTTCTGAGATTTCGTGATGAGTGTGTCAGTGAGTGAGTGAGTGAGGATAGTTCTCTTTTATATATATAGAGATTAATTAATTATAAAACATAAAATTGGAGATATTTGCTCAGAAACATATTTAACTATTTTCGTGCTAATGTCATCATACCCAGTGCTTTTCGTATTATTCATGCCAAGAAAGTTTTTTTGTTCGTTATTCTGATATTTTTTACATGATTCATAAAAAAAGTATTAAATTTCTGAGCTTCAGGGTCTTTTTTAATTTTATCACCGTCACGTATTTCTTCAATAATCACTTTGGGGAAATTATTTTTATTGTGGTTTATGACGTTCCAGACAGTTTTTGACTTATTTGAAGCTGTAGTTATACTGTAGTCATTTTGGGCTTTCTGTGTTAGAGTTAATATTCTATTTAACCTCTTTGAATAAGTTTTAAATAAATCTTTATTTTCTTTCATTTTATGAATTCTAGCTCGCCAAAGTATTTGCCGCTTTCTTTCCGCACAACGTTTAATTCCTTTAGTAACCCATTTGTACTTTTTATCCAATGAATTTATGATGATTTATCGGGAAGCAGAGGTCATAGAATAATTTGATTCATACGCTTGATTAGGGTTTTTGGATTCGTATACTTCTCCAAAATGTAGTTTTTTTAGGCAGTTTTTGAATTTGAGCATTATTATCCCCACTATATTCACGTCTGTATTGGAACCAAAACCTATTACGACAGAATCGTGACACAGGACATACAAAGTATTGAGCCGTATGATCTGACAACCCAAAACCAATAATTTCACAAGAAGAATTTCTTATATTATGAATAAAATTGTCAATGCAAGTTCCACTAATAGGACGGGTAGGTTCTTTAGGTGATATTCGGAGATTGTGAGATGAGACAATATCTTTAAGCTCTATACTTCTACTCTTATTTTCTAAGGTATTTAGTCTATTAGTATTTAGTCTATAGTCATTCAGTCTATAAACAAAAGTACTCAACGAATCGAGGTGTTACTTCACAATCAAATGAAGTGTGATGTGATTGCGTTTACTGAGCATTGGCTTACCGAACCGGAGATGAAATGCGTTTGATAGAATTTTCACATTTATATATATAACAGAAAACATAAAAGGTACCAATCATTGTAATCATAATCATAATCATAATCATAATCTTTATTTATCTTTAGACATATTACATGTGCTTAGATACGTCAGACAAATTTATAGCAAAGGAGTATACAAAATGATTCACTACTTAAAATTAAAAAATATCAGCTTATTGCTTCGTTACATTGTATAAAATCTATTCCTCTGAATAGACGATTAAAATAATAAAATGTAAAATAATAATCGACTAACATTTATCATTATTACAAAATATATATTTATCAGCCAGGGCCTCGTCAATTTTATAATAGCTCTTGTTTAATAATATTTTTTTTACATAATTCAATACATCAGTGTCACTTTTATTTCTTATGTCAAGTGGAATACAATTATACAATTTTATAGATAAGGAAATAAAACTTTTTCCTGTCTTGGCTAGTCTAGTATAAGGTGCTACAATGTCTTTTTTACGTCTAGTGTTATATCTATGCAATTCCTGTTTTATTGTCATGTGACTCAGATTTTCTCTTACATAAACAATGTTTTGGAATATAAATTCACATGTCATGGTCATAATACCTAACTCCTTAAACTTATCTCTACAAGAGTCCATCCTTTTCATACCTAATATATACCTAATAGAACGTTTTTGGAGAATGAATATTCTATTTGAGTCAGCTGCTGTACCCCAAAACATTATACCGTACGTCATAAGTGAGTGAAAGTAAGAAAAATAAACGTCTCTGGCTGGTTTAGTACCACCTAGCTCCTTTATTTTTTTAATTGCATAAGTTGCAGATCCCAACTTCTTCGTTAACTCATTTATATGAACTGCCCATGTTAATTTTGAGTCTAACCATACTCCTAAAAACTTCATTTTATCAGAACTAGGCAAAGACATATTATACAATGCAGTTTGAACTTCTGCATGTGGAATAATCCTAGTGCCTAGCCAGAATTCAAGAACATGTGTTTTGTCAATGTTTAACAATAAATTGTTGGCTGAAAACCATTTGTCTATGTTTGGCATAATATTTCTAAACTTATTAACAATATTTTCATTTGATTTGTCCTTTATTATAAAACTTGTGTCGTCAGCAAACAAGACCATGTCGATATCCTTAGAGACTACAGAGATATCATTTATATAAATCAAAAATAGTAAAGGACCCAATATTGACCCCTGTGGGACTCCCATCTTAATAAAACATTTATTTGATCTCACTCTATTCATTTCGGTGACCTGTTCTCTATTTTCTAAAAAGGATTTAAATATTTGTAACTCTATGTTTCTGACACCGTAGTATTCTAGCTTTTTAAGTAAAATATCATGGGAGACACAGTCAAATGCTTTGGAGAGATCACAAAAAACTCCATAAGTTTTCTGTGATTTCTCCAAGCCCGAGAGAATATCTTGCATCAATCTTGATATGGCATGTCTTGTTGATTTATTTTTCTGAAATCCATATTGCCTATCATTTAAGAAATTATTACTTAACATAAAAGATATTAGTTCTTCAGCAATATATTTTTCGTAAATTTTACTGAAACTAGGAAGTACAGACACTGGTCTGTAGTTATTACAGGACGATCTCTTACCTTTTTTATATAATGGTACAACTTTTGCAATTTTCATTTTGTCAGGGAAGATTCCCCGTTTGATACAATCATTTATAGTGTGCATTAAAGGTAAAGCAATTACACATTCTAATCTTTTCATTAAATGTGGTGTAATGTACCAAAAATCATTAGATTTCTTAGGTTTTATGTTACGAATTATTTTAGAGACTTGATTTATGCTAATAGGTTTTAATATGAACTTATTCGTCGCAATTGGAATATAATTAGAAACAAAACTTAAAGAACTATCAACAGAATAATTAAGATTATATGTCAAATCATTTGCAATATTTACAAAATAATTATTAAAATGGTTCGTAATGTCAAAATTATCTATAATTAGTTTATTATCTTTTTCATTACGTATTTTATCACATATATTATCACAGTTATCATCACTTTTCCCAGTCTCTTGTTTTATTATTTGCCAGACACATTTTATTTTATTATCAGAATTTTTAATTTTGTCCGCTATATGAATTTTCTTTGCCGCTATACAAACTTTTTTTAAAATTTTGCTATAGTTACTGACATATTTTTTTAAAACAGTGTTTCCATCTATATTACTTAGTGCATAGAGATCAAACAAGGTCTTTCTTGATGTGATAATTCCTTTGGTGGCCCATTTATAAAAATTGTTTGATGAAGATTTACAAATTTCTACAACAGGCTTATGTTTATCTAAGTTAGCTAGTAGGTGATTGAAATAAGTATCATAGTCAGAGTATACTGATGGATTTGACAAGCATTGCATTAAATTATCTTTTATCTGTTTCAATTTGAAATCATTTATCTTTCTAAGCTTAAGATTTGCTGGCTTTATCGTGACTACATTTAGCGTTGTATCCATAATTTGAGCATAGTGATCTGATTTCACACCGGGTATCACTTTAACATTTTTGGTATTATTGGAGTCTGTAAAGAAGTTGTCCAAGCAAGACACAGTCAAAGATGTTATCCTTGTGTACTCAAACACCTGCTGTTTTAACAAAAAACTGTCCATTACATCAGTTATGTTAGTTACATCTTTATCATTTTTATTTATAAAATTTACATTAAAATCACCACAAATTATTAAAGTTTTATTATTATTAGATGTCAATTTATCAAGGCATTCTTCAAGTTTTGATACATAAATATCTAAGTTGGCCGCTGGCGACCTATAAATCACAGCTATGATAGCGTTAGCAAGTTCAATACAAGCTATTTCAAATACTAATTCTTCAGACATCTTGGAAATATCATTTCTTACTTTAAATTTCAGGTTCTGTTTAACTAGTATTAAACATCCACCCCGGACATATACTGATCTACAAAACGAAGAAGCTTTCCGATAGCCCTCAATATTAAATACACTGATTTTATCACGGTTGAGCCAGGTCTCAGTCATACACATAACGTCGATTTTTTCATTCGTCAAAAAGAGGCCTAACATATTTTGTTTGTTGTAGATACCTTGCACATTTTGATGCCCAAGAGTTATTTCACAACAGTTTGAGACCTGTTGTTTGGAAAATTTGATGAAATAACCGGTGAGGTGCAATTGTCATCTTTTGTCAGTACCACTAAATTTTTGTAGTTTTCTTGTCTTAAGTACGCTGAGGCTACGCAAGAACCAATATCATCCGGCATTTGTCCACCTGATTTAGATGAATTTATTTCTAATATAGTCATATTTTCACATAGTGCTGCAATTTTGAAGAGGTTGCTATTAATCCACTCTATGCTGCGATTGGCTTTGTTTTTGTGTCCATATTTGACTGTAGAAACAATTATTCTTTTACTGTGCTTGTTAAGAGACTTTGCTATATTTTTTACTTTCTTTAGATATCCATATCTGTCCATTTTTATACTATTGTAATCACTAATGAATATTATGATGTCTTTAGCGTCTGGATCATATATTATTTCATCATTCAGTATGGCGTAGAAATCGTTATAAGGCTTACATGAATTCAGCACTGAATAATGATTCGGGAGTTTCTTGCAAATTTTTCTAGCCATATTTCTACAATGTCTATCTGATAGCATTCTAATTTCCTCTTTTTTGAGTCTTTGGGGAGTTAAGTCATCACGTTTTTTGATTGTTTTATGTACATCTGGTTCTTTCTGATGTGATTTTTGTACATTTGGTTCATTCTTTTGTGATTTGGATGATACTGCAATTGCAGTTTTTTCTCCATCTTTTTCTGAATAGTTCCTTAATTTTAATAGTTGTCGTTCTAGAAGCATAACTTTTTCATAGGTTATTTCTCGCTCTTTCATTTCTTTCTCATATTGTTGAATCAATTCTAGTAATTTATCTCCTTCATCTTTGAGAGCCATGATTGTACATTCTCTGTTATGCAATTCAGTTTGCATGAGTGTATTAATGGATGATATCGTTTTTATTTTAATATTTAATTTTTTATATTTAAGTTTTAGCTTCCTAGATTTTTTAAATCTTTTCCGAGTACATTTGTATCCATTCTTTATCGAAGAAGTAGTACAAAGTAGTAACTCACTGTATCTGCAATGTAATTCATTGTTTTCCTTTGATTTATCATCTAGTTTCTTTTCTAGTTCTGTAATTTTAACACACAACTCTTGGTTTTCCCATAGTTCTATATCATTCTTTAATTCAGTGTTGTCAGACAAAAGTTGCAAGTTACATTTTTGAAGTGCATTTGTCTTTTCTTCGGCTTCATAGGCTATTTTTTTCAGTTGGTGGTCCTGTTTACACATAATCTCGTATTCTTTGCCATTGGTTTCATGTTCTTCTAGTAGTGTTTTATTTAATTTTTCCTGTTCCTTTAGTTTCTTTTTTAAGTTATCAATAGTCTTGCAGTAGTTTTTTATGAAACCTTCATTTTCTCGATCATCTTTTGTATCTGCTACCTTTCTGGCTCGAGAACGTGTCAACATCGAATTCATTACGCAAATAACTCTATAATATATTCGATGTATATATATTTAATATAAATGTATGTGTACAGGAAAATAAAAATCTCAAATAATAATGTATGTTTCAAATATAATGCAAAAAATTTCGCGCGTTGGGCTGCTTTGAACCTACGTACGTCTGATTGCTAAGCAGGCCTATGACTACCTTAGCCAGCCGACCGCTACTTACAGCGCCGAAATTGTGAATTGGCTGAGTGAGTTTTTGGTTTCAAGGACAAGCAACAGAACTGGTTTTACGTATGCAGGCAGGTATCAATAAGCAAGACGTATAATGAACGTTACTTACAAGTTTTGAACGTTAGGTGATGAGTCATATTTGTTGACATGTCGTGCAATAGTATTAGTTCAGAATCTATTCCATTGGTTTTATTGGTTGTAATAGTAATTAATCAGCTTACTTACAGTTCTCTCGAGTTGGTCTGCACCGAATCACTCACTTTAAGCCGATTTAGTGCAATAACATCTTTGTTTTGAGCACTTTATTAGTAAAATTAACAAACTTTATTTTAGACTTTGTTCGTGTATATATAATTGAGATAACACTTGTGCTTACAAGTTATACATTTCTTTACATTTAAATACTGTTAGAATGTAAAAATAGTCTAATGTTATAATTTTAATAAATAAAATAATACAGGTTCGACGTTACTTGCGCTAGCGCCATCTAGCGTGTCCGTAACGCGTGTATATAAGCTTTGAAGGGAAACTAATAGGCCATCTTTAGCGATTTAGTGTTAATATAGCTTAACTAGCACTACACTAAAACCTATAAATATAGCTTGGGGCGTTAGGTAAATATATATTTAGCAAAGCAAGTAACTGAAACTCTAATTAAACGTGTAGCCAGGTATTTGAACTTATATACTTTCCACCAGCTCACTTATATATAACACTGGAACTGAAAGGAGAAGGATAACCACATTAAATAAGAAAACCTTGATACGTCAATATTCTTCAATTTACCGCCAATTCGGAACGAGGCCAGGCAGAGAAGAATTGGCAAGAAACTCTGCCCGGTATATTCTTTTCAACGTCTTCATTACAGTTTCTTGTATAAAATAACAAATTCAATCGTTAACACATAAGTATATAATGCAAATGTTTGACCATGTAACAAACATTTACATTACGTATTAAATTTACTTATATACTTATTTGTTATGTAATATATAAGGTATATAACGTTATACATAACAAACATTAAGTTATGTATTACATAATACGCAACATACAACCTAGGAATACACATCGTCATTGATCAGGACTTAACGATTAGGTACTCAGCTTTTATTGCTATAGAGGTGCCAGAGCTCCGTCCGGTCCGACAGTCGACAACAGAATGAGTACACTGCCAGAGCGGCCGTGCTTTTATAGCAACGAGTAAACAAGTCGGTCGACCACGTGCTTTAGCAACCACGTGTTTTACAAAAATGAAAAGGGATGAGTCCCGACCATTATTTCTCCATAATTAGCGTAACAGAAGGGTAAATGTCGACTTACAAACACTGAAACGTACCTATGTACTACGAATCACATAGTTATATAGGTTAGTATTACAATAGGCAGTGTTTTAAGGTTATAAATAAATAGTGTTGTAAACAACATTGAATGGTATTTAAGCTTAATACATAAACAGATCCTATAAAATAACTAACTTTGAGCATTTCATAACACAAGCCCTTCTCTTAAGTGATTAGATTTAGATTAGATTACATAACCTGTACCTTTATTATTTCGAATATTCCTTCAAAATAATATATCACAGCTATACTTAACAGTACTTCGTTATAATAAAAGCTTGTGTGTTTTAACAAAATCATATCCCACGTGGTCACATACACATATTTATCTATTATTTGGAGTATATTTACATAATATACTATCACGTTCATATTGACAAATATAGGCTAGTTTCTAAGTATTGTAGGAGAAGTATATCCCGCGGCGGATCGTGTATTTATGTTAAGAATGACCATAACTGCGTAAAAAATACCGAACTGACTTTAGTCAGTCGAACAGTTTTGTGAGATTTCGACAGCTGAACTGACGACTATAATGTGACGATTGTATGTGTGTACAGGACTAATGTTGTATGTACTGTTGATTTTTTACCCTACTTAGAATGTCTGCTAGATAGAATTTGCGAATTAGATTTAGTCTGTATTATTGTTGGAGATTTTAATTTGGACGTGCAGGGAATGGAGAATATTCCGGACCAAAAAAGGCTTGCTGACCTGCTGTCGACTCATGGCATGATTAATAAAGTAGATTTTCCCACGCGTATAACAGCTTCATCCTCCACCAGCCTCGATCATATCTATACCAACTTGTGTTCGGATAATATCGCGGCGAGGCCAGTAGTCACTAACATAAGCGATCACTTGGCTGTTCGCTGCGAAGTTCAGTCATGCTGGACGGGAGCTCGCCCAGGTGTGAGACCAGGCTCGCAAGAGACTACTCCCATATGAATCGCGACAACTTTGTGGCTGCTCTGATGAGTGTGGATTGGGCTGTTATCATGCAAAAGTACTCCAATTGTGTTGACTCTCTTGCAATGTCAGTTATTAATGTAATCGCTAATAAAATTGACATATGTTTCCCCATTAAAAAAGTAAATCAGATCAAAAACTTACAAACATTGATCACCAGTGACATTGAATTTCATATAAAACTGTTATTTGACATTATCGATATAAGCAAATTGACGACATATTTATAATGAATCCATTAATAATTTTATTACTGACTTAAACCTAAAATATGACAATATGATTAATAATGTGAGATCAAAATATTACACTAACATTATAGATAAGAGCAAAAATACCTCCAAAACTATGTGGGGAATAGTCAACCAGCAGAGAGGTAGGAAGAATTTGAAGGGATTCGCGCGTAGGCGCGCAACTGGTTAACACTGTTAATGTCCTTCTCCTGTATCAATCTAAATTATTATAAATAAACTCTCTATTCTTGTCTGCAAAAAGTACTCAGTTATTCATAAAATCCTACAATTTATATAGATTATTTGTTTTGTGCCTATTGAATGTGGTGATTGAGTGATCTGTGCACTAACCTGTTGGCATAACCTATATCTTCCACAATGTCTGAGGTTCAAGAGCTATTGGATGCCCAATGTTGCATTGAGGCCTCACTTTCATCATGCCTATGAAAAATCACTAAAGCAAGCTGCCTCCAGTGGCTCCAAGATAAGTCTAGATGAGTTAGCCAATGACTTTATAAACTTCCGTGATTTGGCCTGGTCATTTATGAAGGGCCTGCGTTCCCAGATAGAGGCTCTCTCACTAAAGGTGGACGAGATTGACACTTTCAACAGAAGGAATGCACTACTTTTTAATGGTATTCCCGAATCTGACAACGAGGATTGTTCTGTGGTTATTCTTGATATAATCAACTCCAAAATGAAACTGTGTGATATCAACTCAAACAGTATTCTTATCTGCCATCGTTTGGGCATGAAAAACCCACAGGCTGCCGTCCAATACTAATACGGTTCACCAACATCAAAACTCGTAATCACGTTTGGATGGAAAAAACAATGCTGAAAACCTCTTCTACAGTCATTAGCGAGTTTCTGACAAAACCAAGAATAGCTATTTTCACTATTGCTCGCTCGCATTTCGGCGTTAGAGGCTGCTGGACACGGGACGGTGCTGTCTTCGTGAAACTTCCGAACAACGACCGGAAACGTATAGTGTCCTTGGAGGAGCTCAAAGCCCTCACTAAGAAATATCCAGCGGTGACTGCTAGGTCCGCGACGCCGGAATTGCCCATCGCACCGAACACGGCAATACCGACACCGAAGACGGACCTATCGACCACGGCAGCTGATCCCAAACGCCTAGCAGCGACAGGGGCGCCGGCGTCGGCGCCGCTACCGCCCACGACTCGCAAACAGATGGGAGCGACCGCGGCAGCGGCGGCATCTGCGGGCCGCAAGGGCCCAAAGTAGCTTCCCCCTTCCACGATTTCAATGTATCACTGGCGGACCACTTTTAAAAACACCCACTTTCATTTGCATTATTTTTTGGCATGTTTTGTTTACTGTTTTTTGCCTAGACAGAGAAAGGTATAGACGACTAGATAACTTCATCTCATTCTTTCAAGAAAGAGAACTACTTATGCGTGCTTCATGCAAATAAGGGAGACCGCACTATATATTTGCTGTCCCTTATCGCGTGCCGGTTTTTTCGAAAAGTTTGTTTAGCGTAATGTTGCGCTAAACAAACTTTGGCAGCTAGCAGCAGTTTCGGAAGATTTTGTGAAAAACTTGCTTGAAACTAAATTATTACCTGGAAAAATTATGTTTCATCTATTGTAAATCAATAATAACAAATGAATGTTATGGATTTTTCTATCAAAATGGATCGGTGTATTTCAAATTTTTTTTTTTCAAAAATGGATTGTTAACTAGACTTCCACAATAAATAACAACAATTTAGAGCGGAAATCTGTAAGAAAATAAGCCAAAAAGTGAAATTCAATTTTGTTTTGTTTTGTTTGGTGTTGCCGGCATTTGAAATGAATTTTGCCCACTGCACATTAATTTTTGGCTCAACTTTCATTTATTTGTAGTGAGCTAGGCGGCTGGAATTTTTGTCACAGATAGGTCTATATCTAGGAAGCCTAAATCTAAAATGGCGTAGTGCGGAACCAAATAGTTTTTGAGATATGATTATTTGAAAATTCAAATTTTGTACTTAATTTCGTCAAACTTGATGACACTGCGGGCAATTTTTTTTTCATCACTGAATAGCGAAAATATGATCTTCATCTTTTTATTTATGGCCTCTGTGGTATTTTTTGGTAATTCGACATTCACAATGATATTTCTCGTTGTTAATGTAATACGTTGAATAGACAGTCGGTTATTAGATTTTTTACAACCACCTGGAAATCCTTCCCGCAGCAGTAGGTTCTAGGACACCCTAACTTGAGTAGCAAAGGTTCTAGATATATCACAGAACTGACGCAGATCACCCCGATGCCACGTAGTCTTGTGGTCCGTATGCGTAGATTGGATATAAAAAATGTGGAACCAGAAATTCGCGTGGAAGATCCTGAGTGGAGCTAGCCCGCGAGGACGAGTGGACGAAGCGACACTCAGGGCCGACGAGGTCAAATACCCGAATCAAATATCCATTTTTATGATTTGAAACTGTTTTTAAACTGATCATAGGTCATAGGTCCCTCTCCCGGTAGTGTGTTTTGACGTATATTGTTTAATTTTTTTTCTCTCGTTAACCTCAAAACTTAATTATTTTTTTCTCGGAAACTGTGAGATTCCCCCTTTTAGAGGGAGAGTCCTCACTCCCTCCCTGCCCTTCCCCACCCCATAAGTTCATTACATATAAAGAAAAGTCGTTTAATTTTTTATTAGAACTTTAAATTATATAATTTCTTTGGTTCATTATTATTTGCATAGCCCGGTTTAAAAATGACGTTTTAAATTTCAGGATAAAAAACCAAAGGGCCACGTAATTCAATGGATGGTAACTGAAAATACACCTGTATGTCTCCAGTTATGTGAATCTTCCACAGTAAGTATAAAAAACTTTAGTCTATTTTGATACTGATTTTATCGTTTAAAAGCCATGTGCTATATATATTATTATATATATTATTGTGTATATATATTTGGTCAACCTTGACTAACCGAGGTCTTAATGAATGTATAGGAAAATAGACCACGAAAACCAAAGAATTCATGATTTTTTTATATGTTGTGCTATTAAATGTTAGGTTATTGTTATTATTATTATTATCATACATACAATGGTAGAATTCGTTCATTTTTGTCTTGGTTTAAAACTGTTTTTTTTTATTTCAGACTAGAGAACCAGAGGCTACGTTAAATCAACGGATCATTCAGATTTAAAACGGATTCGGGATTCGTCAGTCACAACTGACAGCATTTTTTGACAATACACCTATATGCCCCCAATTATTTAAATCTGCCACAGTAAGTAAGTATCAAAAAGCCTAAGCTATATTTTATCAAAACCGGGTAAGTGAAACCCAAGATACTGCTTGCCCTCTCCGAAGTACTCGCAAATTTAATTAGCTAGTTGTGGCTTCAATTCCCACTGCGGGGCAAGTGTTTGCATGTTCTGTTTGGGGCTACATGATGTTGTGTGATTACGTCCCGCATTATTTATTTATTTACAATGGACTTTGGCTGACAGGAAAGAAACACTTTAATGTTAGCTCCAGTTTTCAAAAAGTTTTCACTAAGATTTTATACTAGCTTCTGCCCGCGGCTTCGCACGCATGGTACCTGTATAAAAAATAGCCTATAATGTTATTCTTGGTGTAGCTCTACATAATGTGCAATGACAATTTGTTATATAGGTACACCTAGTTAACTACCTACAAAGCCTCGGTCAGCCTACTATATAACCATATTGCTAAATTTACCCTTAGACAGGGTTTATGTGAGATACCTTACCTAGAACCTGTAACACAATGCAATTTAACACCATGTAATTTACTCCGGTGATCTTCGCAGTTCATCTTGGTTAAGCAACACTCAGCCCGGACACTACTTGTATGGGTTATCTGGATGGCATTTAGATCTGAGCGCTTCCGCCCTTCGGAAGGCACGTTAAGATGTTCTTCCCGGCTTTTTCAGTTGTTAGCCATGTCGGAGGCTTTCGGGTGGCCTAAAAATTCCGACATCAGAGTTGGCCACTACTTCATACGAAGAAGAAGAAGACCAATATGTTCCATGCCTCAATTCATATGTTTCATCATTATCATTAGCAGCAGAATTAATAGCTTGTTATATTTCCCAGCCAGAACGATGAAGACCTTGTAAAAGCAATAAATTTATTGTATTGTATTGTATTTGTATCAAAATTTTGTGTGAGGGAGAAATAAACAATACTCAATACCTTTCGCTTTTATTATATTAGTAAGATTGCTAGCCTTTTATGTACGTATTTTCTACAGATTACATTTGTTATGTTTAAATACCGAAATTAATTTTTGATTACTGTTTTTAGGGTAAATCACCATCATACACACCACGAAGGCTGCGGAAAAAAATTGCGTTGGACTGCTAAGCTATTAGAAGATACGCGAAAAACTGCGAGCTCTTGGGGAAAAAAGTTGGCGTTTAATAAAAAAGTAGCGAATGTAGAAAATATGATTGCAGAATCGAAAGCATAATTTTCTAAATGTTGAAGTTTTGGAGAAATAATAATATATTTCCTATAATTCTATTCTTTTTTGTATGTAGGAATTTTGAAAGCGTATACAAGAAACATAAAGACATGCGTGAACGACAACTTAGGACACAAATAAATAATAGGATATTATTGCCGTTCTGTAAAAAATCAATGCAAAAGATATCTTTATTCATGTCCGTTAAAATATTCAATAGTCTCCCCGAAGACATGAAAGATTTGACACTTAGCCTTTTTAAAATAAGACTTTACAAATGGCTTGTAGATAAATGCTTTTCTACGATCAAATACAAACAAATACAACAAATATGTTTATTTCGAAACCAATATGTAAATACCTGCCTCTGCCTACTAACATTTCTGTTATTTTTATACATGTACAAAATCAAATTTTATATTTTGGCACAGTTAAAAGACATATAAAATAGGTAGGTACTAACTAACAAAGAGTAGATCACTAGATCCCACCCTAGGTAAAAACCTGTGTTGTGGGAAGTAGTCTCCTTCGTCCAGTTTTTGTTTCATTTCTAAGAGGGTAAGTATGATTCATGTTAAAGTTAGAGTTAAACAAGGGTGAACCTAATCAGTGATCAGTAGTTACATAATGAAAATAGAGTCAATAATTATTGATAGGTAAGTTGGTGACTTACAATATTTAATATTGGTTATTGTTAAACTTCTTTATATAAATAGGGTATACCGAAATAAATGTTTTCAACCTAGACAAGTGATATTTTTGGACACTAGCGATGCGCAAACATAAATTTACCTTTATCTAACAAAATAAACGAAAACAAGAAATATAGAGAAAAAAAAAATTAAAACAAAATTAAACATAATACAAAACAACAATTCAACGAGTGATTAGATGTGTAGCTTTAATGAGTAAAGTGTACTGATTGTGTGATAAGGATGCAAATGTGTGTGTGTGTGTGTGTGTGTGTGTGTGTGTGTATGTGTTTGTGTGTTCAACTACGTAATGTAATAATTTGGATGAAACATCGTTAGACTGAATGTTTTTTGTGTTTCAGTTTTTAAAGGTTATGGGAAATTTATAAGAAGAAAGCATTTTAAAAATAGATAATCATGTTGGTGTTATAAGTAGGCTTTCAGTTTGATTGTAATTTAATAAGAGGAGCCAAGTTAAGAGCTTTTTTTTGCACATTTTAGTAGTAAGTAGGACAATATTTAGTTCTTTATTTAACTTAGTATAAAGAGATGGACCTACAAAATTGAAATTTCTTTTACCAAAACTAGTGTTTTGTTTTGGGGCATTCCATACCATACGTCTACTGGTTAGACTGGAAGAAATAGTAGAGAGTGAGCTTTTGTGGAACTTAAGCATAACCGCAGATATATATATAACTGTCTTACAGTAAGGTGATTTACTTCCTTATATAAAAGTTCTGTGGGGTGCCTGAAGGGTTTATAGTATGCAACCTTTAATACAGCACGTTGCGCTCTTTCCAACTTGAGTAAATATGTTTTACAGGCAGATCCCCAAGCGCTGAGGCAATAAGAAAGAATGCTTTGACAAAGCGCAAGGTATACAAGTCGTATAGATTCAGTATCTGTAACAGATCTAAGGCGTTTGAAGACATGTACAATTTTTCTAAGTCTTGAACATAGTGAGTCTATCTGTTTCTTCCAGTTTAGATGACTATCTATATATACTCCCAGATATTTGGTATGCATTACTTGTTCTAGAGAAGGACAACTACACTCAGATGCTGTTAAATGACAATCGTGTATTCTGACGTTAAAATTATCGCAAGCATCTGTTCGCCGTGATATACTAAATGGTATGAGTTTCGATTTCGTAACGTTTAGTGTTAAAAGGTTATTATTCAGCCAACTAGAGACGATCCTTAAGTTACTTTCAGCCGTATTAGAAACTTCCTCCCATGTTTTTCCATAGAAGATCATAGCTGTATCATCAGCAAAGGCATAGGTTTCTGTTTGAGGCAATTGGAGAGAGCATAGATTATTTATATATATTAAAAATAAGGTTGGCCCCAACACACTTCCCTGTGGAACCCCGAAGTCTACCTCAGCAAGATCACTTGTTTCATTTCCGACCTTAATACGTTGTTTTCTTTTGTTAAGGTAAGACTCGAACCAGTTAAGTGCAAGTCCTCTAATTCCCATAGCCTCCATCTTCTTTAAGAGGATTGGCCTTGACACTGTGTCAAAGGCCTTAGCCATATCTAGAAAGACACCAGCGCATTTATTACCCTTATCAAGTTGTTCAGTCACAAAGTTAACCATACCAGAGACGGCATCATCCGTAGAGAGGTTGTTGCGAAAACCATACTGGTTACGCGATAACAAGCCTTCCCCTTCCAAAAATGAGATTAGACGTTTCTTGACTACTTTCTCAACAATCTTAGAAATGGAGCTAAGTAAAGAAATAGGCCTGTAATTAGATGCCAGTAGTGGGTCTCCCGCTTTATGAATCGGACAAACATTAGCAATTTTCAGACAATCCGGTACAATGCCATACTCAAGACTAAGATTGCATATATAAGAGATGGCTGGTGCAAAAATATGTTTAGCTTTTTTAAGTACGTCATTACTGATGTTGTCCCAGCCCGCTGCAGAAGAAGATTTTAATGTATCTATTAATGAATGAATTTTATAGGGATCAGTAGGTGATAAAAACAATGATTTTTTAGGTGATGCAGAACAGAGATCAATGCGGTTTACTAAGTTTTGTTCTGATAAATTTAATTAACTGAGGATGTCGTTTGCCAATTTATTTCCAATAGTGGAGAAGTATTGGTTGACTTGATTTAGAGCCTTATTTGGGTCAGCTTGATTTTGTAAAAGTTCAAGATTTTTATTGTTTTTAATATTGAGGTTGCAAATGGATTTAATGCACTTCCAAGTTTTCTTACTATCCCCCTTCGCCTCATGTAATAAACTAGATTCGTATGTTTTCCGTGATTCTTGTATAATACTGATACATTTGTTACGATATTGTTTATAAGTCTCTTGGAAGTCGTTATTCAGAGGGTTATTTTTAGCCTTTAGGTGAAGAGTATCTTTATGACGTATACATTTCAGTAAACCGCGAGTGATCCAAGGTTTTGAGATAACTTCCCGATTCGGTCTACATTTCGTTATGGTATTAATTTTTACGAGCCTACCAGTAACTTCAGTCAGTATATTTGTGGCTTCTGTGACATCCCTTGTCTTGTAAAAATATTCCAGATTAGTATTTTCGAGATCTTTGATTAGAGTTTCATAATTAATTTTGGTGTAAAATCTATTATTTGGAACATTTGGCGATGAGTTATATTTATTAATGCCAATAATAACGGTATTATGATCAGTTATTTCCGAGTTACAAATTATAGTGGATATTTGTTTTGAACTTTTCACCATAACATGGTCTAAACAGTTAGGCCCCCGAGTGGGTAACAAGTGCCCTGGTATATATCCGTAATATGAGGTGAGATCAAGATAATCTTCTGATCTGTTGTCAGTAGTGTCAGTCTTGATGTCAATGTTGATGTCTCCGGTGATTATACAGGTGTCTCCTGCGGCATTATTCATAACCTCTTCAAGAGAGCTACAAAAAGAATTTATATTTCTAATGGAAGGGGTCCTGTATATTGCAGCAATACATCATTCCTTTTTAATGTGAATCAGCAGACAATTTGCATCCTTAAACGGGGGTTCTTCTATAATCACCTGGAGACCTGTTTTAGTAAAAACAATTATGCCATCATTTTGATTGATGTATTTACTGGAAGAAGTGTAGTCATAGTTAGGAAGATAGATATTTGGTGAGTCCTCGTTTATACGACACTCCGTTAGTATTATTATGTCAGGAGAGAATCGTAATCTAGCTAAGAATATGATGAAGGAATCTAAATTTTTTTGAACGCTCCGTATATTTTGGCTTATTATGGTATATTTATTTTTCACATTACCCATGACATTTAAACAGTCTTCAGGTGTGTCAGAATATATGCTGAAAGTAAATTCGGTGTTATCGACATCATTTATAAATTCTGTTTTATCCATTATGATTTCTTATAGTAAAAGATGTGCAAGATGATTGTACGATGTTTGTTTGTATAAGTGTAGGTGTAGGTGCGGGTGATAGAATGTACTTGTAGGTGTTGTTGAGTGTGTGCGTATGCATGTGTTTTGTTTTTGTATGGTGTAACACGTATAATTTATCATCATTTCCTTTACAACAGTATGTTTTAGCAAAATTTATATTATCACTCGGTATTAGGATATGGTTAGTATGTTTACTTATGCTTATATAATGATTATTTAGTCTCCATTCCAAATGCTTATCTAGTCACTTCATAACGCTCTTCTTTAATCCAATGAGAGTGTCCTCATTTTTAACCAGAATGTGTGGTGCATTCTCTTTCTTCCTCAAGAAAATTCGGCCGCCAGTGGACCAGCAGAACTGGTATCCTTCTGTTTTTGCAAAGTCTCTAGTTAGGTATAGCAGTCTTTTTGCTTGAGAGGTGAGATGCTCCGAAATATAAATTGGTGTTTTGGGGTCTTTTATGCCCAGGACTCCAGAATTTAGTTGGTCGGATCTATTCCTTGCATAGATTGTGGGGTCTTTTATGCCCAGGACTCCAGAATTTAGTTGGTCGGATCTATTCCTTGCATAGATCTTGACATTACGCAGGACAGATTCCTTATCAAGAATATTTGCTAGCTCGACTATGATAGTCGAGGTGGTAGCATTTATTTTGGTTGGTAAGCGATACACATCACGTGGCTGTATAATATTACCCTTGTTCTGTAAGTCTATGGTATTATTAAGTTTATTCACCATACTGAACAATTCATTTTTTGTCTCTTTCTGCTTTTTTGGAACATTCCTTATCTCAATAGAAAATTTCTTGGAAAAACGTTCATAATTTTCAAGTTTTGATTCTATTAGATTTATTTGGACCGACCTTTTTCTACGTTCCCCTTCAAGATTATCAATTTTAGATTTGACATTTTCAATTTGTCCCGAGACTAAATCAAGTGTTTTCTCAATCTCCTTATTTGAGTTTTGTATCGAGTCCGATTTGTTATTTATGTCGGAGATATTCTTCTCGAGTTTATCTAGTCTCAGGTTGAGCGATGCAACAATTTCCTTGATTTCATCTTTGAAGACAGAAAAGCAATCTTCTTCATCTTCATCAGAAACACGTGTACGCTTATGCATGTGTTTGATAGATTTGTTTCGATTTTTTCTATAAGTTTTCGCAATTTCCGAATCCGATGTCGATATAGTGTCCATAGTGGCAGAAGATCCAGGAGGGGTGCGATGCATTTGATTTGTACTTGACTTATGTAGGTTGTATCTTTATACAGCACCGTATCGAGGTAAGGAAAATATATTATTAATCTAAGTAGTAATTGCTCATATGACTGAAAGTAGCCAACTCGGAGAACTGTAAGAGGTTCGTTAGACTTGTCGCCGCAACACTTGTCTAGCGGGCCCGCTCAGAAGCGAGTACTATTTTTTCGTGCGAGGATCAGCTGGTGATAGCAATTGTGCCTGCGAGCACTGAATGCAAGCAGTGTGAGCGAAAACAAAAATATGGTGCTTACTCTTATGCTTGAGGGGGTGAGCAGGTGACCCCGCGCGCCTCAGTGACGAAGGTCCGCTACACTCAGCGCGTTCGCAAATTGAAGTTGTCGAAAAATTTTCAATCTTATATTGACTGTATTAGGCCTGATATTCGTGTGTAAGTGAAAATTACTTTGCGGAGCAAAATTAGTAACACGTCTGTCTTCGGACAGTGCCCGGGCGAAAGAGGAATGAATTTATTAAAACTAAATAATAATTAACTATTTTTATTTCTTCATTTGAATGGTTAGTTTTCATTTTGACATATATTTATTAAGTAATCTCGATTGTCAACTTAATTATTGTGAATTAAAATTAACCGATATTAATGATAATTAATGATATATATACATATAACAATTTAATTTTTGCACGCTTTTGTAATGAAGTATAAGTATGCGATCCACATAGCCTTTAAGATCCTTTCCTTTGTAATTACCATACTTTTATGCAAATAAATATAATTTGATTTGTTTTGATTTGAAAATTATATAGGTAGGTGCATTCAATCAAATTTGCTAAACATCCTTCCCTAACATTATCAAAATTCATTAAAACTTGTTAGTGAAGGTAGATTATAAATGAAAAAAAATTCGTGTAAATGAAAAAATTGATAGATTAATACTTTACCTGCAGTATTAATTGATAGATTAATACTTTACCTGCATGACATTAATTTCTTGTTAGAATTATATTTTACCCATTATCATCATCAGCCTATAGCAGTCCACTGCTGGACATAGGCCTCCCCTAATGAGCGCCTGAGTCCCTGTCCTGAGCTCGACGCATCCAGCTTCTACCAGCAGCATTTCGCAGATCGTTACCACCTGGCCGGAGGGCGTATTATCAGTATATTTTACCCAAATCTATGGAAATATTAATTATCTGGCAACCCTGCAGTTGAAACGAGAAAGACTCGGGTGGCCACGCAAACTATAAATCTATAGGTATACTTAATCTATGGTTTTTGGTTTTGTACTAAATCAGTGGCAGAGGATCTGCCAAACGTCAGTAATGTCGAGTGTCAACTATGTTGTCAATGTCATACTGTTGAATTGTCTATCATTCCATGTCAAACAATTCAAATCAAGCAACGTAGTGGTCAGTGATCAAGCGCTTTATAGGTTTTTTTTATATTTTTATTCTTTTTTTAAAAAAATTTTTGGCTTTTGTTTTATTCTCTCTATAATTTTGTACTATCTTTGTTGATGTATTGATAAAGTGTTCGTTGGTCCACCGACCGTAAACTTACAATGGCTGACATGGTTTAGGTGCGAAGTAAGTACATACTAGTAAATTTATTAGATATTTAACGCGCTTGTTGCTCTTGTATATTATATTTAGGTTTAATTTTATTGGCTATAGTATTAAGTACAAAGAAATAGTTGTCCAGACCATACCTGCCGATCAATCAATTAATTTATAATGTCTGATATATTTGATAATAGCGAGGAATCGTTTCACTCTGCGGTTTCTGCTTTTGAAACCTCTTTTGATAGGGCTAGTGATGAGAATTCACCTTCATTAGGAGATATGCTTGTCGAAGTGTTTAGCTCTTATCCTAAAACTCTAAAGTTTTGTCATATTAATGCCCAAAGCATTCCTCAACACTATTCTGATCTTCTGGAATCCTTTGGCTCTGGCTGTGCTGATGTCATTATGGTTTCAGAGAGCTTTCTAAAGCCATCACTTCCTTCCTCTTTCTTTCCTCTGCCTGGTTTCGTGCTGGTTCGAAATGACCGCACTGGTAAGGGGTGTGGTGGGGTTGCCATATATCTAAAAAGTCACTTTAACTTCAAAATTCTCCAACAGTCTCCATCACTCTACAACAAATCAGCCGAGTTCCTTTTCCTTGAAATAGACATTGGAGTCAAAATATTAATCGGTGTTGTGTACTGCCCACCCACTGTAGACTATTTTGCAAAACTTGAAACAGCACTTGAAGAGCTCACCTCCGACTATGCTCATACCATCATTTTAGGCGACTTAAATACCTGTCTTCTCAGGGACAGGCTGAAGTGGAGGGCTGATAAACTTAGGAATATTATTGACTCAGTGAACCTAAACATAATAAACAACACACATACTACTCATCACACTTCTGATAGTGATAGTTTAATTGACCTCATTATCACTTCTGATGTTGACCGCATTGAAACTCATGGCCAACTTGCTGCACCCGCTTTCTCTAAACACGACCTTCTCTTCGTAGCTTACAAATTACGACCGCCAAAGCCCAAACCAGTTGCTGTCAAACAACGTAATTTCTCACGTCTTGACAAAACAAAGCTTTCTGAAGCAGCTTTATCAGTGGATTGGTCTGTGGTAGTATCTCTATCTTCATTAGATGAGAAGGTGGAGTTTGTAACCTCAAACATTACTGCCTTGTATGATGTGCATGCGCCTCTTCACTTGGTTAAAATTAAACGACCCTCTGCACCTTGGCTCAATGATTTAATTAGGAAAGCCATGGGTAGGAGAGATCGAGCTTTCCGTAAATACAAACTAAATCGATGTGATGAGAACTGGAACTCCTATAAGTGGCTGCGTAATCGGTGTAACATGTTGGTTCGAAACGCTAAAAAAACGTTACATAATGGAACAAATTGAGCTTTCTACTCCAGCCGGTCTCTGGAGATTCCTTAATACACTTGGGATTGGAAAACAGAAGTGCCTCAATGTTAAACTTGTCTCAGATATTGGCTCTATGAACAATCATTTCACAAGAAGAGGTAAACTCGATCCTGTTATCAAAACCTTAGCCCTCACTGAAATCTCTAGATTACCTATCCCTAACAACAAACTTTTCAACTTTACCACTGTCAGTGAAGATAGGATTAGAAAAACTCTGCTTTCCTTTAAATCCAGTGCAGTGGGCAGTGACAACATTGGCCGCTTAATGATCGCCCACATACTGAACGAAATCATTCCTACTATCACTCATGTCGTTAACTCTTCCCTTACGTCTTCACAGTTCCCTGATCAATGGCGTAAAGCCCATGTGATCTCCCTTCCTAAGATCCCTAACCCGACCATTCTATGTCATTTTCGTCCAATTTCAATCCTCCCTTTTCTCTCGAAAGTTGTAGAGGCAATAGTCCATGCTCAGGTAACGGAGTATCTTTCTTGTAACAACCTTGTAAACCCCTTTCGTAGAAATATGGAGAACTCCCAAGTTACAATACTTGTCCTGGTCGACTTTAGTAGTGCGTTTGATGCAGTCGATCATGATCTTCTTCTTGCACTCCTTCCTCAATTAAATTTTGCACCGCCAGTAGTCGCTTGGTTTTCCTCTTACCTCAACAGTCTCCAACAGAGAGTCCGTAATGGCCCTGACTTTTCGGGTTGGTTGGAGATCGAATCCGGTGTGCCGCAAGGAGGTATTTCATCCCCACTCCTGTTTTCACTGTTTATTAATCTCCTTACTCGCAACCTTCTTTGTCACTACCATCTGTACGCCGACGATCTCCAGCTATATTACTCTTCCTCTGTAAATGATCTGGAAAATGCCATCAGGATCCTCAATGGTGACCTTGCTGGATTACTGGAATGGTCAACCAAATTTGGCATAAAAGTCAATCCAAACAAATGCCAAGCTATCATGATCGGTAGTTCTCGTCAGCTAGCTAAATTAGAAGGAGTTAATGTATCTCCCTTGATATATGATGGCTCCATCATTTCTCTTTCCTAATGTCAAAAATCTTGGACTCTGTATGGACTCAACATTAAGCTGGATCCCTCAAATTAAAGAAATTTCTAGAAAAGTTTATGGCAGCTTACACTCACTTCTTCGTCTTAAAAATTTTCTCCCTATTCCTACCAAAGTTACTCTCGTTAACTCTCTTCTTATCCCAATAATTGATTATGCTGATGTTGTCTTCATAGATCTTAATGAAGACCTCCTTAACAAGCTTGACCGTCTATTGAATACATGTATCCGTTTTATATTTAACCTCCGTAAATATGACCACGTTAGTGAGTACAGAGCTAAACTCAAATGGCTACCTATCCGGGAGCGCAGGAATGTCAGGATCCTATGTTTACTTTTCTCGGTTCTAAAGGAACCCCATACGCCTGGCTATTTAAAGAATCGTTTTAATTTTCTAGCAGATACTCACACCAAAAGTCTCAGATCCGTTAATAATCTCCTATTGGAAATTCCCTTTCATAGTTCCTCTTTTCTTGGCAATTCCTTTTCTGTTGAGGCAGTTCGACTGTGGAATGGCCTGCCTCCTGATATCAGAGAGGATGAGTCAAGAGAGACATTTAAGCGACTATTGCGGGAGCACTATTTGAAGAGGTTATACTCATAGATCTTTTTCCACGCAAAGTTGTACACTGCTTTTCGGTATATCTGAATATTGTATCGACAGGTATGTCGGTAATCTTTCATGTATAAATAGTTTTTTCTTTTACGTTAATTGGTTTATATAATATTTTTATATTTACATAGTTTTTGGTTTAGTGTTGATATGTATATTATTAGTACGTATATTATTCGCATCATTTATCTTTTTAGTAGTTTAAGGTTAGCACGCCAACCTCTTATCTAAACCTGTTACAGGTTGGCAGGTAGATAATGCCTACGGCATTAAGCCCACCTTTTGTAACATATTTAATTATGTGCAATAAAGTTTTAAAACAAACAAACAAACAAACAAAAACACTGACTTTACAGACATTGTGAGAAGCGCCAGTGAAGATCCGTTCTCGAGCAAAAATGTGCTTTAGATGCTATGAACTGTCGATTCGTTGATGCCGCGGCCGCGTGCGGAGCGCCCGCCGACCGCTCCATGAGGCTGCGCCCTTTCACGCCACTCGAGGTACATTGCATCGTCGTCTCGCAGATCCCGCCCAAACCCTCAAAAGTTGCCTATGGCATCTCTATGAGGCAAATGCGCGTAGCTGCGGCCCCAATGGCCCCCACACTGGCGGACCTATTCAACCGCTGCATCAAGCGTGGGACGTACCCTGAGCCTTTTAAACTAAGTAAAGTCTCCCCACTATTCAAAGGTAAAGGCAAGCCGCGCGACATCGACGCGTACCGACCCGTCTCCATCATCCCGGCGGTGGCCAAGGTGTTCGAGAACGGACTCTGCACTCGGCTCGTCGAGTACCTGAAGGGCACAGAAGCGTTGTCGGACCGCCAGTACGCTTATCGCAAGGGTAGATCGACCACGTCGCTCACTCGTGAGGTCATCCGCCGCGTGATGCTTGCTCGCGAGAATAAGCAGCACGTGGCCGTGCTGTGCTGTGATCTCTCGAAGGCATTTGACGTGGCCGATCATACAACCCTAGCGATCAAGCTGCGCCATTACGGCATTGTGAGCGTGCCGCTGACTCTGCTAGAGAGCATGATGCGGGCCCTAACCCGCCCACTACCTGTGACCTATCACAGGTAGTGGTGGGAGCAGGAGGCACCGAGAGATCTGATCCACTGACCACAACAATGGGGGTGGCACAGGGTTCATCGATCTCGAATATCCTGTTCTCACTACTCTTAAATGATTTGCCAGACGCCGTGGCCTCTGCCAAAGTGATGATGTATGCTGACGATGTCGCCGCAGTGGTGACAGCTCCGTCTATCGACCACCTCGAAGAAAGGTTGAACCTGACGGCCTGCCAACTGGCAAACTGGTTTATGACGAATGGCCTGGTGCTCAATCTGTCGAAAACACACTTCATACACTTCCGCCTTTCTGGACACCAAGTTCGACAGCAGCAACAAAGATTGCGCAAGCGGACCATACGACCTTCTTAGGCTTCGAGATAGACCGTGCCCTCTCCTGGGAAGGCCACATCGACAAAGTATGTGGAAAATTAGGTGGGGCGTGCTTTGCACTATGGCGGCTATCTGGTTTCTTGCCAAGGGAGGTGGTACGTTCTTGCTACTTCACCACGATACAGTCCGTACTGCAGTACGAGGCTGAGTTGTGGGGGCGTGCCGCGGGGTGGGAGCGCGCTTTTCGTTTACAAAACGCGCTGTACGAGCCATCGTCCGGATACCGCGGGATACCTCGGCCCGCCCTTACTTCAAGGAGTTGGGAATCCTTACGTTGCTCTCATTGGTGATTTTTCAGGTAGCTGTACTTTTACTTAAATTAAGATCTTGTACTTTTTCTTTGTGCCTGAAATAAAATTTATTATTATTATTTTTTAGACAGTTTTGCTATTTCATTCCTACTTGAGTCTACAATACGGCTAAGGTCCGTTCCTTGTTTTAATGTCCTGGTGACTTTGTAGTTTGAGCCTCCATGCTCCTGTAGAATTTTCTGTACACTTCTACCACGCTAGTCAGCTAAAATAATAATTTTCCGTGTTTCTTCTAAATTATTTTCTGTTTGTTCCTTTATTGTCTGTTCATTAAATTCTTCTGCCTTGTTGCATAAACTATTTACTTGTTTTTCTTCTGTACCGCATTTCTTCGATAGGCCTTCATTTATTTCACCTGCAGTGACCTCCATTAGTCGATTTTCTTCATTATGTTGATTTTCGTGATCTAAATGTTTATATAGTTCTTCTGTATTTATTTTTAAGCTATTGCATAGCTTCTATCGAGGGCCTTGAGCGCGGGGACCGAATCCAGAAATTCCGTAACGAAAAAAAACCTCACGCTCCCCACTCCGATTTACTTAATTTTATAATCTGTTGCTTGGAAATAGAGTTCATATTCAAACTTTTGTATTCTATTAGTTCTTCGTCACAACGTCGCAGCGCTAGTGTTCAACACAGTAAAGATAGCTACACGTCCATGATTGGCCTCTGACACGAACTGACGTCTGACGTTTTTCACCTGAATCTAATTTCAGTTTTGTTTTGAAATTTGTTTTCTTATCGGTAACCACGCTCAAAATGTGTAACTTGAATTAATATCAAAGAAAAAGAAATACTGCATAAATAAAATAAATAAATAATTATAATTGCATAAGTTGATACAAAATGCTATGCAATAGCTTTACCGCGGCAGTCCCCGAGTGCCACACGTCTTTTTTATTTGTTTGCTTTTCTCTCGGTTTTCGTCAAGTATATTATCGTTATTATTCTGATTTAGGCCTTGTAAGTCATCAAATATCAACTTTGACGATGTGAAAGTAGAACCAGTTCTCCTGTGCTTCTTTTTTTTTACAGACGTCGGCGTTTTACTAATTTCGGACGAGTTAATTTTTTTATAGACTTCTATAATTTTATAACATTTTTCCAGGTCTGATTTTATATGTGTGTTTTCTATAATGAGGTTATCGATTTTTTGGTTGGCAATTTCGAGTCGAGATGTAAGGTTTTTTTATTTTTTCCTTTAATAAGTTTAGTTCACTTTCGTCTATTGATGTATTGGGGAGGCTCATCATCGTGGAATCGAAGAGAGGCGAGTTATCATTAGGTGTCTCAGATAGTGAGTTAGATCGTTGTTGGGGTTTCCAATGAGTGACGTTATCTGTATCCATTACTTTGAAACTTATTTATTGGTATTTGTATATAAAATCGATTTGATCAGAAATAATCGATTTTTCGATTAGTAACAATCGTATTCATAAAGTGGCAACCCAAGCTTGATGTTTCTGCCAATGATGCAAGGTGCTGTCATCCATCAGTCAGTGTCAGTTAATCATGACACGGTGTTGTTGTTTTGCAAAATGTTTAGAGGGTATTATAAAAAAAATTGAAATGATTGAATTGATTGATTGATGAATTACTAGTGATTGGTTCGCAAAACAGCAAAATATTTTGTGATCTTTATGTGTGCGTGTTAATTTGAAAACAAACGTATATTAATTACGTTTTTCCAAGTGGTTTTATGGATGAAAAACAGCGCTCGAGTTTCGCGGATACCTGTTCCAGTTTACTTCTCCACTATCCTTCAAGTTTCTTCCTGTTTTAGAAAGGTTTCTCACTTCACTTTATACTATTGTTTCTCTCAATAAAGGTTTAGAGGCATTAAATTTGATGTTCACTTGAGCTCACACACACACACACACACACACACACACACACACACACACACACACACACACACACACACACACACACACACACACACACACACACACACACACACACACACACACACACACTACTTAACAAAGCGATGGAAAAAAACTTGAAGGGGACGTCGTGTATACTGACTACACCAACCGAGATGGATGGAGTCGTACTTAAGAGAACGATCCCAAGCAGTAAAAGTATTCTGCTCTGCCTTTACTCCTGTTCCTTTTGGAGTTCCCCAGGGATCTCATTTGGGTCCCATGCTCTTCAACATTTTCATCAACTATGTATCTTCAGTTTTTACAAATTCTTCATTTATTTTGTATGCAGATGATAAAAAGATTTATAAAGTTATTAACAATTATAATGATTGTTTGCTACAAACGGACCTTAATAATTTTATTTCATATTGTCAGAATAACATGCTCTTTCTCAACACCAAGAAGTGTAATGTCATCTACTATTCCCGTAAGAAATCTAACATTGACTTCGATTATTCGATAAATTCTCAGGTCTTGGCTCTCTCGCGTGTTGGGATTTATTCTAAGGGTTAACAGAGACGTTAGGCAAATATCTACACTCGTTCTGCTTTATAATTGCTTTGTACGCTATATATTCTGGAATATGTATCAGTTGTTTGGAACCCCCGCTACGATACTTCCGTTGTTTCCGTTCGAGTTATTCAAATTTGACAGTGCCTACTAATTTACTAACACTCTCTGAACGTCGACAAATTAGGCATCAGATGTTTTTAAACAAAATTATTAACAATCATGTCGACTCATCTTATTTGCTTGGGGAAATACTATTTAAATGTTCTCGAGCTCAAGGAAGAAAAATGTTTTTCAACCTTCCACAGCCCGAACCAATTATGGGTCTAATGTATTTATCCGCAAATCTTGCAATAAATAAACTCCCTCAATAGTTTCAAAAGTAGTATTTTAAAGTTTTTCTATCGTAATTTTTTTTTTATTGTATTTACTCTTTTAAGTTTTATTTGTCTTCTTTGTACGTGTAACTTGTTTTTGTTTTTTACTATTTTTGCTTATAGAAAAAATGTATTATGTATTTTTGATAGTTGTCCACTTTCTTCAATGTGTGTTATCTAATAGTGGAAACTTTTTTGGATTAGGTGTTCATTTTAATTATTTTAAATATGAGTTCCATTATTCTGTTTGTTACCTAAATCAAATAAAATAAAATAAACCACCGTTGGCGTGGTTTCTTTTTGTGGTGGAGCTTCTTTGACAGATTACTCGATTACTTCTCTGGGCGAACCAGTACGAACCGGTACGAACCTTTGCTACGTACACTTTGGATATATTTTTGAATTTACATCAGTTCGTAAGACGGCCAAACTAATAATAAATAAGTGATACTGAACACGACCACACAGAATCGTGTAGCCCCAAACTAACACCATACACAACTTAAGTATCTCAAACGCGAATATAATATGTTATGCGAATATTTCCATGGTACTAGCTGGAGGGATGCTATTTCACGCGCTCAGCAGGGTATGCAGCAAGTCTTCTTCTTCTTCTTCTTCTTCGTATGAGCTAGTGACCAACTCTAGTGTCGGAGTTTTTAGGCCGCCCGAAGGCCTCCGACATGGCTTAACAACTGAAAAGCCGGGACCAACATCTTAACGTGCCTTCCGAAGCACGGAAGCGCCCAAATCTAAATGTCACTAAACGGTCACCCATCCAAGTAATGACCGGGCGAAGTGTTGCTTAACCAAGGTGATCTGCTAATAACACCGAAGTTAACCACGCCACGAGCGTTTCCAATGCAGCAAGTGAATCTTTGGCTCTTGAGGAACCTTCTAACTCTAAACACGCAGAGAACAAAGTTAGTAAAACAAAAGCTTGGTCCCCTAGCCCAGACGTGTCTACCATTAAACTGCACAATTGTGGTAATGCAGATTCAATCAATTGTGTATGTGAAGAGATAGGTGGAACCAAGTCAATTAATTAATTAGGAGTTGTGGTCGACGAAAACGTCAACTTCAAAGAACATATAAATGGCTTGTCTGCCAGAACCCGTAAATTTATCAACGTGATGAGACTGCTCAGAGCCTCGGCTAGCTTCAGTACTCTCAAATCCACCTACTTAGCACTTTGTCAACCAATTATATCCTACTGTGTAACCTGTTGGGGTGGAGCTCTAAAACATCCTTAAATTAAGCAGAGAGAGCCCAAACATTAGTATTGAAGATAATATTTAAAAAAACCCTTTAGATACCCCACAGCAAATGTCTACACTGAGAGTGGTGTTCTTACAATTCATCCACTTTTTATACTCAAAACAGCTCCACAACCTTTATCAAGAAATGCTCACTCGCAGAATCTTCAAAACTCAATGTGCACCTGTAAACACTACTTTTTCTCTTACTTTTTATTTTTGTTTCAACTTCCATCTACTACAAAGTCGTCAAAGCTTGTGACATAAAACAATGTTCCGTGACTAAAGCCAAATACATCTTATCAAATTGGCTTGCCACCTTAACATATGACTGAACTGAACACCTTCTGGAAACACTCGCCTAAATTGCAACAGCTAACTAAATTCTAAAATTCTATTGATTAAACTAATACCTATGTTGATGCCTATGTTTTATTTATTTCCTATATTATTATTACGTCTAATTATGTCTAACTATATTAAATTTTGTTATGTAAGTACATTTATAATATATTAGTCATAGTCATAGTAGTCATAGTATTTTATTTATAACAGATAAATTGTTACAAGTCATTTTTTAAATAATAATAATTGTATTTAGTATATTAGTGCTATTACTTATATAATAATCAAATGAACGTCAACCCTAGCCAATTTATTATATACCTGTTAGCTATTAGATTTAAGACTTTGTTTGTTTTCTGAGATAAAGAGTTTTCATTTTCATTTAAATTTTCACTAAGCAGGGCTTGTATTATGGGATCTAAATGACTGATACACTTATAGCTATATACGTTTTTTTATAAATAAAATCTATTGAAAAATATCTTAACTATTACTTTGTTTTTGAAGGAGTGGAGGACAGTTTCATCAATTTTTATAATCAGTAATTTAATTATAATATATGCGTTATTTAAACCTCTGTTTCAAATTAATTGACAGATAGTGCTAAATGTCTTGAAATTTTGTTAAAAAAAAAAAGCATAAACTACCCTATGAAACATTGTCCAACTTTATGGAGCTTTACGGAACAGTGCGTTTATTAGTAAGCACTTTCCTATTCGTCAGTCATCAAATCAAAAATATCTAAAGCTGGTTTATTATTGTAATCGTTTAGTGTTATTGTTATGAGACGACAAGAGTTGTGGCGCGGCGGCGCAGCAGCAGACCGCGGCTGAAACCGATCGCGGCTGAGTGCTTCATAAATATTTGAGGACACGTGTACATACTGTACCTGTACCTACCCGCCCGATCCATCCGCACACTGCACAGGAAGGCTTACAGTGTTGAATCTCTGCAAAAACGAGGTATTTTTATGATTTTTTTGTGAAAGGCTTATCCGGCTAAGTCAATACCTCAAACTCAAATATACCTAACCTTTATTGTCTGCCCTGAAGCAGAATTGCTGTTTCGGTTTAAACGGTGTGGGTGCATGTACAATTACAGGCACATGTGGTGATACACATATGATGATTGATGTTCACAGGACGGTGCATCGCTCAATAATGTGTGATATAGGACGCAAGAGTGGGAGGGATCTAGTACCTACCTACTTGATAAAGGTAGTAGTACCGAACCTGAGTCCGACTAAAAGAACTAGTAAACGGAACCACGCTCGGAAACGCAACAGTGCTGCGATTCTTCCGTCTAGCTTTACAATGTCATCATCGCGCAGTGCGCCGCCGCTTATTCGCGCGGTGCGGTGCGACACGACACGCGGTGCGGCCCACACGCCGACATGTGCCACTCGTCACTATTGTGTCACTACTAAGCACACGCACACTCACAACACGCAGCTCTTGTTTTTGCAGAACCGAACACAAAGACTCAAACAGAAGCAGTACTTCGCCAAGGGAGAAAGGTCGCCATCACTCAATAATATGAGTAGTTGGAAAGAGTTTTTCCTCATAGTCGCGAGAATTTGTCGGAGTGTGATATTCGTCAAAGTCGGCGGAACATTGGCCGGGAATTTGTCAGTGAATTTGCGCGGAATACGATATGCGATCACATCGACGACGTTAAGGAGGAGTCCCGTCGTCGCGAGCCGGCGCCCTCTCGCGTCGCTCCGCGGCTCGGCCGACGACGGGCCTGCGAGGACTTCACCTCTTTGGCACATTTTATAAATCAAGTCTCATGCAAGGGAGAGAACTGCTTAAAACTACACCGAAGAACGCAAACTCCTTTCCCTGCTATTCTGATAGTAAACACAAATAAGCTCAATTATACATGTGTATTAACCATGTATTTCTTTATGCAATACAAGCTTTTGTCTCCGGTTTCGCTCGATTAAAAGTTATTATTCTATCCCTCGGGAGCAATACTTTTTCTAGATGAAAATATTCATTGACCTTTTCTCTACCCCCAATACCTTAATTTGTATCGAAATTTCATTATGATGTGTTAAGTATTTAAGCCGTGAAAGCGTAACAATCAATCAAACTCACTTTCGCGTTTCTAATAATCTTCTGTGGTTTCTTATATTTGTGAGAACATTAAGTACTTCGTTTAAGACTAATATTCGTAGTATTTTTTGATACGCCAGAGCGCGTTCTGTCTGACTCCTCTAAATCTTGAACTTCATTACGCGGGAATGAGACACAAGACAGGTTTAAGTGCTCTTGTTTTTGTTACAAACAGGCATTAATTTTGTTCATTAAAGCACACGTAGGTAAGTAGTACTTTAGTACCTACTAAGGTAAGTAGGTACTTAGGAGGTTGACTTACCTACCTACTAAGTACCTCCTAAGTAAGTAAGTACTTTAGTACCTACTAAGGTAAGTAGGTACTTAGGAGGTTGACTTAGCTTTGTTTCATATTAGGTATTACACCATTTAAAAAATACTTTATTGCATGAGATTTATAAGAGACTGATTGAAGGCTTTCCATTTAGATTTATCTATAATGCTGGACATTATCAATCACACAATATCATGTAGCCCCAAACTAAGCAGAGCTTGTATTATAAGAACCGAACCACTGATATACTTTTTTTTGTAAATACATGTAAATGAAGCTAATTATAATTACACTTCATTTAATTTGAATTTGCCGCGCAATGCCGTTCATGTGTGAACTGTGGCTGTACCTAATTAGATCTATGGAAGAATGACACACAGATTTGAATGGGCTATGTAATCTGTGGTAATACGAGTGTATCTACGACAAATAAAACGTTAAAAGATTAAATTAAAGAATTTGTGAAATATTAGCTTTAAATGTTGTTTCTCTTTTCAGGTAAGAATTTTTATTAATTTCATTAAACGTACATAATATAAAACAATAATTGTAAACCATTGTTTAATAAAATCATCTCTTTTCAGAGCAACACAATTTGGTTTTTATTTCGAGTTTCAACGCCCGTGAATAAAGCTACATTATATACATACTTAGAAAAACCTCCCGACCCGAGGCAAAGATCTGCAGATCATGCAATTTATTATTTATTTATTTATTTGTATCGCGGCGGGAATCGAACCCGCAACCTTCTGCGTCTCAGCTATGTCCAGTGATATTACATCCTAATCTAGGAACTTAAATTCAAGAGTTCCTACTAAAAATAGGTCTCATAATGACAAACAAACGATAAATAATGCTACATCTGAGTAATCGGATGAAAATATTCCGATATTAAGTTCAATTAGCTTATATCTGTGTGCGAGCGCAGGCGCAGTGCGGTATAAATACGTGCGGTGCAGGTCGCGCCTCACTCGCCGCAGCGGACCGCACTGCACCGCACGCCCACACAATGAGCTCCTTCGTAAGTATTGTATCACGGTGTTTTCTTCAAGATAATATGTTTTTCATTGGTTGCAACTTTTATTATAATAAAAGATACTAAAATAATAAATACTTACAGAGTTTTCTATTTCTAGACAATATTGGTATCAGTGGTGGTGGTGTTCGCTGTTTCCCCCTTGGAAGCACGGAACATATACCTGTTCAAGCGTGAAGCGAGTGAGCCAGCCAGCATTGACGTCAAACAGCCAGCCAGCATTGACGACAAACAGCCGGCCAGCAGTGACGTCACACAGCCCGCCAGCATTGACGTCACAGAGCCCGCGCAACACCACTCCAACGATATGGACGAGGCCCCCAACGAGGAACTCGCGTCTAAAGTTCAGAGTTCTACTGAAGAGATCAACGATCACGAGAAAGATAAGCTAAATAACCCGCTACATTCATATAATAAAAATAAAGAAGGAAGCAACGAAGCGCAACACAGCAAGGAAGAACATGTGCACAGCCATAAAGCACATCATACCAAGGATAAGAAGCACAAGGATGAGAAGCACGAGCACAGGCACAAGAGCAGCAGCGAGAAGTGCAGGGCGAGTGAGGAGTCGCTGGAGCTGGGCGAGAGAGGCGAGGCGGGCGCGGGCGGTGAGCTGGTGGCGCTGGTCGCCGTGATCGTGCAGCCCGACGCGCGCCGCGCCAGCGTTTACTTGCTGGGCGATTAGCGCCAGGGGATCCCGCTTTAGAGAACTTATTCCTCTATAAATTTAAACTAGTAATCGAACTATATATATATTCTCAATAAAAACAATTATTTGCTGTCAACTATTTTGAAAGGGTTATTATAACTATACTGACACCCAATCACTAATGGCCGATTCTTATAATGTACCGTAACCCATGACGCTTTGTTTTCCAATGAAAAACTGTCAAAAAAAATGGCAGTTTTTACAAAAACAAAAACTGCACTAATATAAATAATAATTGCTTATTTTTACAACTTACAAATCAACCTTTTCTTCTACTCAATTTAACCCGTATGATCTATGCGTGTTTAAATTTTGATTAATTGAATTGAGAAGATTAATTTTGAGGTAGAGGTAATTCTTTGTCTTCTTTTAAAATCCGTAGCTCAATTTTTGTGGTCTGTTTGTATCCGTAGCTTCAGCTGGATGCTGAGTAGTTTCCGAGATAAGGATAACCACATTCAAGCTCAACGTGTAAAACTGTAAAATCAAACACCTTTTAAAAAAATTATAAAGGTTAGCTTAGCTACCTATCATGCCTCGACCCCATTCACATAAGCATTGTATTCTATGAATGTTCATAACTGAGTAGGTGAAGAAATATCTAAAAGGTTTGAGACAATATTCAAAACTTGCATTGAACTTAAAAATTATGCTTTCGAATTATGTTTCATGATAATGATTTTAAATTGTAGTGCTATTCTCAAACTTTTTGTTACAAATTGCACACATAAAAGTATGGGTCGGTAGTCAGGAGGTGCGGTAGGTGGTGTCGCGGCCATTTTTCAATAGAATTAGGTACCGGAATTCTGCGTCATCCACGAGCTCAGCCCGTAAGCGTTTCTCGTGAACAGGCGCGCCGCACCCGCCTCGTATCAAGCGGTCTGAAAGGAAAATAAAGGCAAAGGAGATTGAGGACATTATTCCGCCGTGACACGTTTTATTTACGCTTTAATGTGACGTCACGGTTAAAAAGATGGATGGCAAATATAATAAAGGAGGCGCAAGATGGCTTTGTGAGTCGTTCGAGCGCGGTCACGAGCACAATGATACTTTTATACGCACCGCGGGAGCGGGAGGTGGGGGGGACCTTTTAGCGACCATTCCGCCGCTGCCTGTGGGGCGCGGGGCGGGGGCGCGCCAGCACAGAAGCTATCAGTCAGCAATCGTTACTGAAACATGTCACAAAAAACTAATTAACTTACGAAAGGTAGAGCAGCATTTTGGTAGAAATCAGATAATTTAGAATCGGAAAACTTCCCTCGCCCTGAGCGGAGTATTAATGCGAATGGCCTATTAGAATCGGACTCGGAGTAGATCGGTGACTTATGCATAATTTTTCCTTTATAAATCTCGCACAATGGTGCCCTGTTGCCCCGAATGGGAAGAAGGAAGGGAAGAAATTAATAAATCGAACATTTTTCTTTAGAATTGTTCGCAGCGGTGAAGAGCCGAGGGGCGCGGGGTGGCGAGACAAATAACTCGATAAATCTGCGGAAACATTATAAATAACAAGATTCACAGGCGACCGGTAGTGGCTCCGCTGTGTAAGGTACCCTACCTGGAACATACTGAAACACACCAATAACATTCAATTTAATTTCTTTTTAAAAAATTAATTTATTTTAACTTTATACTAGTTATAATGTTGAACGTTCGATCTTCAATAAATAATCAATGTATATTAAAACCGGTTTGACCACAAACAGTGATAATCACTATAATAGTGATAGCAAAACGCATTATGGACGCCGCAATCACTTCATCAAACAATGATTAGGGACCAGCGGCCGAGCCTGCACATATTATATTCAATGATAATTAAAAATCAGTTTAGACGGTTTATTGACGGATAATGTAGTTGGAATTTCTACATTATGTTGAAGATCTTATGTACAAGTTTCCCGTGGAGCTGCTTTAATTAGACACAGATACATAATACCACACCGTTGTGCAGTGAGCAACAATCAGCTCGCCTGGTTCAAGAACTTCTCAAGTAAACGACTACAGCAACTTAGACAGGAATGCTAAACATCGTCCAACTTATTTCACCGCAAAAAATTGGATTTATCGATGTTGTTGAGTTAATGGAATCATAATGAAACCTTAAAGGGTAAAGAGTTAAATCCACTAAGGGGTGTCGTCGGGGTGCGGGAGGGGGGTGGGGGGATCGGTCATTTTCTTCAAAACATCGGGTAACTCGATAAGTGGTCGCAATTAGCAACCGACGCGGATGAAACGGGGATTTCAGTTTCACAATTAAAACTTACAGCGCGGTTTATTATCTCCCGCCAAAACTTCCACACTTATTCATTCCGAACGAAGCCGCTGAAAAAACTTTTCGTGTTTTAAATGTAGACGAGATCGAGAATTAAATTTCATGGAGTCGAGATCGCCCTCCGCCCTTCCCCGCGCCAGAGGAACTTGCGTCATTAATCGCCGATCCCTCTCCATCAGCTAGATGACATATCTCGGTGGCTACTACGGCTACCTACCCAGCCCTCACTCCCTCGCCGAGGAGGGAGTGCCAAAGCTATCACAACAAACACCGGCAGCTCAATACTTGTGCAACTTGTAATAATCCCGTTAGACTCGGAGCAAGAACAGTTCGGTGCAATTCAGTGCCATTCCCGCCGATGGCGAAGCATCTATCTGTAAATGGATCTCGCCAGACGCAGTATCGAGATTGGATAACGGCGTCTGCAGACCGAAACAAGCGCCGCCGCGTCTCGTCTCACGCGCTAATGGAATGAGCCGCCGGAACCCGCACCAGCCAATCGCATCACGTTGTATAACTTGTTCTTTCTAAAACATTGATATTCTGTACTAGTGCTCCATCCACGATGCCGCAAGTAAAGCGACTTGTGATTTGTGAGTGAGCTGTTGCAAGTTAAGAAATGATAAAGTCCCGGGGCTGCTGAAACGCTCCGGCATGCTTCGCTAGTCATTCCTCTGACAAAAATATAGAGCACGTAGAAATAAAACCCTCCAGGGAAAGGATAACTATAAAACTAGATGTTTTATTTCACATATCTTTTATTAATATAGAATAAAAAGAAAGAAAAAATATCTATTTCGACACAAGAGGGCACCGTACTTATTTTACATTATATTTATAAACAACTTAGTGCCTATGAACAGAGGTGGTGGCCAAGGTAGATTTATACACGTTTATAAGCCCCATAAAGCCGCCCTGTGCCAAAATAGGGGTTGGCTCAGCATGCTGAACGACGGATGCTCAGCGCTGTTTTTCAGCCAAAAACCTATGTATTAGTTGGCGCTACGAACAAGTTAGGTGGTAAATAAATATGTTTAAATATACATGTTAAAAATACCATAGTAGTGCATATTATAAAAAAAGCTCCTAAGTATATACTTAGGAGCTATTTTGATATTAATTTTATGCTTTTATTACATTTGAATATTTAAATAAAATTATGGTTACAACTATATAGTTGTAAATTAAAATAAAGCAGCAGTTTTCGTACGGTACGTAACGATAACGACTGGCGCATGGCGCCGACGAGCGGTAAAGAATTGCTGACAAAGTACCCAACTTCATCATACACAGCTAGTAAAACATGCTTGATACGCATCAATATTATAAAATAAAAAAAAAATAAAAAAATAAGAGTTCGGGTTCCAACAACCATCTTCGGGACCCAGGCCAACCTCACCTGCACGCGTTGCACCCTTCTAATTAACGAACGGGGTTCTGGCGGCCAGCTGATTTCGGCATAGCGCAGTCTACATCGACATAGCTAAATTCCCTGGCTGCCGATGGGCAGCAGCGTCCATGGTAACGGCGGGGCAGTAGATGCAGGGTACCTAAAACAACTGACCTTGGCTACGTTTAACCGATAAACTCTGAGGCTCGACAAACATCTGGGTGCTTACCACCGAGCCAAATCGAGAACGGGATTAGGATTTGACTTCTGTCATTTGGTAGTATTGAAAGCCTGCCTCGTACTCATACAAAAAATGACTACTAGCGGAATTTGAATCGAGATTATTATAGACTTGTCTATTTTTGACACTGTTGACGTCGATACATTTGAAATGGATCGAGTTTACTATCGAGCTTTTACAGTTTTGTGAAAGTAACTTTTTAGCGATCGAGGATTTTAATCATGATGAAGTTCGAAAAAACTAGGTAAAAAAATTAGGAGGTAGTCTGAGGCAAAACCAAACCTTATTTTGGTACATAACTACGTGCTTGTGCGCTAAATTAATAAATAATCATCTAAGTAGGTAGGTACATACAAATTATCTGTTATTAATATTCACTAGAATTGCTACCTATTACAAAAACTTATTTCCGAGGTACAAATTTAGATAAATACTGAAATATGCTGCTGTGCGTTTGCAAGACCAACAGCAATCTTACCCTCTTGACGTTAAATCTGGCGGGACACCTTTCAATATCGAATAATTATAATAACGTTGAGTTATCTATTTTTAAATAAAATATGAAATATTACGAAATTTATCTAAACAAAGAAAATATAATTAATGGTAATAATTTTCGAGTATTGCTCACGTTATTTACAGGTCGAAAATTTACAATACACTAATAAAAAATATATATATTTGTGAGGATGTGGCTCCGCCATCTTGACTTTCGAGTGACATAAATCCAATTCTAATCCCGTTTTCGATTTGGCTCGGTGGTAAGCACCCAGATCTCTCCTGGACTCGGCACGCATTGTACGGAGGTTCCTCTCTCTGCAGCCCTAGCCACCGACCGTTTGAGCCTTGCCCCGCGGTCGGTGGTCCACCATTTTGGATATATTCTTTACTATAATGTTTGTTTTAATAATGTTTTAAATTTTATAGTAAATAAACCGGTCAAGTGCGAGTCAGACTCGCGCACCGAGGGTTCCTTATAAACTTGTACAGTAAATAGTTCGCCCAACACGGAAATCGAGTATCAAAATGTTTTTCTGCATTTTCAGAGTAGATATGTTTAGGTTTCCCCCAAAATCAGATCTAAAAGGTATAAATTTGAACCAAATTTGAAAGTGATGACTGAAAAAAAAAGAATAGTACCACATTGTGCATCGAAGTTGGAAAAAACGTTGTCTATAATTGTGTTATTTCTTGTAGTATTTGTACTTATTAAGGGTAACATGCATATGGAGGAGAAATATAATGAAATTGCATTTTCGGGATTGTATTTAAAGTCTATGTTGAAATCTCCTACAATAATCATGCGAGAAAAATGACCCTTCCAGTTGCTATCGTATATCGCAGTATTTATGCATTTTATAGCAACATTGATTAGACATCATGGAGACCTATAAATAGCAATCAATCGGACATTAAATATTTCAAAACATATACACTCACAATGGCCGTTTGCACGGTCCGGGTTATTCAAGCAATATCTTTTACATGATCCATCTGTCACAGAATCCATAAAATCGTGACGTACATACGCGGTGGATCCCCAACCTGGATTTGCATTAGCTACAGCTGGACGATCTACTCTGCACACCTCATCAAAATCGTCAAGTTCAAAAGTGTCACTACGACAGCCCCAGGTTTCAACAAACAATGCGGCATGGGAAGAAAGAATGATAGGATCTATGATGATGTTAGGAAAATGTTTGCGCAATGATTACACGTTATGAAACACAATTTGAACTTCGTTATGTTCAGGTGCTTGCAAAAATTGAAAATATGGTACTAATTTGTTTTGCTCCAGTCTTTTCATTTCCATTTTTACAGCGCTAGATTCTGATATTTCAGATGGAGCATTAAACCTACCTGAATTCACGACCATAAAAAGTCCAGACGATGACGTCGCTCTAGAACATTGTAACACGCAATTTAACACCATGTGAAAGCAATAAATTATTTGTATTTGTATTTGTAAAAAAGTGTTCAAAGTCGGCGCAATTGACAGCGTGCACCGAGTTTTGGTGCACACATTTTTTCCACGTTTGTGCCTCTAGAGTTAAAATTTCTCGATGGGGATTGCTTGTGGTCAGCGCCATTGTTTAGGCGCCAATAGATGGCGTTGATGCTTAAATTTGTAGTATTTTATTTTTTAATTTAGGTACATATTAAATTTTTTCAAACATTTTTATGAACAAGTCACGCCATCTAATGAATAAAATAGGCAAAAACTAAAAGAGATTCAGAGCATTTTACTACTTCCCGGTAGCTCCCGGACAAGAAGCAATGCCGTAGAGCACAAGTTATGGAAGTAGCCCAAAAACTGTGATATTGTAGTAACTAACAATTAATAAAAAATATTAATTATTTATAATTTTCCAACATTTATGGACAAGTGACGCCATTTAACAAAAATAGGCGAAAACTAAGACAAGTTCAGAGGCCACGCACCGGTACTTTATTTGCAAACATTGACATTTAATCTGTCGAAATTCGAAGAACGTCAAACGTCGTCGTGTTTTTGAACTTACTAAATTCAAGATTTACTTTAGTTGTTTTCCATTTTTGCTAGATGGCGTTACCTGTTCATAAATGTTTAAAAATTATAAAATATCTTTTGTGTTGTAGCTAAAAATCAATGGTATCGGGCCTCTTACTTTGCTTGTCCTAAAAGTCATTGCTTCTTGCCAAATTTTATTATTCTAGGGCAACGGCAAGTACCCCATAGGTTCGATTCGAAATATGCGACATAAACGGCTATATCTTTTGATTGCGTTATTTTAGAAGCATAGTTTTTTCACAGGCCTTAAGGGATGGCAGAGCTGCGTATTTGATATTAATTTTAACTTGATACCTCCACACGTTCCTGAGAAAAAGGTCTTGACAGACAGACAGACAGCCAGCCAGCCAGACAGACAGACGGACAACAAAGTGATCCTATAAGGGTTCCTTTTTTTTAAGCTATTGCATAGCTTCTATCGAGGGCCTTGAGCGCGGGGACCGAATCCAGAAATTCCGTAACGAAAAAAAACCTCACGCTCCCCACTCCGACGGGCACGGAGGTGTGGCTTGAAGACCGTGCATTGTCTAACGTCGTTTCTTTTCGGCAGTCTTCGACACGGTGTTTGTGTGCGTGCAACTAGACGTATTGTACGACTCTACGAAGCTCGTTTATTTAATCAAAGAAAAAAAATGTTTTCTTATCGGTCACCACGCTCAAAAAGTGTAACTTGAATTAATATCAAAGAAAAAGAAATACTGCATAAATAAAATAAATAAATAATTATAATTGCATAAGTTAATACAAAATGCTATGCAATAGCTTTACCGCGGCAGTCCCCGAGTGCCACACGTCTTTTTTTCGGAGTACACATACAGAGCAGATTTTGCAGTTAGGTAGAAACAACTTTGAGAGGAGGATTCAGCTGGGTTGGGCAGCATTTGGAAAACTACGATGAGTTTTCTCGTCACCAATGTTTGAAAACGAAAGTTTTGAATCAGTGCGTCCTACCTGTTATGACATACAAAGTCCAAACGTGAACATTCAGAGTACGGCTAGTCCACCAGTTAAAAGTCGCTCAGCGAGCTATGGAACGAGCTATGCTCGGAGTTTCTCTGAAGTATAGGTTCCGCAACGAGACTATCCAACATAGAACTAAAGTTGTCGACATAGCTCAGAGAATCAGCAAGCTGAAGTGGCAGTGGGCTGACCATATCTGTCGTACAACGACTTCTTGAGTGGAGACCGCGGCTTGGCAAACGTAGTAGGACGCCCTCTGGCCAGGTGGAGTGACGATTCACAAGAGGCTGCTGGTATTAGTTGGATGCGTCGAGCTAAGGACAGGATGCAATGGCGCTCATTAGAAGTGGTTTATGTCCAGCAATGGACTGCTAAAGGCTGATGATGATAATGATTTTTATGAATTTATGAATGCATGACGAAGGGCATTACAACGTGTTAAGACGTTTGTGCTGGTAGATATTTTACTTAAATTTAATTTAATTAGGATAATTAAAACAAAACTCGTTTTGCTAAAACGCTTATAGCGAAACCTCTCAGCCGCCCCAAAAGTTTACACTCCGGCCGAAATTCGTGACACAAAAATAAAAGCCGTTTAGTCTATTAGACCTCTGCCTGCTCTGTGCCGACGAACGAATTGACCTCGCCGTACTTTCAATTTAATTAACCCTCGCAGTGGAGTCACAGAAGCACTGGTCCGCCGCGTCCCCGCCCCGCGCCCGCCTCGCAGCCGGCCCGCACTCGCCCCGCGCCCGCGTGCCGCCGCATACAAATGACGGATTAGCGTCTGAAAAAAGCGACGAATGCAAATGTGGTGTGTGAACCGCCTCATTTGAATGTAGAGTGTCGAGCGACCTCACCGCTACGCTCGAGGCGCGTGCCCGAGAGGCGACGGCCGCTCTCAGTCGGCCGTTATGTAGCGGACGTATACGGGGCTAGCTTCCGCTCGCGGCTTCGCACGCGTGGTAGTCGGATAAAAAGTAGCCTATTATGTTATTCCTGTTCTAGAACTAAATAGATATAATATATGCAAAACTTCAGCTTAATCAGTCGTGTTAAGATCATCAGATTGTTTTTCCTAAAACTTGATTCCAAAAAAACTTTGCTATCCCCGTTTACCTCCTTAACCCCGTTTACCTCCTTAATCCGTGTTTATTTATTTTTCTTAGGGATCTCTGCGCATAATTCCAAGTCAATAAGTAAGATTTTTTTGTCCCCTATATGAATCTTTGCTGCCCCCGTTTACCCCCTTAGGGGTTGAATATTGAAATTGCTGTAATAGGTTTTTATTTATTTTTGTTTGAGAGTCTCTTTGCAAAATTTCAAGTCGATAAGTAAATATTTTTTTTCGTCCCCTATACAAACTTTGCCACTCCTGTTTAAGCCCATTAAGGGTAGATTTCGAAAAACGCATAAATGTTAATTTATTTTTGTATGGGAGTTCTGTTTAAAATTTCAAGTCCATAATAAAGTCAAGTCAAAATTCATTTATTCAGTAGGAACTGTATAGTACACTTTGAAACGTCATATTTTTTTTAATTTACCACCAATTCGTAACGTTACCAAACAGAGAAGAATTGGCAAGAAACTCTGCTTGGCTTATATTTTTTTAACGTCGTACTTAATATCTATTACATTGTTTTTGATGGAGTTGGAGGCAGTTTCATCCCAAGCTTTTTTGTCATCTAAATAATCAGATATTTTATAATAAGCTTTATTACATAGATTACGTTTAACAACATTTTTGAATTTATTTACAGATAGATTAATCACATCATTTGGGATTTAGTTAAAAAATCGTACAGACATCCCTTTAAAAGATTGACTAACTTTATGGAGCCTTACAGTGGGAACAGCTAGTTTATCTTTATTTCTAGTGTTAACATTATGATAGTCGCAATTTTTCTTGAACATGTTAATATGTTTTCGGACATACATTAAGTTTTCAAATATATATTGGCACGGCACTGTCATAACATTTATTTCTTTAAACTTAGTTCTAAGTGATTCTCTGGGGCCCATATTATAAATTGCACGAACAGCCCTCTTCTGCAACACAAATATGGTGTTGATATCTGCAGCATTCCCCCACAACAAAATGCCGTACGACATAATGCTATGGAAGTAGCTGAAATAAACTAGTCTAGCCGTTTCTACGTCAGTAAGTTGACGGATTCTTTTGACTGCGTATGCTGCAGAACTGAGTCTGTTCGACAACCCATCTATGTGAGCGCCCCATTGAAGCTTATTATCTAAAGTTATGCCTAAAAATACAGTACTGTCCACAAGATTTAGATCTTCATCTTTTATTTTAATGTTAGGTTTAACTTGTTTAACATTTGTTAATATAAATCTCATACATTTTGTTTTAGTCTCGTTCAGTAATAAATTATTTACATCGAACCAGTTAACAACTTTCGCTATTGCATTGTTCACGTCGTCAAAATTGGTCTGCCGTCACTTTAATTTAAATAAAAGTGACGTGTCATCCGCAAACAATACAATTTTGTGGTTGTCTCTCACAAGTTGAGGTAGGTCGTTGATGTAAATTAAAAATAAAAATGGTCCAAGTATTGACCCTTGCGGAACACCCATCTTTACTACAGATCCCGGAATATCCGAAGAATAATTTTTTTGTCCCTTCTATGAATTTTTGCAACCCCTGTTTACCCTCTTAGGGGTTAAAGTCTGTAAAAGTTTTTTTTTTATATACTTTGTGTGCAAAATTTCAAGTCGATAGCTACAAAATGATTTTGTCCCCCATACAAACTTTGCCACTTCCGTTTACCCCCTTACATGTTCAGTTGCGAAAATGCTGAAATAGGTGTTTATTTGTTTTTATTACCGTCCCCCATACAAACTTTGCCTTCCCTTTAGGGGATGAATTTCGAAATATCCTGAAATATGTGTTTATTTGTTTTTATTATAGTCTCTGTACAAGTTTTCAAGTCTATAGGTGAAAAGTTTTTCGTCCCCCATACAAACTTCACCACCCCCGTTAACCCCCTTAGGGGTGGAATTTTGAAAAACGCTGAGATAGGTGTTTATTTATTTTTGTTAAAATCTCTGTGCAAAATTTCAAGTCAATAAATGAATATTTTTCATCCCCATACAAACTTTTCCATCCCCTTGAACCCCCTAGGGGTTGAAATGCGAAAAATGCTGAAATAGCTGTTTATTTATGAGGGAGTCTCTGTGCAAATTTCAAGTCGATAAGTAAAGATTTTTTTGACCCCCCATACAAACGGGGAAATAGTCCCGACGTTAATGACCTATTCATACAACAAAAGAAGTATGTCCGAATTATAGCAAACATAAAAAGAAGAGAAAGTTGTAAACCCCACTTCCGGAACCTTAACATTTTAACTTTAACTTCGATTTACATTTTAGAAATGTGTAAATTCGTTAGAAAACATCCACACCTATACAAGAAACTGGAAGATATCCCCAGAAAATACGCCCTACGATCAGGAAGGAATAAATTAATACAACCTACATCAAGTTTAAAATTACACAGTGACGGTCCGTACGCAATGTCTGTTAAAATCTATAATAAAGTCCCCATAAACATGAAAAATATTAAAAAAGACGCACAATTTATTAAAAAGTTAAAATCATATTTAATTGAAAAGTGATTTTATGATATTGACGAGTACCTGTAGGCCAATTTTTAAGAATAATTAATTACGATTTGCTTAAACATATAATAAATATAATTATTTTGAGAAATTGACTTAGTAGAGAAATTGATTATATGTAGGTAACATATAATTAATTAAAAACACAACTTGACATGTAATAATAATACCTAATAATAACCAATCAAGTATAATACTATGTGAAATAAACTGACATGTTTTTAAAATAGATAACTTGATTCTTTAAAAAAATTATAAAAAAATAAAAAAAGAATTCTGCATATTGCCTACCTACTACAGGACTAACTACCTGACTTACTTTCTTGCTTGACATTTAATAAGAGAATGTTATAAATTTCATGTGTGACAAATGCTCGTTCTGCCTACCTATCTCAGTTGCTATGCCCTTAGACAGGGTTCATGTGTGATACCTACCTTCTATATAACATCTGTGTACTACCATGTGACAGCAATAAATGTATTGAGTATTGAGTATTGAGTACAAACTTTGCCACCCCCGTTCACTTCCTTTAGGGGTTTGTAAGCTTTCAGCCACAGCTAGGGTAGAGTATTATAAAATAAATGACAAACACGAATAAATACCTTGAATACTTATATTTCCATCCACAATAGTACTTTACAGACTGTACTTCCACTTTCTCCTATTTTAGAACGTCTTTACTCGATGCCAGCCGTCAACCAACTGAGCGCTCGCCAGCCGATCACCCCACCCTGCGACATTGCTATGACGTCATCGCTAGGAAGTTTTAGCGACAACTTCACAGCAATGCCTTCGGGTTGCCAGTAAAATAAATAAATTATTACAAAATTTGTAAAAATACAAAAACCTAACACTCGACCATCCTGACCACGTGCATGTCCTCAAGCACGCAAACAGGTCGATCATAGAAAACCTATCCTAACACTCGGTCGGCTTGCTTCCATACAAAAATAAATCATAAATCATCGACAAATATCAACCAAACACAAAATTTCCTTAAACTCTGCTTAACGTAACAAAAAAAAAATTATATTCTAATTTTAGAGCTGATTATTAATTATATGAATTATTAAAATATCAATTAAAATTTTATTAAATTATTAACATGTCATATGTGGACAGACCCAATGTTTTAGCTATATATCTATAAACATTATGATACAATTATCGTTTGTTTGTTAATGTTATAAACCAAATCTTTCGTCATATTAGTTAGTTTACATAATTCACTCTAAGTGGATTATCATACCTGGTTGGTGCGAACCCTGCTTCTCACATCCAAACAGATTAATAATACCTAAAGTTAATGTATTTACTCTATTTTAACCCTGCTTCTTACAATGGTAGGTACATTATCGATCCAAATAGTCTTTTCAGCTATGTGAACCCTGCTTCTCACATCAACAAAATGAACATTTGGCCGTTCATTCAAACAATAACTTTGCAAACCCTGCTTCTTGCAAATTATTGTACCTTTGGTTAGTATACACTTGCAAACCCTCCTTCTTACAAAAGTATACTACCCTTCAAAAGTGGTGATCTTACTGGTGTGAACCCTGCTTCTCACTTCCAGCAAAATCACCTTTATCCATTCATTCCAACAATAACTCTGCAAACCCTGCTTCTTGCAGATTATTGTACCTTTGGTTAGTATACACTTGCAAACCCTCCTTCTTACAAAAGTATACTACCCTTCAAAAGTGGTCATCTTACTGGTGCGAACCCTGCTTCTCACTACCAGCAAAATGACCTGCCAACCCTCAATTCTGGCATTACTATAATCAGTTGTTCATATCATCCTCCTCCGTCGTTTCCTCAATCCTGAAGATCGTGACTCTTTTGGTGAAGTCTCTTTTCTGTCCGTGTCCATTCTATCAGCTGCTTAACTTATTTTATACTTCAATAATTCAAAATAAATTTTAACCATTTACAGAGTTATCATCATCATCATTATCCCGCGATCTTTTCTTTCAAACTCATTCCAAGTCTAATAACTATGCAAATTGCCAACTTCAGTTACAAAATTTATTATGTAAAATTGATTTAACCAGTCATAAATATGTTTGAATATTTTTAGAAAATTTTAAAAGTATTTAATTAGTTTTAAATGATACGGTCTTAAATAATTCAGTTTCATATTAAAGCAATAAAATTGACAATATTTTTGTTGAAAATTGCAAAAAAAATTAAATAAGGCTAGTATTTCAAGAAACCTGACACTTATGCCTATCATGACATTGATGATAGTGTTTAATATGTCAGAGAAGATGAGAATAGTGTGAAAACGAATAAAAAATTAACTAAAATCAAATATTATCTCTCAAATAACCTCAAAAATATAATAATACTCAATTCTTGCAAAAAAAATCTAGTTCCTGAAATATGTGTGTACAAGATCTCCTTTTCAACATTCTACACATCATTCAACAAATCCATCTCTTGAAATATGTAATTACATATGAGCATTTTTTTTTCTCATTAATGACACCAAATCCTTACCCTGAGCTATGTGCTTACGAAGGTTACCTTATTGTAAACAACACATCCATGTGATAATTGTTAATTGTAAAATTCCTTCTCACAATGAATTTATCCAAGATTCTAAACAATAATAACTCTACATAAACTCATAAAGTCAGAAAACAGATATCTAAATTAAATTATATTACAAAAGAAACTAAAATAATTACATATATCCAATCACAATAATTTTAAATTATTGTAACACGTTGACTGCGGGCCTCGGTTATGATGCTATGCACCACGCCCGGGGAACGCAACCTGTTTCTGCTGCTTAGTTTAAAGCACTCAAAGCGTTAATTACTAAGTCTACATTCTTATTGCCTATTATATATTCTATAGCTATAATTTACCTATCTGGGTTTACAACCAATATCATCTACATCGTCAATAATGTCATCCTCATCAATAGCATCGGAATCATTATCTTTTTTTTGTAATTAGTTTTTTTTTATTTAGCACCTATAAGAAACGTTTTGAATCGTCAACTTTAAATATTTTTAAAATTTACACCAATTCGCTAACGCGACCATACAGAGAAGAATTGGCAAGAAACTCTGCTTGGCTTATATTTATCTTTTTTTTGTCTTTTCAAATTCTTAAAACATTGTTTTGAGGAAATCAAAGACAGTTTCACCCCAAGCTTTTCTTTTGTCATCTAAATAATCAGAAACTACATAACTTACAGAGATCACATTTAACACCTTTTTTTTTTTAAATTCATTTACAGATAAATTAAGCCATCAAAAAAAATGTATACGTTGCTCGTTAAAATTGACCCCTGGATTCAGGTAACTCGGCCACTACTTTAGGTGTTGAAGAATCCAATTAATTCAGGCCTAATAGGACCTACATTAGACATCCATTCAAACTGGAAAAGTTATATTGATGCATTCCTCGAGATCTAATAAGGAAAGTGCTCAGGAAATAACAAATTTCTGAATTTTACACTCATTAAAGACATTTAAAAAAACATAACAATCCAGGCGCTCTGTTCAGTTGCAAGTCAGTGATAGATTCGAAGTCAAATCAGGAGTCCACCAAGGTTTCACGCTCAGCCTATACTCACTCTATAATACCATCATGGACCACCTAACGGAAAGTTGTCAGAAACGATTCCCTTGAAAAATCCTATACGCAGATGATGTGACGCGAATCTCGAAGGATATAAACGATCTCAAACAGAATTTCAACTCCTGGAGAAAATCACTCAAGAAAAATGGTCAAGCAGACAGAAAACAGAATACATACATGAGTCGTGCGTATTCGATAGTGCCACAGATAATGACATCTATAAGATCTTTATACAACTTCCAGACCTAAATCGATTAAAATACTTAGGTTCTATAGTCAGCGACGATGGCAAGATCGACAGTGATGTAACACACAGAAACACGAGAAACAATTCACAGGTGTAATGTGTGACACAAAGATGCCACTTAAGGACCATGCCAGATGCATCAAACAGTAATAAGACCAGCTATTTTATGCGGGTTTAAAACGATTACATAAGAGGCAGCTTCAAAGTCGCGCTGATAGCGGACTAAATAAAGAAGGACGCCTACAATGGTATGGGCATATTCAGAGGCGCCCTGAAAATCATAAATGGTTAAGTTTGCCCTAAATTTGCCAACGACGAAGCATAGACGCGGAAGACCACCCTCGACTTGGTTGACCATACAGAAACAGAATACAGAAAACGGACAAGGAAGGTCGCCAATTAAATGGGACCAACGCTCGAGGAATATACTCTACTCATTATACATTGATGTGTTAAAGAACAAACTTTCAAGATTCACTTACGCCTCAAATAATCTAACGCAAAACAGCAACCACCAAACCACCCCGTCAACGTACTCTGCTTATGCCTACTCACAAAAAAAAACAGAAACCTCAACTGAAAAATAACTGCAGCCACAAGAGCCAGGAAAGACATTCCAATTTTGCCCTAGTGAACCCCTACTTCCCTACTAGTTATTAGTAAAAATCTGTCTTTATTAAAAACACAAAAATTTTACTACCTACATTTGTCAGTTAAGGAAACTATCCAACTGGTGATGTGTCCCGAACTGGCTTTATCCTAAAGGCACTAATGTGAAGATGGTTTTACTCAACGAAAACCCAATCAATAAAAGTAACATATCTGCCTGGGCCAAATTGTCTTCTTTAATGACAGACAGAGAAAGGAAGTCGCTTGACGAACAGAAAATGCCTGGAAAAGTTACTGGTCAATGGGAAGCATAGTGAAGGGTGAACTTCCCATATCGCTCAAGCGAAAGTTTATGGACGTATGCATCCTTCCGTACTCATATATGGAGCGCAAACCTGGTCTCTAACTAAAATCCAAAAGTCCAAACTCAAAGTTCGTCAACGTGCGATGAAGTGTAGTATCCTGGGTGTCAGGCGAACAGAGAGTCCGAAACACCTAACTACGCTCAAAAATACAAATCGTAGACGTAGCTCTTAAAGCTGCTAAAATCAAAGTGGGATTGGGCTGGTCACGTCTGCTGCATGTCAAATGACCTATGAGCAAAAACATGGCGCCCCGATCCAACAAGAAGCTGACGAAACGGTAGACCGAAACAAAGATGGCTAGTATAATTATAACGTTCATGAAAAAAAGTTACTACTCCGTTGCCGAATTTTCAAATGACTATAAATATAACATTTGAGGTATTAATTCTTGCCGACGGCATTGACATTACCTATTTACTGTAGTGTTTTCTATTAGACATTTAACTTATTCACTTTTAGGGCGTTATAACCAATAAACTTTTGGTATCTGCAAATCAATTGAAAAACTAGTGCTCTAGTGTAGCAGTTACGAAATTAAGTTGACGAATTCTATCAACTGCGCTTGTCACAGAACGAAGTCTGTTCGACAACCCATTTGCATGCTTAATGAAGTTTATTAGGTACCTAAGGTACCCAAAAATACAATATTATCCACTAGTTGAGATTTTAACAAATTAAAAAGGTTATGGGTTAGGTTAAGGTATGTCCAGCAGTGGACCGCTACAGGCTGATGATGATGATGATAAAAGGTTGGCAACATCTTTAGAAGTAAAAATTGGACTACGTGACCTGGTTTTCTGGGTTCTCCGGCGGCTGTCTCCACACTGCTTCAGGCTATGTTTCCGTCTGTGTTGGTCCCGCCGCTGTTGTTTTTCGCGCGAAGTCAGCAGGGTTGTACGATGGTCTTCCTGTTGACGATGCTCCCTGCAGAAATCTTCAACGCAACCGCAATCGCGGTTACTCAAGCTCCAGCTCGGGCTTCCTCTCTTCTTCTGGTAACTCACGCTGTAGTCGCGGCTTTGCACGCGTGGATACCCGCTGTGGCTCCGCTCACGAGATGACTCGACGTGTCCTCAGACCGACTGTAGGCCGGGCTCCATCTGCGACTCACAGCTGGCGGTGTCCATGGATCTTGCACCATCTGGTATCGCCAGCCGGCGTCGCGGGGACGGCAGTTCGTTGCCGCGTGGCATTATTTGAAACAAGGAAACAAAAGCATAGCGTTAGATCAGTTCACTTCAAACACCACGTGGCCGGGTAACAAAAAAAAACAACAAAGTTCAGCTCGCTGCTACGTGGCATTATGGAAACGAGGCAATAAAAGCATGCTATTAGATCAACTTACTTCAGAATTACCACGTGGTTGAGTAGCAAAAGATATATAATAATGCTTTTAACTCCTAAACGGTACGCTGTAGCTCAAAAATAACGAAAATTTGATCCCCCTTAATAACCCCCGACACTATAAAACTGACCGAGTAAATGTGAGAAATCTAACCTTAGTTATAATACATATATATTACAAAGCGTGGTGTGGGTAATCCCACTTCTGAAATGTAAGCTTTCAGCCACAGCTAGGGGGTAGAGTATTATAAAATAAATGACAAACACGAATAAATACCTTGAATACTTATATTTCCATCCACAATAGTACTTTACAGACTGTACTTCCACTTTCTCCTATTTTAGAACGTCTTTACTCGATGCCAGCCGTCAACCAACTGAGCGCTCGCCAGCCGATCACCCCACCCTGCGACATTGCTATGACGTCATCGCTAGGAAGTTTTAGCGACAACTTCACAGCAATGCCTTCGGGTTGCCAGTAAAATAAATAAATTATTACAAAATTTGTAAAAATACAAAAACCTAACAGGTTGAATTTTGAAAAATGCTGAAATAGGTGTTTATTTATTTTCATTAGAGACTCTGTGCAAAATTTCAAGTCCCCATATAAATTTGCTACCCCTCTTAGGGTTTGCTTTGCAAAAAATGCTAAAACAGGCATTTGTTATTTTTACCGAGAGTCTCTGTGTAAAATTTCAAGTTAATTGGTGAAGATGTTTTTTGTCCCCCACACAAACTTTCCTACCCCCGTTTACCCCCTTAGGGGTTGATTTGCGATAAATGCTAAAACAAAAAAGGCCTTCTCTTTTATTTATATAGATAATGTAGCAGTTCACATTGGTACCGCTATATCATGACCAAGTCTGGAAGTAACGTATCAAGTTCCAGCCGGCGCGGCGGCACCACGCGTTTGGGAGCGTTGATATCATGGAATGGTTCTTAGAGTGAGGTACCTCCTTCAACACCGGAACTAGCCGCGCAGGTTCTTGCAAGTGGTACCGACAGTTGGCCGACACGCACACAGCCAGTTAAGATTAAGTTGGAATTGGTTGGTTGATATAACGGTTATTATAAAACAAGTCCCAACGCTTCGCATCATATACTACTAACATTTTGTTCGAGGAGACTATAATTTTGTTATTGTTTTGCTGCAGAGAAGCTTTGGAATGGAACCGAGGTAACCTCGAGGTTCATTATAAGTAAAACCGGATCCCAAAAATAAATATTGTCCCTCGTAATGAAGCCTTCAAAAATCCTCAAACCAACCGGCGCTCCGCGGAATAATTAAACAAAAATACAGCGCATTGAATAGTCGCGGCGTTATTCATTACCGAGACAAAGCCGGTCTCAACCTTATCTCTCCAATAAGATTTCCACAAAAAGTGTTTCAAAAAGAAGTGGCGGAGGCCGATAATGACATCCCGTGAGTCGCGCCACAGCGTCGCACCCGACGCAGTGCGACCTCTCGCCGCCACACCCCATACCCGACTTCTAGTCGAACCCGAGGAGAAATAGACATTGGGTACCTATGTCCTAAGCCAACTCTTGACAAAAAACTCCTCTAATGAGCGCCATTGGACCCTGTCCGCAACATTATTTTATATTCCGTGCCCTGAAATAAATAAAATAAAATAAACTATTTAGTTGCAAACAGTGGTACAATACAATTTTTATATTATAATTCTATTCTATTCTATTTCATGCAAATTCGCGTTATTTGAAGAAGACGCACTATAATACTTTTCACCCGGAACGCCCGGAAGACAGAGAAGCGATACACGAATCTTATATAAAATCGCGCTAATGTAGCCCCGGCCCATTACGTTTTGGTAAGCTAATCCCATCACATCATCATTAATTCGTTAATTAAGACATGAAAGAAACTCCTTAAGATTGACTGGGATCAATCAGATCACGTCTTTTAAAAACTTTAAATTCTATGTGTATCTCATTACTGCATGTTTGAAATAATGTTAGATTGTTTTTATTATTATCTATTCATTAATAATGTAAGTATTTGGGTACAATACGCGTCGCCTTTCATAAATAAAGTTCAGAATGCCTGTGCTCATTTCTGCTTGGACATTCCATTTAGAAGAAGTCTATAATAAATCTAATCATACCGGCGTTAGATAAATCGTTTACCACCATTACATGGAGAGGGATGAATCGCTTTTTGGGACCAAACTTTTGGAAGCCTTGATTTTGTCAGAACAAAATCAAGGCTTCAGAAGCAAGGAACAGAAGCAAGGACTCCAAATTAAAAAAGCGACAGGATTTCAATAATTCCCTGCACCCTCAACATCACAACCAGCATCAGGAATACGAAATCGCTACCAGGGAAACTGGACAGCCCCGTCCCGCTTTCAGTCGCCGTTACGAAAAACAGCCACAATGACAAGCAGCGTGCACCTCGTCGTCAGTGACCGCGGTATGTAATGCACGCCGAATACATTATTATTTTGATTGTTGGCTTAAAATTACTGATAACCCAGTTATTTTAAGTTCGATTAAAGAGGGCTTTTCTATACCTTTTGAAACCAAAGTTGTTCAAACTAGGGTTCCTGTGAATAAGTTTTCTCCTTCGTAGAATTTAAATAAGGCAGTTGCCATAGATAAGTTATTAGAGTTAGGGGCTATAAATATATGTCAGCCATGTAATAACCAATTTATTTCAGAAATTTATCAGATTCCTAAGGCTATAGGAGAGGCTATAAGAGGTAATACTTAACCTGAAACCTCTAAATCATCATCATCATCATCATCAGCCTCTAGCAGTCCACTACTGGACATAGGCCTCTAAATCGATTTGTTTCAAATATCCACTTTAAAATGGAGGACTACAGAACGGCCGCAAAATTGATACCCGAAAATGGTTTCATGGCAACCATAGATTTAAAAGAGGCGTATCTTCTTCTTCCGATGTCACCCGACGATCGGAAGTATTTACGGTTCCAGTTTCAACAAGCTAATGGTACTATCTCATTATACGAATTTTCAGCCTTACCCTATTGAATTTCCGTAGCCCCCAGAACATCTTATGAAAGAAATTGTCACACATCTTAGATCACGTGGATTTACATCCGTTATTTATATAAACGTATTGGTAAAAATTATCAAGATTGTGTAAAAAATTTAAGAGAAACCATCGATTTATTACGATGTCTACGATTCATAATTAATTATGAGAAAAGCCCACTACAACCTATGCAGTCTTGTAAATTCTTAGGGTTTGTTTATAACTCAAATAATATGACGATTTCTTTACCCGACGAAAAACGTGACAATATAGCACAATTGATTAAAAGGTTCCAAGCTTTACCTTGCTGCTCTATCAGAGAGTTTGCACAATTAATTGGAACCTTAACCGCAGCTTGCCCTGCAGTACGCTACGGATGGCTATATACTAAGTTATTAGAGAGGCATCAATTTCTTGCCTTAAAAAAATACATTTATTTTGATGCAAAATTCAAACCATCAACGAATATATTACCTGACTTAGATTGGTGGGCCAGAAACATCCAAACGACCTGTAACCTAATAGGTAGCCCTGATTTTTGTATAGAAATCTTTACAGACGCTTCAAGAATAGGCTGGTGTACATACAGCAACTAGAAAAGAATTAATGGGTGTTGGACTGATAGTGAAAAAACGTTTCATGTAAACTATTTGTAGCTTTTAGCAATATTTTTAAGTTTAAAATGTTTAGCTTGAGACAAATCAGATGGCGCTTTATTGTTACGCGTTAATAATACCACAGCAGTCAGCTACATAAACAGGATGGGGGGAATACAATTTCCTCATCTACATGAACTAGCTAAGAAAATTTGGCAGTGGTGCGTGGTGCGAAAAAAATGGTTATTTGCTTCATACATTAAAACCAAGCAAAACAATGAAGCAGACAAAGAATCCCGGAAGATAACTAATCCTAATCTAGAATGGTCTTTAACTAATAAGGTCTACAATGACATCGTAAATAATTTAGGAACCCCGGAGACCTTTTCGCATCTCGCACAAATTATGCTAAGTGTGATATGTATATCTCATGGCGACCGGATCCTGACGCTATCGCTGTCGACGCATTCACCCTGAACTGAAACCAGTGGTTCTTTTACGCTTTCCCACCATATCCGTTGACATGCCCATACCATGCCAGTCTACCACTCCTCACCTTATCTGCCACAGGTGCTACTTTCAAACTTCCCCTGATATACTCGTTCCTTATCTTGTCCATTCTCGTCACACCGCACATCCATCTCAACATTCGCATCTCAGTTGCATGCAATCTTATTTTGTCCATCTTTTTCATTGCCCAACACTCCGATCCATACAATGCCACAGGTCTGATGACTGTCTTTGTAGATTTTCCCCTTAAGTTTAAGGGGCATTCCAGGGTCGCAAGCTGTTCCTGAGACCTGTCGCCATTTCATCCATCCCGCATTCATTATATTATTCACATCCCGGTCAATATTGCTATCATTTTGGAAGAGCGAACCTAGGTACTTAAAATCGGAGCAGACTGGTAAGGTTACACCATGCAAGGCAATCGGGGAGAAATTTGAGGAAAAAAAAAGTTGTTCAGTTTTGGTCCGGCTGATTTTTAGACCAACTCTCTCTAATCTTATTTGCCATTTTCCCAGTCTTCTCTGTACCTCAGCTGCGTCTTCTCCGACAAGAACAATGTCATCAGCAAACAGCATGCACCATGGTGCTTCCTCCTGTATGTCTGATGTCAAAGCATCCATTACCAGGAGGAACTAATATGGGCACAAGGCTGATCCCTGGTACAATCCTACTACCACTTTGAACTCGTCCGTGACCCTGGCTTCAGACCGAACGTTCGTTCGCGCTTGATAGTATATTATGTAAATATACTCCAAATAATAGATAAATATGTGTATATGACCACGTGGGATATGATTTTGTTAAAACACACAAGCTTGTATTATAACGAAGTACTGTTAAGTATACCTATGATAGATTATTTTAAAGAAATACTCCAATTAATAAAGGTACAGGTACTGGTAATGTAATATAAATATAATCACTTAAGAGAAGGGCTTGTGTTATGAAATGTTCGAAGTTAGTTATTATATAGGATCTGTTTAACGTAGAAACGGCTAGACTAGTTTATTTCAGCTACTTCCATAGCATTATGTCGTACGGCATTTTGTTGTGGGGGAATGCTGCAGATATCAACACCATATTTGTGTTGCAGAAGAGGGCTGTTCGTGCAATTTATAATATGGGCCCCAGAGAATCACTTAGAACTAAGTTTAAAGAAATAAATGTTATGACAGTGCCGTGCCAATATATATATGAAAACTTAATGTATGTCCGAAAACATATCAACATGTTCAAGAAAAATAGCGACTATCATAATGTTAACACTAGAAATAAAGATAAACTAGCTGTTCCCACTGTAAGGCTCCATAAAGTTAGTCAATCTTTTAAAGGGATGTCTGTACGATTTTTTAACAAAATCCCAAATGATGTGATTAATCTATCTGTAAATAAATTCAAAAATGTTGTTAAACGTAATCTATGTAATAAAGCTTATTATAAAATATCTGATTATTTAGATGACAAAAAAGCTTGGGATGAAACTGCCTCCAACTCCATCAAAAACAATGTAATAGATATTAAGTACAATGACGTTAAAAAAATATAAGCCAAGCAGAGTTTCTTGCCAATTCTTCTCTGTTTGGTCACGTTACGAATTGGTGGTAAATTAAAAAAATGACGTTTCAAAGTGTACTATACAGTTCCTACTGAATAAATGATTTTTGACTTTTGACTTTTGACTTTTGACTTTTGTTTATGTATTAAGCTTAAATACCATTCAGTGTTGTAAACAACATTGAATGGTAAAGGTATTTATAACCTTAAAACACTGCCTATTGTAATCCTAACCTATATAACTATGTGATTCGTAGTACATAGGTACGTTTCAGTGTTTGTAAGTCGACATTTACCCTTGTGTCAAGCTAATTATGGAGAAATAATGGTCGGGACTCATCCCTTTTCATTTTTGTAAAACACGTGGTTGCTAAAGCACGTGGTCGACCGACTTGTTTACTCGTTGCTATAAAAGCACTGCCGCCCTGGGAGCGGGACTCATTCTGTTGTCGACTGTCGGACCGGACGGAGCTCTGGCACCTCTATAGCAATAAAAGCTAAGTACCTAATCGTTAAGTCCTGATCAATGACGTTGTGTATTCCTAGGTTGTATGTTGCGTATTATGTAATACATAACGTTATATATTATGTACTTGATAAGTAAATGGAATACACAACGTAATGTTTGTTATGTATAACGTTATATACCTTATATATTACCTAAAAAAATAAGTATATAAGTAAATTTAATACGTAATGTAAATGTTTGTTACATAGTCAAACATTTACATTATATACTTATGTGTTAACGATTGAATTTGTTATTTTATACAAGAAACTGTAATGAAGACGTTGAAAAGAATATACCGGGCAGAGTTTCTTGCCAATTCTTCTCTGCCTGGCCACGTTCCGAATTGGCGGTAAATTAAAGCATATTGACGTATCAAGGTTTT